>JAWRVZ010000105.1:1055000-1655000 GCA_037043235.1 Rhodeus uyekii | reverse complement strand
TCCAGATCTGCTTGTGGTTTTCAGTTTCAGTGCCACATGGAACCATATTAGTGATTCTCAGTCTGCCAAACTAGAGCTGAAATGATGAAAGATGTAATAAGCGAGAGGACAAGTCTGCTGTCCACACCAGCAGCTGATGTTGGCCAATCAGCACACATGCTTGTGCAAACACATTTCATTTAAAAGCCAATTCCACGTCTAGCATATAACACTATAAAATGTAGCAAACGTTGACTACATAAGAGATCAAGTCTATTTTGTAGCAAAGGTTGACAATATAAGATATCACATAATGTCAATTTTGTTTAAGCAACTTAAAAATAATAAATTTCAAGAACTTAGTCACGTGTGGTGGTCAGTGTCAACTGAGCATGTTTGGTTTGATCACTACCATATTTTCCTGCATATAACCCGTGGGTTATACCAGATTTTACAAACCCCGCAGGGGGGGGGGGGTGCGGGTTATATGTGGGTGCGGGCTATATCCCAAATTTTTTGCACGTAATAATATTACGATATATTTGTTACGTCCCTTAGGACGTACGTTTTTTTTTTGCTGTATTTGATTTCAGTTTTTCTTTCTTGCGAGGGTTGTTGTCTCTGGCGCTTGTACTCTCACTCTCACAGCTGGCGCTGATAGGCTGTCTGACCTGTCAATCATGCAAGATGACGTGATTGGCTGTGCTGCATGAGGGCGGGCTCTTCTCATCTCATCCGATAATCAACACCTGTAGAAACGCTTTAGAAAGGGACGTGCTGCTGCACAGCGGGAGAGACTGCTTCTTTTTATTCTGATTCTTACTTGTTTGTTTTCTTATTGTTTGAATTTTGCGCACAAGCACTATGTACCGAGCCTGAACAGTTATGGAGAATTGACGTCATGCGAGCAACATTCAAAAGTCGAAATGTGAACTTACACAAAAAAAGTTCATCAATCTATGGGTGCAGGTTATATAAGGGTGTGGGTTATGCCAACAACTTTTTACACAAAACCACAAAACTTGCGGGCTATATGAGGTTGCAGATTATCTGCGTCTGCGCGTTACATGCGGGAAAATACGGTAATGATGCTCTTGAATAATTTGTGTTTTTGGCCAAACCATGGGATATTATGACAAATGTTTGGTGTTTATATTTAAAACATGTGTCTTGTCGTGTTGCTTTTCACTTCCTGTTCCCCTCCGTGTACTTCCTGTGTCATTTCCTTCTCCTGTCACATCAGTCACTCACCTTGTTAGTCTCGTCATGTGTTCCCTATTATCCTGTGTATAAATGCCCTTTGTGTCTCTCAGTCTGCGTCTGTTATCGTCGATGTTGTGTGCCGTTTTATATACTTTTAATAAAGTACATGTTCCAGATTCCTCGTCTCCGCACTCTCCTGCAACACAATCCCGTGACACTAACTCTATGTAAGCGTTTTTTGGTTATATTTTTAAGTCAAGCCACCATTAAGAGGAATTAGATCCTTCCATCGCAATTTACTATTTTCAACTTGTTTAGGTGTATAGAAGTAACTCTACAGTATAACTTTAAATAAAACTAAGAGCATACTACATCACAACAGGTGGTGCTTTTGTAAACCAAAACCCGGAAACAATTTAGCAGTTTAGAACTTCTGGATCAATCGTCCTGAAGCCAGTTTTGAATGGGGTTTTGGTTAAATGAAATAAAGATCTTTTCAAAATACATCAGTAAAACCCTCTTGTAGTTTTTCAAAGCTTTTACTCGTCATCATACTAACAATTGGCTAAATGGGTTTACCTGGCTAATCTTCTCACTAGTCCACTTTCACGGCCTTGTTGTGTTTATACCTGCGCTCTTTCAAACTATTATAACTCAAACCTTTAGGGAAAGTTTAGTGTTGCTGGCGTTGAAGTCATGCCACCATGGTGTACTACATTTATAGCCTACGTTTAGCCTTTGATATCTGCCCACTGTATTTACACTTTATTTGTGAAGATCATCATTATTAATGTACAAAAAATTGAAGTATCATAAGCTTCTGTTAGTTACAAACCTTATTTTCTGCAATAATGGAAAAATCCAATTGGGTTTTTGTCAAAGGAACCAGGGTGATCATCCCTTCACTACTCTATTATGTAATGTTAATGCTCAGCTTAACCTAAATACAAGCTTACTGAACTTGGATCCACAAGTGGAAAAACATGTTTTTAGTTCATAGAACTTGTATTGTGTTTGACCAACTTTAATTGTTGTTGAGTATTGAGTATACCCTGAAATATCTGCCTCAAGTTTTTGATTTTTGTTAACTTTTTGTTAAAAATGAGTGTCACTTTGATTATAAATGATCATTAGAATCTTTACTGCCGCTAGTGGCGCAGCGCAGACTCACAGACTTCACATCACTTCCATGATATTTTCAGAACTGCCGAGAGAGAAATACTCATAAATATGATCTCCAAAATGAATACGTTATGGGGAAACATCGTCCAAAATAAGTAGGTCAACATGAGGGGTTTGATAAGAGCTTGCACGCGTAATATCAATCCACAGGATTTGTGTTTACTATGTGTATAATTCAAACACCTTAATTAAATAACTCCTAAGCAAGCAACATCATTAGTATAACTTGTTTACTCCGCACAAATGCACTTTTTCTACGAGCGCTTGTTCTCCCTATTAAAGCTCCAGGAGAGAGAAAAAAGAGAACTAGAGTTACAGTTCAGTATTACACAGTGACATGAGCAGAAAACATATGATAAAAGTTTTTCTATGTTTTTCTTATGTGATTCAGATGGCAAAACAAATCTATAATTGTTATTGGCCATAAAAATCCCATCATTAAATGTTTTATGTGATGCATTGGTCCAGGGAGATCAGGTCTTCATTAGAATATTTACTTATTTCTGAACATTATCCATGAAATCGTTATCATTTAATCTAATTACTCATTAATACTTAATTGCTACTGTACATGGAAGCAGCGGTGTTGATGTTTTTGTTTCGACTGTGAGGGGTTTTGGGTTCTGATCCACCTATTTGAACTACTTTAACAAACCTGATAAGAACTGGTAAGAATAAGGACTGATAAGAAGTGCAAAGATCATTCCGCAAAACACTTAAAATCATTAATTCCAGCAGCATTAGATACATTTCTGCTGCAAGTCGTTTCCTACATCGTGACAACAAAATCAGTCGTAGAAAGAGGACTGGACGAGACGAGAAGGGATGGAACGTAAATGACATCTACGATTAATGCCACTCTTCTGTTTGGTACACTGTGAACAAGCAATAAAGAAAATAAGCGTATTTCCACGAAAAGCACTGCTTTGTTGGTTAAGCCAGGAGAAGTGCAATCATTTCCCAGAAGTTTATTCAGTCTAAGTGGTGCTTCAGCGTGTGAGTGATTGCTGTCATGTCTTAATCCATTCTGTTTAGACTCAGTCTAGAATTTTATAATTAAGAAACATCTCGCTGGTCTGAAACAAGGCAACCCAACATCAGCAGCCCTCAGAGATCAACAATGAAACAAAACAATAGATGTCTTTTTCTCCACTTTATAAGAATCAGGAAACAAGACAATTAACTGAAAAATCATGTGCGTGTGTGTGAAGCTCTGTATAATGTGGGAAAACAGACCGAAATGGCTAACATGCTAATCCCTGAACTATTTGCATTTGGGTTCTCTGTGCTTATTAGGCTTATGTATCATTGATTTACGGTGTTTATCATGAATCAGCATGACTGCTTGAAGCGCATGTGGTCACCATCAGGGTTCCAAGCCTACGCAGTCTGGAAAAGTGTGGAAAGTAATTTCCAAGTCTGGATAAGTATATGGAAAAAAGAAAACAAGAGTATGGGAAAATGGCCTTTGTCATCACTTAGTGATTGTCGAACACAAATGAATGAATTCAATTCCTGTAGCTCTAACAGTAGAGCGTGGCGCTTGCAACGCCAAGGTCATGGGTTCGATTCCCAGGGAAAGCAAGAACTGATTAGAATGTCGATGTGTTTCTTGAATGCAATGCGAGTTGCTTTGAATAAAAGCGTCTGATAAATCCATAAATGTTATTTCTTTACCATAAGTGAGCTGTACTTTCCTGTTTGGTTTTTGTGCTTCATCAAACCACATTTACGGGATCAAACTGATGTGTCAGAGGTCAATATATGCAGGTCATAAAGCGTTTTAGGATTCTTCTAAATTCTTCTCATCATATAAGTGCATGTTATCATTTTGAGAATGCAATAAAAAAAAACTGAATAGAGACTTTACTATACCGAATATAATAATGCTGCAAGAAACATTTGTTTATATGACAAATACAGAGAGATTTGAAGATTTGAGTCTGGAAAAATATGGAATTTTGAAATGAAAAAATGTGTAGGAACCCTCAGTTCTGTGATGATTTTTTATAAATATATAAAGATTATATTTATTGACAAATATATATATAAAGGTCCTTATTATTGGAAAATATTGCATTGTTTATCCTTTTGAGCTTTCATTAAAAAAAAATTCACAAAAATGTAACCTCGAATCGACTTGAAAGAGAGTGTGTGCGTGTGTTATGTTGATAACATAAATGTGCTTCTCATTTGCCCTTAAATAATTTTTTGTGTCTAAAGCAACACTGCAAATAATTGTGCGCAGGCTTTACTTTTACGGTACTTTTCCACTTTTCTCACTTGTTAATGTATTAACTTACATGAACAATACATTTGTTACAGAATTAATTAATCTTTGTTCATGTTCATTAAATTCCTTGGATATCCATTATGTATTGAAATTAAAATGAACTAAGATTAATAAATGCAGCTGAAGTATTGTTAATTCATAGTTACTGTAAACTAATGAAACCTAATTGTAAAGTGTAACACTTTTACTCTTAACTATTTTACAAAATTTCACAAATACGTACAAAAAAGAAACAGCAACATTGAATTAAACGCAATTTTTTTAAATGAGAAAGACTGAAATACTATTCCTGTATCCCTATTGTTTTATTGACGACTTTATGGGTTTTTATTACAGCGAACCTAAAAATAATATAATCTTAAAGAAGCTGTTGCTGGGCTAGTCCTGAGAACTGCTTTATATTCTGTACAGTGAGGAGCCTAATGGATATTTCTGTCACAGGCTTACATTTCAGGATCTGGTCATGTTTAAGCAGCACTTAAGGACAAGCTAAGTTGTTGTATGGGGTGCATGAGGGTCAAACAGTAGTAAGCTTGCAGCTGTATAGCAGACTCAATCCCCCTGTGATCTGCTTCATTACATCAGATTTAGCATTAAAATAGAACAAGCTCTGCCGTTAGCTGTGTTTGTATGTATGTCCAAGATCTCACAGAGACAATAATTACCAGCACATTAAGGAGATGAGTGAGGCTTAGGGAAGTTTAACCTTTGACCCTCAGCCATGAGACAGACTGGCATCATAGACACACACTGTATAAATACACAAACACAGCGTTTCCTTGAGACAGTAGTCACGATCTGATGTGCTGCTGTGTAAAGTAAAGAAAGATATGTTTGATTTCACAAAGGTCATTTCTGTTTCCATATAAACATTTAGTCAGAATAGGCTACATGCATGGCATGGTTTATCTTTGTAATTGACTAAACAAAGAATTTAAATGAATAAAATGCCTTTTATTGATTCAGTGAACAGAAAGTTGCATTTGCCACTGGTTTCATTGCTCATATGTAGTGCCAATGATGAGAAAACCAGTTCCTCCAACCTAATTTCTTCTCCCTGTTTGCAGCTGTACAAATACCAAACATGGAATATCTGCTCACAGCGGCGAGTCTGCTTGGTATTTGTACAATTGAATTTGGCATTAGAAGTCCACATGATACAGGAATGCAGGTGAGTTTCCCAGGACCCTCCTTTTTTCACATGTTTCACGTTTCAACTTTTAAAAAATTTTGGGCAAGATTTTTTGTTGTTTTTGAACGTTTCTCATGTGCACCAAGGCTGCATTTATTTAATAAAATAAAATACAGTAAAACAGCAATATTGTGAAATAACAATTTAAAATAAGTTTGTTTTTAGTTTATTCCTGTGATGCAAAGTGAATTTTTAGCATCACGTCTGAGCTTCAACGAGAACCAATGAGGTTCATTCTGGTGTTACGCATCACATCTGAGCTTCAGCGAGAACCAATGAGGTTCATTCTGGTGTTACGCATCACGTTTGAGCTTCAACGAGAACCAATGAGGTTCATTCTGGTGTTACGCATCACATCTGAGCTTCAGCGAGAACCAATGAGGTTCATTCTGGTGTTACGCATCACGTTTGAGCTTCAACGAGAACCAATGAGGTTCATTCTGGTGTTACGCATCACATCTGAGCTTCAGCGAAAACCAATGAGGTTCATTCTGGTGTTACGCATCACGTTTGAGCTTCAACGAGAACCAATGAGGTTCATTCTGGTGTTACGCATCACATCTGAGCTTCAGCGAGAACCAATGAGGTTCATTCTGGTGTTACACATCACGTCTGAGTTTCAGCGAGAACCAATGAGGTTTGTTCTCGGTTACGCATCATGCTTGAGCTTCTGATTATGTTATATACAAACATCAATGTTTATATAAACAATATTCAGGATTCTTTGATAAATAGAAAGTTCAAAAGAACAGCACAAATGTCATTACAGTAATACCTCGGTTTACGAGTTTAATTCGTTCCAAGAGCGAGCTCGTAAACCAAAATGCTCGTACACCAAAACAAATTTCCCCATAAGAATGCACTAAAAATCAATTAATTCGTTCCACATGACCACAAATGCCCATTTTAAATATTTTTTTGGTTTTACCCTATTAATTGCAGTTAAAATTGTAACCATTAAGATCTCATATGAATACTAATTAATTAACAATTAAACTCTAAAAATACTTGACAATTTACTGTAATGCACTTCAGGTTTGAGCAGCCTGCTTGGAGGAGAGAGAGGAGGGAGGAGGGGGGAGCGGGGAAAGCAAGGATGAAAGCAAATGAGTGAATTTATTATAGTAGTGCAGAAAACAAAAGAAGTGATAATCCAGAGTTAAAGTCGTGGAACATGGGAGCCGCGAACTAACGAATTCGTGGGAGCAGGGAGAGAACGAATTTGCGGGAGCCGCGAGAGAACGAATTTGCGGGAGCCGCGAGAGAACTAGGGGAGCACGGGGCATAAAGTAATGAGGGGTAAATAGTAACAGCGATTTTTTAGATAGTTGCACGGGTATAAATGTGACGTGCTAAAGGGCTTTTCATCACACTGTTTGCACACGTCTTCTGGCGTTGAAACTTCATTTCATTGAAGTTTGGATGAGAACCACAGGAAAAACTCTTTTGGCAGCATTTAAATATTTTTTGTTATAGTAGTTGTTTTTCAATTTTCAAAGAATGTGTGAAAGATTGTTAGTCTAATCTTATATTGTTATGATTACCATCTTCTTGGCTAAAAGATGGTACCATTTTGAAAGACGTGAAAAACACATAGTGGCTGTTATCCGGTCCTGAAGTAAACAAGACAGCGCGGGGTTAGTTGTATAACACTAAGCCGCATTGAACAAGTTGCATCAATAATCATATATTTTGCATTGTATTAACCTATTAAAACGTTTTTCATGTCATTACATTGTTCAAAACACAACAAATGTAAAAAAAAATAAAGGAAAAAAATATATTTAATTCATAAGTTATGCATATGATCATCAAGACGCAACTTTTTTAAACAAATAAAAATACGTGAATGAACTTGCATTGGATAACATGGTGTTACAACTAACCCGCTGTCTGTTAAAACGAGCCCCGCTCACGGGGTAAGAAGTCACATTTTAAACCAAACCAAATTGTTCAGCATTGTTCTTCACATTTCAAAACTTTCCGCAGTTGATGCTTCTAATGACTGTGGTTTATGTTCAATATGTGGTTAGTCAGGAATATACTAACAAAATAGACAGCTGCAAGTCCAAAACCTTAGTCAAAGGGAAAATATTCAACTGTTTGCCCCACTTAACTCCCCAGCCACAGTGCAATGGTTGTTCAGGGTGCAAATTCTTGTGCTTGTCAGTAAATATCCAAGATTATGATTATCAGTTCAATCTTAGTTGTATGTAAACATCAATCCAAGATCCTGTGGCTTTTTAAAAACCTAATATAATTTAATAAATAGAATAACTAATGTGTGACGAGTTACGTCATTACTAGTGAATGCATGCAAGTGAATGAATGAATAAATCACTATGAAAGAAAACAAATGTTTAAAGGAACAGGTCAAACCCCAGACTCGATGAATAGCATGTCAATGAATCAAAGTGGATGAAAGCGGCAACTGAAATTTCATCCCCATTGTAATTTGGGAGGGGGCAGATTACTGTTGGACAGATTCCCAATAATCATGCCTGGTAATGTCTGTAAAGAATATGTACAGGGAGTAAACGCATTAAGATGTGTAAAAGTGAGTATGGACAACATTCCCACAGGTCATTTCGCAGTTGTCTGGCCAAACAAGAGGTCAAACCCAGCAGAAAGCAAGAATGGAGGCAAGACAGATGTCAAAATGTTTTAACAGCCAATCATTAGACTGGTTTGTTTAGTTTGCTATCCAGTTTATGGACGACAACTGGAGGGTCATCTCTAGCCTGAGTGCCGACCCTCACATCTTGTAACGCCGTCATCTCCTTTACTCACCTTTTATCCCTGCCTTAACACACACACACATTCTGTCTTTAAATGCAAAGAGGCTTTGCATTGCATTCAGAGTAAATCAATGAAAGTTCACCCTTTGGTTGCAAACAAAACCTTTTATATGAGTTTATAAAAGTTTGAAAACATTAAGGTCTTGTAATGTTTTTGAAATGTGTTTCTCTTAATCTCCCCAAGGCTGCATTTATTTAATCCAGTTCAATGAAATTGTAATAATATTTTTCAGAATTACTGTTTTGACTATATTTGATCAAACAAATGCAGCCTTGGTGAGATTAAGAGACAAATATATATACACATATATATTTTAAACTTACTGTTTCCAAACTTTTGACCAGTACTGTACATCTGGTATGGCATATGGTTGGTGCGTTCATTATGTAATGCAGTAATGGCACCTTGGACTCTTGATATTGGTTTGCAAGGGTTGCGTCACATGTTGGATTTGTTAGTGGTATCTCCTGGAGCCAAGGAACATGCGAGGCTGTGTAATTGCTGTAGGAGTCACGGTCACTGCCCTTTTTGTCTGTTTACTCTTTGCAAGTGTACCTGCTTTCACCACTACAGTTTACTCTAAGAGGAATGATGGGTTATATAATATTGAAAAAAAATTTGAAACAGCAAAAACTGACGTGTGATTTAATGATCAGCTTTTAGGAAGAGATTTAATTGGGTTATCGTGTCAAAAAAGCAGAATAATAAAGAAATGCTGATCATTTGTATAGGTCAAGCAGTGAAAAGAACATTATGAAGAAAGCTTTGCAATAGTATAAAACTGCAAGAAAGAAACCTGGTTGCATTTTTCTGGGGTCAAAGAAAGACTTTTGATGTCAGGGAGAGATGTTGGGATATAGGCGATGCAAATAAGTATTGGTTCATTTTCAATCATTAAGTTAGATTGCAAAGTAGTCAGTGTGAGTTAAATTCACTGCTTGTCAAGGTAACTTTAGTTAACCATAGCAAAAAATCTCAAAAACTTAAGTGCTATCATTATTTATAATTAATTACAAATTATATATGTGCATTATTTGTTTAAACTGCCTTGACATTTCATTCATTTGGGTTTTTTAACTAAATTACTGACAATTAGGAAAGTCATTGAATAATTCACACACTGCCTGTAACGCAGACCAAAACATTAAAATAATCATTGAAATAAAATAACAAACTAATGGAAAGTGTAATGACATATAACATTGCATTGATTGAAAGATCGGAGGAAAAGGTTATTAAGGGAGCACAAGGTGTATCTCCACCATCTCAGCTCTAGTGAGAAGAAACGACAACACGTGCTTGAGTTGTGTGGATAAGGAGCAAGCCGAGCTTCAGTAACAGTCTTTCCCTTCTTCAACAGCAAAGGAGGCCCCTCTACCTAACTTGGGGGGCAACTACTTTGGTGGAGAGGAAGAAAAACACTTGTTTCAACACCACCAGCAGCTGTACTACTAATGCAATGAGAAAGTCTGTGGAGGATGTATGGCAAGCTGAATTAACATTTGATGCTACTATCTGATTTCATGCTACTACAACATATTTTTAGATACTAGTATCTATTCCATTAGTTACTAGAAGTTATTAATTTGCTATTAGTGCTTATTCTTTTATTATTTTAAAGTTATTATTTATTACATTTACATTTATGCATTTGGCAGATGCTTTTATCCAAAGAGACTTGCATTGCATTCAAGAAACACATTGACATTCTAATCAGTTCTTGCTTTCACTGGGAATCAAAACCATTACCTTGCTGTTGCAAGCACCACTCTCTATCAGGTTTTACTTATTTTTAGTAACTATTTATACCAAAAATATCCCAATTTTAATAGGTACGACTTTTAAAAATGTATATTTTTCTGCTCAGAATAGACTTTATCATATATCGGACAGCTCCTCCCCCATTTTTAAACGACCACAGTTCGGCCAGAGCCGTTGAGCTTGATAAAGCCGCAGTTCCCTGCTAATCTGTAACTGTTTCTGTGCAGGATTCAAACGGGTCAGATAGGTTTTGAGGTCTGCGCCGACTCATATGATTCGCTCTGTGCTAGTCTGTCTCTGGACTGAAGCTGCAGTGGTTCACGAAACACTTACATGAAACCAGACTTCATTCGCTTCATCAACATCCGAATTGTTCCCCATCTCCTATATAGTGACTCCTATAAATGTGCCATTCATAATATAGAAAATAGTAAATGTGTGAACCATTTCATCTCTTTATAAGCACTCTTGTGTACTTTTGCAATCGCTTTGTGTATTCCTCATATTGTAAGTCGCTTTGGATAAACGAGTCTGCTAAAGGAATAAATGTAAATGTATAATGTAGGGGGCGGGGCTTCAGATTCTAGAGAGCATTTGATTGGACAGAAAATCTGATGAGAAGCTGAAGTGCAGAGTAAAGTCATTAAAATCACTATATTATTATTATGTTAATCATTACATTATTTTATTATTACTATTATATTGGAAATGAGATACTACGTTTTTAAATGCTTTTATTTTCTAAATGTGAATTTTGTCATGGTTTTAGAGCACACTAGCAATACTAGATAACTAAAAGCCAAAACAACTTGTATGTGGACTTTAAGAAACAGAAAAGAGTGGTTTCACAAAAGCCTGGAAATCTGCTTTTGCTTCGGTCTGATGGAAAGAACTTAAAAGACCCCTCATTCTCAGTGTGCTGCACTTTATTTTACTACTTTTACCCCCTTTTCTTTCCAAATTGTATTACCCAGGCGGATTTGGATGTGCTGGCATGCAAGATGCAATTAAACGAAGCTTGCCACGTTAACACCTCATTTCAGCACTCTTTAGCAGTCGCTTGATGCAGTGTTTCCCAGACTTACTCTTGCATTGCAGCTCCACCATCGCCTGGTACCATTCCTCCTGGTCCGACTCGTTCTCCGCCGCCACCACGAAGCTCTCCGCCCGAGTGTAGAGCACTATCATGTGCTTATTCTTCGAGTCGGCCCGTTTGTTGATGTTGAAGCACGTCTCCAGCGCCAGAGCCTTTTTGGGCACTGGCGCTTTACCTCGAAATTTCTTCTCACTCTCGTAATACTCGAGCCGGGCCGGGCCGCGCTCCGACGCCGCGCGTAACACGAAGTACCGCCGGTGCATGGACTTCTGCTTGCGGAGATACCCGCTTTTACGGACGTCCTCGGTGCCGCTCTGCAAATCCGTGGGGTTCTCCATGGGTCTGTATCGGTGGATAAAAGTTCAACCCTAACAGTCGCAAACGACAACAAACGCAAGCTCCGTCCACCTCCGACAAGTCATGTGCGCAAAGAGCGAGAGCGGTTCCGACCAGCGGGTTCTTTCCAAAAATACTGTCATGAAACGCTGCGCTGTCGCTGGCAGACAGAAGACGAGTGCTCGAGCACATGTGGCGCGGCGTGCGACGAGCAGCGCAACTACTACTATTTAGAAGAAGCTTTAGGAGTTGAATAATCTCATTACTGTAGCGTACAGTAGACAGATCCCCGTCACCCCTCCTCTCCAGCGCAGCGTTCACTGCTACTGTGAAGCTCTGTCACTCAACTGTGTATGTGTGTGTGTGTGTGTGAGAGAGAGAGAGAGAGAGAGAGAGAGAGAGAGAGAAAAAAAATTGAAATTGAAATTGAGAGAGAGAGAGAGAGGCTCTGTCACTCATAAGTCAATGTGTGAGTGTGTATGTGTGAGAGAGAAAGAGAGAGTGTGTGTGTGTGTTTGTGAGAGAGAGAGAGAGTGTGTGTGTGTGTGTGTGAGAGAGAGAGAGAGAGAGAGAGTGTGAGTAAGAGAGAGAAGCTGTCACTCATAAGTCAGTGTGTGTGTGAGAGAGAGAAAGAGAGTGTGTGTGTTTGTGAGAGCGAGAGAGAGAGTGTGTAAGAAAGAGAAGCTGTCACTTGTCAATGTGTATATGTTTGTGTGTGTGTGTGTGTGTGTGTGTGATAGAGAGAGAGAGTGTGTGTGTATGTGTGTGACAGAGAGAGGGTGTGTGTGTGTGTGAGAGAGAGAGAGGGAGGGAGTGAGTGTGTGTATGTGTGTGTGTGTGTGAGAGAGAGAGAGAGGGAGTGTGTGTGTATGTATGTGTGTGTGTGAGAGAGAGAGGGAGTGTGTGTGAGAGAGAGAGAGAGAGAGAGAGCGAGCGAGCGAGGGGGAGTGTGTGTGTGTGTGTGTGTGTGTGTGTGAGAGAGAGAGAGAGAGAGAGAGGGGGGGGGGGGGGGGGGGCTATAGATGTGCCGAGCACGAGGTTGCGGACCAGAATCGGATTTCATTTGCCTCTGTCCTGTCCTGACTCAATACTGCCTTTAAAAAAATCACACGAACTGATTAGAATATCAATGTGTTTCTTGAATGCAATGTAAGTCGCTTTGGATAAAAGAGTCTGACAAATGCATAAATGTAAAAAACTCTTCTTGGCAGACGTTTATTTATCCCAAAAAAAAACATGTTTCTTTGTTAGTAGTTGCCTGTAGTCACACTTTAGATTAGGGGCCAGTTCTCACTGTTGTTACGTATATATACGTGCATAACTATGACTTTTGCATCAATAAACTAACTGCTGCTCATAAATGATTATTACGTTTAGGTATTGGTAGGATTATGGAATGTTGAATATGATTATGCAGAATAAGGTACATTTACATTTATGCATTTGGCAGACGCTTTTATCCAAAGTAACTTGCATTGCATTCAAAAATCACATTGACATTCTAATCAGTTCTTGTTTTCCCGGAGAATCAAACCCATGACCTTGATGTTGCAAGCACCACACTCTACTGTTTGAGCAACAGGAAAGTGCCATTAACATGTAGCCAATATCCTGGTAGTGTATGATAATAAGTAACTATTTAATAGTGAGAATTGAACCCTAAACCAAAGTGTTACTATTCTTAGTTAAGCGAGTAACCTTTTCAGTTTTACTACTGATTGGTCTCTTTTTCTAGTAGTGATTAATACACATTTAATTAAAATTTAACTAAAACCGTAACACTTTACAACAAAGTTTCATTAGTTAAATCCTTTAGATAACATGAACCAAGAATGAAAAACAGCATTTATTAATAAAAATTAATGTTAATTATTAAAATCAAATGCCGCAGGCCTATTTATTAACATGAACAATGAATGAACAGCTGGATTTCTTATTAACTAACATTAATAAATACTGTAACAAATGTATTGCTCGTTGTTAGTTAATAGTGCAATTGAACGAAACATACAGATCATAGAGATGTTTAATATTTTAAAGGGATAAATGTTAATTGCTACCATCGTCCTCATAAACACCTTGTTAATTTATGGCAGATAAATTGAACGATTGTCCATAATACTGATATTAAAAGCAGACAGACTTTGCACTGTTGTATCATCATCCTTTAATACATTCAGAAGATGCCAGACATATTTGGTTTTACTTTCCACCAGGAGAAAAACAGGGTTTGTCTATACATTATAAATAAGTTAGCAATGCAGGTAAAATAATCATAATTTTAATTCTAAAAATCCTTTATTGAATCGTCAGTTAATCGTATTAAAATGGATCACCTGTGACATCTAGTGGACTAACTGGTCCATTGCAGTATTGGACAAGAATGATAGGATTATAGGTTCAATTTACGTGAAGAAATGAATAAGGCGATGCACACATTGTTCAAATCAATATTTAAAAAGCACACAAACGCGCCTCTCTCTTACTCAATCAAATCTCTCTTGACTCCAATCATCTGCTTATAAAAATTCGACTAGGTCAAGTGAGAGGATTAAATTTATAGTTTTCTTTTTAATTCTCAGTTGAAAGCCCTAATGTCCGTAGAGTGCAAATACATTCATAATGCGATAATGATCTTCACAGAAAAATATAAATGAAGCTGTCATAAAAAGATATTGCATGAAATTTCAAAAGCAGCAGATTTGCATCACACGGACAATCAGATACACAGACACAACAATTATGGATAGCTTTATGCAGATGCATACATCTCGATACAAAGACATTCTCTATGAATCCTTTCCATCTCTACGTTACACAGACAATTTTTGGTCCATTTAAGAAATGTTTTTTCCCTCATAATCACTGAAACTGCAGTACATTCAGCTGCTTCCTGCTCAGCTTGAGAAGCGCATGCAGTCCGACAATGCACAGACAAATACTCAACGCTTGCGATGAGCGTCAGCGTCAAAATAAATAAAACAAGCCCCGGCATACACACACAGACACAGATTAGTAGCGGAAATGCCTGTTTCGTTTATGCCGTCTTATTAACATGCATCTGACTCAAACAAACCAAATTGGCACTGAGGGGAAAATGTATTACCGAGATGATCTGAAGCTGGAATGGCTACCGTTTTATTGTAAATGTGTCCACCTCAGTGTATGAGTGAAGTAAGCGGGCACTCGGGTTCGGGCGATTTTGGCACGAGAAGTTCTACTGGTCACAGCAGCAGCTTGAGTGTGTGTGTGTGTGTGTGTGTGTGTGAGTATTAAAGGGATAGTTCACCCCCAAAACTGCCCTCAAGCCATCCTAGATGCATATGACTTTCTTCTGCTAGCCAAACACAATCCGAGTTACATTAAGGAATATCCTGGCTTTTCCCCGAATTATAATGGAACCTGACATTTTGAAGCCCAAAAAAGCACATCCATCATCATAAAAGTAATCCATATGACTCCATGGGGATAATAAAGCCAAGTGTCGGGTCAGAGGTCACTCTTCCACCAGAACTCAATTCAAGCACAACCATTACCAGAAGCCAGTGATTACAGTTTATAAACTTATAAATACTGTTATTTTTCTTGCTTCAGAAGAATTTATTAATCCCCTGGAGTCGTATGGATTACTTTTATGATGATGGATTCACTTTTTCAGAGCTTCAAAATCTCATGGCTCCATTCACTACCATTATAAAGCTGGGAAGAGCCGGGATATGTTTAATATAACTCTGATTGTGTTTGGCTGACAGACAAAAGTTATGTACATCTAGGATGGCTTGAGGGTGAAACAAATTATAGGATACCCTTTAATGTCTCTCATAAGCACCATTCATCTCAAATTCTCCTATTATCAGCAAAAATACCACTGATATTAGGCAAAAAACACACAAATATGTACACACACACACACACAGAGCTTGATTTACTGTATATCACTGGGTAAAAAAAGGGTACATACAAACACTCACACACATACAACAAAGCATGTACAAATAGTTACATGTACAATATCTGCTAACAAACACCCATACCTTTAAACATACATAAAGACACACACACACACACACACACACACGTGTTGGATGTTTTCTGTAGGTATGGCAAAGTAAACAAGCTCCACTCGCTCTCTTCTTTTTCCATGGCCGGTTCAGGATCAGATGAAAGGATTCAGTGATGCTCCTCTGCTCGGGTAAACATTCCCCTAAGAGAAGCGATGGAAAACACTCTTAACTCCCTCACACACACACACACACACACACACGCGTACTTGTGAGCTTATAGAAATATAAGGCCTGCCATTCATTCTGCAAGTGATTATGACGTACAGGCAAAAGCTTATTTACTACAGCCGTTTTATAGAAAGAGCATCATGCTTACAGTAAAAGGGTTGACAGACATTGGTCGTGGGACTTTGGGGACGGACTCGGGCGCAGGAAATGAGTTGAAACCTACAAACAAACAAGCCAACAGCAGAAAATAGCATACAGATTTCAGTTGAGATCAACAAAACGGCCTCTTGAGTGTCGTCTTAAGTGCTAATTCCTTACTGACTCTTTTAATTGATTAGTGGACTATTTTAAGAACAGGTTTCGCTACCATTAAGCGGATTTAAAAACCTAAGCTTGCTATACTCACCATTTGCTTCCTGGTTACTAGACTGTTGGTGTGAAAAAGCACTTTGGGTGGCGGATGCAGGAAAAGAGACCGACTGAGGAAAGACAGCTGAGGAGGAGGCGTCATCTGTCAATCAGAAAGTTTTTGAGTTTAAACACTTTTCCAACATGCAAAAGTCTTTCATCTGACTGCATATCTATTTACCGGAGTTTCCCCGCATATAACACGCAGACGCAGATAACCCGCGCCTTTATATAACCCGCACCTATAGATTTATGAACTTTTTTGTGCAAGTTCACATTTCGAATTTCCAATGTTGCTCGCATGACGTCAATTATCCATAACTGTTCAGGCTCGGTACACAGTGCTTGTGCGCAAAATTAAAACAATAAGAAAACAAACAAGTCAGAATTGGAACAAAAGAAAAAGCAGTCTCTCCCGCTGTGCAGCAGCTCGTCCCTTAAGAAGCGATTCTACAAGTGTTGATCATCGGATGAGATGAGAAGAGCCCGCCCTCATGCAGCACAGCCAATCACGTCTTCTTGCATGATTGACAGGTCAGACAGCCTATCAGCACCAGCTGTCAGAGTGAGAGTACAAGCGCCAGAGACAACAAACCTCAAAAGAAAGAAAAACAGAAAAAAACCTTACGTCCTTAGGGACGTAACAAATATATTGAAATATTATTACGTGTAAAAGATTTGTGATTTAGCCCGCACCCTTATATAACCCGCACCCCTGCAGGGTTTGTAAAATCTAGTATAACCCGCGGGTTATATGCGGGAAAATACGGTACATATACAGACAGATAGACAGAGCGATTTAGATAGCTGATAGTCGTATTTATCCATCTATCTGTATGTGTGGATCGACAGATATGCAGTCATACAATATAGTTAGACAGACTGAGTTAAAAGATAGTTTGAAAAGAGTGTTCAGAACATCATGATGAAACAATAAATGTGCTGACTGCTAAAGACAGAAGTGCACTGCTTCCTCTAACACTTGAACTTCAGCCAACAATAAATCCAACAAAACACTCTCTGCATTGAAATGCTCCAGGTGATATCAGTGTGTGTGTTGGCCACCAGGTTTATAAGCATTTGTGCGGGCAAACGTTTCTCTTGATTTATTATTAGCAATAGTTTCGCATGGGAACACCAGCGATATCCAATTATCAGATTCATTGCTTTATGGATTAAGTTCATTTTAAGCCTCTGCAGATTTATAGCATTGTAACAATGTAGCCTTCACAAGACGTAACTATGGGCTTGTGTCCCACAATCAGATTAATGCTGACGCTGACCCTTGGCTGTATGGACCTTTCAGTGGGAAATGTTACGGCTGGCTTAATCTTAGGTTGAGAAACTGTAGTTCTTTACTGCATACAATTTCTGATTCATGATAACCGCAGTCCATAAAGGCATTTTACTGATTTATTGAAGGTAAAAACCAATCCCAGGTCAGTAGGGGGGGTGGGGTCTTTCAAAAACACAATTATACTGAATTGCAGTCTTCCTGTTTTCCAAAAGCCAAACCATGAAGTGGGCACGGGCAAACGTCTCTTACCCGAGGCTGTGCTTTTGAAGGGGTTACTAGGAGACAGAACAGGCTGGGTGCAACTGGCAGTAGAATTGAAGGGGTTTGGGAAATCTGAATCAGAGAGAGAAAAAGTCTGAGTCACACACTGCAGAAGGTCTCATTAGCAACAGTGCTTTGGATCAAATGCCTCTGACTTCATTATTGTGAATTTACAGACGTTTCCATGTCAGAGACTTTCTGAGGTCATGCTGTAAGATCGTCCAAAAATTGTCGCACTCAAGCAGTGCTGGGCAGAAACTGATTACATGTAATCTGGATTAGGTAATGAGAGTCCAAAAATTAAGTTCTTGTAATTACATTATATTAGGTTTTAAAATACAGTAAGACCTTGAGATATGAGCGTACCGACATAAGAGCATTCCGAGATACGAGCAAGCCTTCGAGCAATTATTTGCTTTGAGATACGAGTAAATATTTGAGATACGAGCAGCTTACACAACACGGGAAGAAACACTACACTTCTGTATTGTGTTTGCATCATCTATGTTATCCCTCCCTCCTCCACACATGCCGCCATTAGCCGCTACTGTATCGTCTGTCTCGAAGGGAAGAACTCATAATTAAAACCACATTTTATTTTATATCACTGGAATCCTTATATACTATACATTTTGTGTGTGTGTCTATAGCAATTAAAAACATGTTTTTTCCATTGTTATTAGCATTAATAATGGAGTTTTTTAAAGGGCTGGAACGGATTAATTTTTTTTCTGTTATTTCTTATGGGGAAAAATGATTTGAGATACGAGCGATTCGAGTTACGAGCTCAGTCCTGGAATGCATTATGCTTGAATCTAAAGGTATTACTGTATTCGTAATTAGATTAGTTACTTTTTATTGATTACATGCTATTCTTACAATGGCAGTAAAATATTCATAATTAATTGATTCTCCCCAGTACTGCTATTTTATCCAGGTTTGTGGAATTGCACAACCACTAGTCATGTGGCGATCACTGAAAACAGAGGCCACTGAGACCAATTTGATCACTGGATTTACAAAATCCATTCACTTCATCAAATATTTTCTCAACATTGTAACACTGCATATCTAGTCAGCTCATGTAGAATACAAATTATTATTTGAATTATCACTCAGTGAGTCATCCAACTGTGTATTACGGTTTTAGGAAAACCTTTATCTTTTAAACGCATTAAAATGGACACATTCACATAATTTCATATTTACATTCAATGCAGGGATTCCCCAACTTTTTTTAACCTCTTTGACCCAATATATTTATTTGAAGTATCCTTGAGATTTTAAGTTAATAAGTCAGGTCAAGGATGATAATAATAACAATAAAATTAAGTTCACAATTGTAAATAATTGCATTACATAAAGGGTAAATAAATACAATATTTTTTATTTTAATCAGGGTTGTATTTTGATTGTTTTTTTTTGTTTTAAATTTACAATTTATATAATTTACATAATAGCTTTTCCTTAAACGTACAAACCCCCTGCAATTCCATTACAAACCCCAGTCTGAAAAACCCTGACAATGTAATATTTAATGCACTTCATGTTGTTGACAAAGAATGGAATAAATTTCCCTTTTCTTTGCATTTTATTTTAGATCATTATTGTACAAGGTTTTGTACTATGCAAATAAAATGTGATAAGTTCAGTCAAAAGCTAATTTAAAGTAATCAAAAAAATTGTTATTTTATTACCTAAAAGGAGGACCTATTATGCAAAATTATGTGAATTGCTAACTTGCAAACGTGTGAGATCCAGAGGTGGCCTCTGGAACACCTGGGGAGCTGAAAAAATCAGAGGGAATCAGAGAAAAAGACAAAACACTAGTTCACCTCAAAAGCCGTTAGCAAACATGTTAAAAGTAACGAGGGCTGGAGAATCGATTTAATTTAGACTGATGTGTGCTAACTACTATTTTATTCAAAGTTTTACCTTGCAGGCGTTGAACTTGAGGACAGCCGGGTACCAAAGAGGGTGTTATACTGAGGAGGTCCATCAGAGGGAGCCGTTGCAATGCCTACAAAAGTGTAAAAGGGCTTGTCAAAGCTACAAACCATATGTTGGTTTCCACCATGCAAGCAGAAGTCTAATCTAATTTAGAGATCTTTATCAACTAGCTTAATAATTTTATAAGAAAAGGCATAGATGTACCCATAACCTTCCATCTTACCTGTGACAGGTGTGCTGTCTGAGAACACTTTATCAAGCTGTGATAAGACTGCATACTTATCCTGAGTGGCAGGGGGCGGAGCAGCAGAGCTTAGCGTGTTGTGGGCATGGCTCAGACCCCCAAAATCCAAACTCATAGATTTAGGGAAGGCTCTAAATGCAGCTCCACCCCCAGTTGACAGAGTGCGACCTGAACACAATCAGAGAGGCTATCAGTGATTCTGCTCTGAATGCTTGTGCAAGCTAAAACTACTAAACCTCATCTTCATTCATTGAAATAAAGTACTAGATTTGCTAAAACTGAAAGAAACTAAGGCTAAATAGAAATATTAGCATGCAAACGATGACTAAAATGTAAAATGAAAACCCAATTGAATCGCTGTTTGGATTTTAATAGGCAAAGACTGGATCATTATTACAGTGTTTATGGCATGTTATATGTTTGGCAACAGTTCTTCTAAATTGATTGATGTTTAAAAAATGAAAAGCTACACACTCCATGTAGGAAGACACACCCTCCAGTCTCTAGTAAAATGTCTTTAATAGGATTTTTCTTTCTGTTTTTATTGCCTGTGAGGCAAAAATGTCCATCTGACCACTAGTGAAAAGCAAATGGACACATCCTAAAAGGGGTCATGACATGTGAAATCAATTTGCCTTGATCTATCGACTTATAAGAGGTCTATGTACCATTAAAATACCCTGCAAGTTTCTTAGCTTAAAACGTTCTCGTTATAAACAGAGCATTTATTTAGTCACGGTAGAAAAACAGCTCATTTTGATATTGTGGGATCTGTGACGTCAAATGGGCAGACATTTGCATATGACTGTCTTCAGAGAAAAGCATCGATGAATAGATTTGAATCGTATCACATCCCACTGACATTCAGTCGCTTAGCGGCTGACATTTGCCTTCACGGGATGTGAGTGTCTTGCTGCGTCAAAAGCAAAGAGCACTCATTATAAATCACTGACGCTGTCTACGCTGGATAGAGAACAGATGTGCGTTCAGTGTCTGATGAACTCCACGCACTTGAGTCTGTCCACAACAGAACAAACAGAAGAGTTAAACAGCTCATTTGTGTCCCTGTAGCTCAATCAGTAGAGCATTAGTGTTTATAACGGCAAGGTCATGGGTTCGATTCCCAGGGAAAGCAAGAACTGATAAAAATATCAATGTGTTTCTTGAATGCAATGTAAGTCGCTTTGGATAAAAGCTTCAGCCAAATGCAGAAATGTAAAATGGTTTATTTAAATACCATCCTAGATCACGTCTGAGGATTATATGTTTGTTCGGAGCATTTTGTTTTGTAAACCATGCAGTGTAATGGAGAGAAAGAAACATTTGATGAAAGATGAAGCAGCGACTGTATTAAATCTGACAGCCGCTGCATCACAAGTGACTTCATTATGCTTTGTCTATAAATGACAGTTTTATAACTTGTAGTAACGAGCATGTTTCGATGACATTAGCAACAGTGGCAGTTTACCGACAGGCCTTAAAAACGGGCCATTCAAGACAAAATAGTTTTTTCATTAGGGTTTTTTTTGTGCATAAATTTATTTTTATGATTATAAGTGAGCCTCAAGGAATATATTAAAATAATACCAACAAAAAAACCCCAGAGAAAATTCTGTCATCAACACCCCTCAAGTTGTTTCAACACAGTGCTTTGCAGAAAACAGAAAAAGATGTTTTGAAGAATGTGGGTCACCAAACAGTTGAGGGTAGCCATTGACTTCCATTTTATCCAAAAGTGACTTACATTGCATTCAAGAAACACATTGAATCAGTTCTTTCTTTCCCTGGGATTGAACCCATGACCTTGGTGTTGTAAACACCAATGCTCTACTGATTGAGCTACAGGAAAACTATAATTTATTCCATGGAAACTAAAATCAACTGTCTGGTTTCCCACACTCGTCAAAATATCTTCTGTGTTTAGCAGAAAAAAGAAATAAGGATTTTTTTTGTGTAATAAGAATTATTAAACATGCTAAATGCTTACTAAACTTTTGGCTGCACTGGACAAAACACCACGAAAAACACTTTCCATGATATATTGTTAAATATATTTACAATTTAACTATATTTTAGAAAACCAAAGAGGAGGCAGTAGTAATATACTATATTGGTATTCCAGCGTATTCTACAAACAATTCTACACATTCTATCACATCAACAGGTTATGTGTGAGCACAGATGTGCACTGGGACATTTTCTAAATATACCTTTACTTTAAAGCCTGTGCCTTTTTCATTATCAAAGAGCAGATTGTCTCTCCTTGACCTGGCAGAGCTGTGATGTAGGGCTTTGAAGCAGCCGGCTGGAGCTTGTGCAGGACACATTCGGTATTGTTTAGTGACTTTAGCACGGCAGTGCTGGTATTTAGAGGCTCCGTCTGAGGCCACTGCAGTGAGAAACATCTCCAAAGGTGGGCTAATCTAGGTGAGGAGGTTTCACTGTAGATGCACAGGCTAATATAACACTGTGGCCACAAACACACTGCTCATACAGTGCTGTTCTTGCATTAAGTCTAGCTTGGTCCTTTGATTTTGATCTAAACCACTGGTTTATTGTTAATAGCATTATTCCATAGGGGTTCAAGTCTGCATACTGTCAAGCTTTTCCTCTGCTTCTTTCTCTCTGACACACTCACACAAAAACATGCACACTAATAAATGCATTTTCTTATTCCGCCTTTCTTTCATGCCTGGCTCACTCAGCAATACTGACAGATGGTCTGAGCTGAGGTATCGCTGAAGTGTCTGCAGTGCACAATCACGTATATCGTTTATGCGACTTACCTAAAGTAAAGCTGTTTTTGAAAGTGCTACTTGCTGTGAAATAAAAGATAAAGAATGGAACATGAGATCAAATTAAACCGTTACGCTTAATTCTAGTGAACAAAGACAGACAAGTAAAAAAAAAATTGTAAATTCAGAAATATTTATATACAGTGGGATCCAAAACGTTGTGAATCCAGATTAAAATGCTTCCGTTTTCAGTTTTAAAACAAATTTTATTCTCAAAAGCCGAACTGTAAAATGTATATGAGTTTCATAGTCTCATGTTATTGTGTTTCAACTGTTGCTTAAAGGTAGGGTAGGTAATTTCAGAGCGGCTAGCAAAGCATGATACCTCCCCCTTCAGAGTCTCCTTCAAAACACATGAACGCAAACAGCAGAGTCTGCAAAGCATCACGAGAGACTGTGAACTACCTCATGTCTCAAAGCACATAATATTACAATAATAATGAGCATGAACAAGTCTGAGGACATGAACATCTCCCGAGACTCCCGGGTTGATTGGACAAACAGTTTTTGGTCCTGAAAATTCCACAAAACATTTACTTTTTTATATTTAGACCTTTTCTATTATTGATTACTATCACAATATGTTTCGACCAGTATAACAAAGGGTTTATGGAAAACATTGCCTGCCCTACCTTTAACTTCCTAATTATATTAAAGGTACACAATGTTACTCTAGTGGTAAAAAAAATATTTTGTGGAAGGACATTGTTTTGGTTGTGCTTCGGCTCTGTGTGATGAATATGATCCTTCACAATAGATACGCTTTACAATGAATCTGTTAGAGAGCTATTTTATCTGTTCAGTAAAACACTTTACTCACCTGTTGAGTGATTAAAACACCATCATCATGTTGCTTTTACAACATTTCAAGTCCCTCAGTTCTCACAATCGCCAAAAAGCCAGGCTAATGTTGATTCTTGTTTTATTACGAGCTCTGTCTTGTTTTCTTTTTGTTAGCAGACTCTCCTCTGTTCAGGGTTTGTTTAAAACAGGTGATTCCTGGATGTTGGAGATTTAGTTGCTCCATGTCAACATTTCTCGCTCGTGAGAACTACGCCCTGCCTCTCACACACCAGACACACGTCAAATTAGGGTTAGGGTCTAACCCTAACCTGGAGCAACTCTTCTCTATTCACGGATATGATGAGAGACGCACAGGCAAGTGATGTTTGTATGCAATTTCCAGTGAAAACAATCCCGTCAGCTCTAAAACATAAACTCTAATAACAGCTTTAACATAGTGAATCAGGGTAAGATTAAAAAAAAAGAAGGAAAAAAACATTTTGGTAGAAGGATTGATGATTCATCTTTTGGATTGGAAATTATGATCAAAAAGGTATTAAGTAAAAAAAAAATGTAAATATTGTGCACAAATACTTCAGACTTTGTTTCAAATGTTTCTTTTTTTTATTATTCAAGCAAATGTTTGACATTTTTAAAACCACGTTTTCGTGAGAATCCCCCATCAACTCATTATTTAAATAAAAGTTGCATAGTGTACCTTTAAATATATTACTATTAAATGTATATCCTAACTTGTCTCTTTTTTAAAAACATTTTGTTTATTTCCAGGTTTAAATAAGTAGAAAACTCAATGTGGACTTTTGGACCCCACTTTATACTTAATATAAATGTATTTTATTTGAAAGGTACAATATGTGTGAGTGAAACTGTGTGTGTCTTTTGTGTACCTGAAGGACGTGGAAGAGCTGGAAAAGAGGAGGGATGATTCTGGGGTCCCATTCCAGAAGAAATTATTCCTGGCCTCTGTCTCTCCACACCACTTAACAATGTGTCTTAGACAGAAAGAGTAGAGGAAGAGAGAAAAATAAAACTTAAAGAATAATTCACAGTCAAATGATGACTCACAGTTCAGTACATCTGTGTTATTAATCAGGAGAGACCAGACAGAAGGAGGGGGAGGAGAGAAGATAGGACAAGAAGAAGAAAACCGATTGAGGTAAGGAGGGAAGAGCATTAGGGTAGAGAAGAGCGTTTGAAGGCTGTACCTTTAATGGGATGATCTCTGAAGCTCTGTGAGCGAGTTGGTCTGGCAGTGAACACTTCAGTACGGCAATCAGCCGGAGAGACAGCTGGAGCTCTGTCCCATATTGACAACTGGGACTGGGACTGGGACTGTGGGAACACACACACATTAAAAATCAGATCACCATCCTCCATGTGACACATTTCTGGGGTGGTTTTCAGATCGCAGATGAAATCGTTTTAGACAGCTTGAACCAAAATCCTCTTTTACTGTTACGGTTCAAACAATCCTGTACATCAGAACGGAGCTCATAAACGAGTGAAATTACAGCTTTAACATTTAATATACGCCAAGGTCATGGGTTCAATTCCAGGGAAAGCAAGAACTGATTCAATGTGTTTCTTGAATGCAATGTAAATCGCTTTGGATAAAAGCGTCTGCCAAATGCATAAATGTAAAATGTAAATGTAAATATTTCACTGACACGGAGCATATTTGTATACTCTATTTTCCTCCTGAAATCCTTTGATGTCATTTTCATTTGTCATAATAATGATTATTTGTATTATTCTAAATAAATATATTATTACTAAGAAATTACAATTAAATTAATAGATTTTATAATACTATTATCAGTCAAATAATAAAAATGAAAATTTCATTTTATTATTTCTATTATCATTATTATTAAGAAATTACATACACGTCATTTAATAATAATTATAACATGATAAAAATAAAAGGAATAATAATAATAATTATTATTATTATTAAGAAATTATATCAAGAGTTTAATTTTATTATTATTATTATTACTGTTATCAGTTAATAAATTATTTTTATTTTAAAATTACAAGGGATTAATAATAATAATTATTATTGTTGTTAAGAAATTATATTAAAGGATTAATGGTGTTATTATTATTAATCAAATAATAAATTACATGATAATTTAATTTTATGATTTCTATTCTCAGTCAAATAATAATAATAATAATTCTAATTATTATTAAATTACATCAAAGGAATAATAATTATTATTAAATTATATCAAGAGATTAATTTTATTATCATTTCTGTTATATAAAATAAATAATTATTTTTATTTTGAAATTACAAGGGATTAATAATAATAATAATAATAATAATTATTATTATTAAGAAATTATATCAAATGATTAATGGTATTATTACAATTATCAATCAAATAATAAATTACATGACAAAATTTAATTTTAATAATAATAATAATACTTATTATTATTGTTAAGAAATGATATCAAAGGATTAATGGCATTATTACTATTATCAGTCAAATAACAATAATATTATATGACTGATAAATTAATGATTTATTATTACCATTATTATGTTTATTATGTAACTGGCAAAACAAAATCTTCTTAAAATGATCTCCCTCTCATTTTTTTGTGTTTTTGTCTCTTCAAAATCCCTTTAGTTTCTGGGCCTCCCTATGTTCTTCCTCACCAGTGTCCGAGTGGGCCGGGCTGTGGGGTTCAGGGGATGACCCGGTGGAGGCTGATTCTGAGCCGGCCCGTGTGGAGCTGGAATAGCCTGAACCCCTGGGCCCCAGGGTGTATCCGCACCCCGAATCTTGCTTTTAGAGAAGTGCCTGGAAAAACAGGCACTTGTTAGAATTGCATTCTTTGCCTTTCCCCTATAGCTAATCCAGGGCGAACGGTTAGCGCATGTCTTAAACATTTAGTTTGATCCAAACTGATACCACACTCACCATTTCTTCCTCTCGTATTTGTCCTGCAAGAACTCTTTCAGCTTCTGTGTGTCCCGTGCATCAAAACAGCCGTCGGTTTTGGGGTCAAACGTGCAGAGCCAGGTCCTCCTTCCAACCTAACAATCCCATAAACCAAGAACATAATCACCTTTTTAACCCTCATCAATACAGCTTTCAACAGACTAATCATCATTTTGCACATGTACTTTCTCAAAGGCTTTAATGCAAAATTGAGATTAGCTTTTTGCGTCTTTGGGGTTGTGTTTGCAATCAACTTAAAAGCTTTATTATTACTGAACATTAATAGTTAATGTAAACAGATATTGTTTGTTGTGTTGCAAGGAAACTGTGAGCTCTACATGAAGTACTTCAGCAAATTAGACTGTGACCCAGAATCTCAGTGACAAATGAATACAGTCAAAACTACACATTTTAGCATCGAATGAGCTTCGGTGCAATTTATCAGGCTCAGTTACACAATGAAATTCTGCACGGATTAATGGCTATTTAGTGGTATTGTTTTTATTTATCATTCACTTTAATGTCATCACTAGCGTTGATATTTGCTGTGCCAGTCTGTTCATTCTCATACTCAACATACTTTTCTGACAGAGGAGAAGAGGAATGAGTCAGACAATTTTTTTGCCACTGTTATACAAGCATGGCGCCCACCCTCTGAGCATTCATTTGCAATGAGCAAGAATCCTATAGTGCCAATTGTGGGTGTGAACGTGAGTATGTGTGTGTTAGTCGGGGAGTGAAAGAGCAGTGTCTGTACTTCAACCCCATTCAGATTTGCTTACCAGAACAAGTTCAGTCACACACTCATGGGAAAAACACAGTATATTACGAAATAGAAAACTCTATATAGATTATGCTTTGCCCACACACCATTTATAAAACTTAACTTAAGCTCTTGGTATCTAAATAGCTAACATTTGCTCAGTGTGTTACTAAGCCAAACTGCTTTTGTAGTTTATATAACGGAAGCCATCAAATGCTTTTAGTCTTACAGACATTCACATAAGAAATATAGCCAAAAATATTCTGTGAATGTGTATCCATTACACATGTGGCATTTCCTATTAATAGGATTCATGTAATGTTGCACACGAGGTTGTTGATGGTACACCCTTTCAACTCCTTGTTTACGCAGATATCGAATCAGCCAATCGCATGACAGGAACTCAATGCATTTAGGAATGTAGACATGATAAAGCTGAAGCTCAAAGCTCAAGCTGAAGAAATGTGATTTAAGTGACTGTGAGCATGGCATGGTTGTTGGAGCCAGACAAGCTGCTCTGAGTGTTTCAGAAACTGCTGATCTACTGGGATTTTCACACACTAACATCTCTAGGGTTTACAGAGAATGGTCTGAAAAAGAGAAAATATCAGGTGAGCTGCAGATCTGTGGGTGTTGATGGCAGAGGTCAGAGGAGAATGGCTAGACTGGTTCAGCTGATAGAAAGGCAACATTAACTCAAATAAGCACCAAAATCTGCAGAAGAGCATCTCTGAATGCTCAACACATCCAACCGTGAAGCAGACGAGCAACACACTCCTGTCAGGTAAGAACAGCAATCTGAGGCTACAATTCACACGGATCACCAAAACTGGACAATAGAAGACGGGAAAACATTGCCTAGTCTGATGAGCCTCGATCTCTGCTGCGACATTCAGATGGAAGGGTCAGACATGAAAGCCTGGGTCCATCCTGCCTTGTATCAGCGGTTCAGGCTGATGCTGGTGTGGGGGATGTTTTCTTGCCACACTTTCAGCCCCTCATTGAGCGTCAATTAAACACCAAAGCCTTCCTAATCATTGTTGCTGGTCATCCATCCCTTCATGACCACAGTGAAGCATCTTCTGACGGCTTCTTATCTCAGCAGGATAAAACACCATGCCACAAAACTCAAATCATCTCAAACTGCTTTCTTGAACATGACAATGAGTTGATTAAACTCCACAGTCAGCAGATCTCAGTCCAGTAGAGCAGCTTTGTCACGTGGTGGAATGGAAGATTCGCATCATGCCGATAAATCTGTAGCAACTGTGTGATGCTATCAATACAATACGGACCAAAGTCTCTGAGGCATGTTTCCAGAATCTTGTTGAATCTATACCACAAAGAGTTAATCAGTTCTGAAGGCACAAGGCAATCCAACCCGGTACTAGCAAGATGTGCCTAATAAAGTGGCCGTTTGGTGCATAGGCCTATATAGCTTTATAATCCAAAACGCTTCATGCTCTTTCTGACGTTTAAGACTCCTGTGTACACCCTCTTTGCATGAGTAGCAGGATTGTGTTACGTTTACTTTGAGCATTAGTTACGGTTTATTTCAGGGGTCAGGAATTTTTACCATTATGATGGCAAAAAGCCCGTTTCCCCATTGATCTCCATTCAAATGTATCTCTTTACTCTGATGAAGCACTTCTTTTTTGAAGTCTGTCATTTTCAGTTTTACATTTACATTTATGCATTTGGCAGATGCTTTTATCCAAAGCGACTTGCATTGCATTCAAGAAACACATTGACATTCAAATCAGTTCTTGCTTTCCCTGAGAATAAAACCCATGACCTTGGCGTTTGCAAGCGTTGGGAGATACAGGAAAGTTATTTTATTATATATTAAAGTTATGTATTTTATAAAGTGTTGATGCATACAATTAACATGCAACATTTTAATCAGGCAACAAATAGAGTTGCCTTTATTAGCTTTTGGGTCCAAGAAAGGTTGAATTTTGCAAGAGAAAATGCTTAAAGCTTAAAGCGAGTGGTTTTATTCGTCTCTCATCCATAAATCTTGCACTGGTACACCTGCCACTCACCTCGTTGCCGTGGTTTTGCAAAAACTCCACTTCCTGTTGGGAGAAGGTTGTCATGGAAATAGACTTGACTCTATGGGGTGGGTTGAGGCCTCTCCTGAAACAGAAACAAACTGCGTGGTTACAAACAAAACATTTATTTATTTTTAATATAAATATGAGAAACGAGTGAGACGAATGCAGGGGGAATGTGACAGACCAGTGAAAAAAATATAGTAAGCTGCAAAAATAAAATAAAAAAGATTGCTTGCAGCAACAAATAACAAAAGCGTGAAGGAAGAGGGCTGCGTGTTGGTGAAGAAACTGGATGTTTTTTGTTTTTTAAGTGAAGTTGCAGCTCGAAATCGTGTGCACATTTAACCATTCCTTCGCTGGCATGCAGAAAACACGCTTTACGTTGATGCCAAACCTGAAACCATGACGAAATGATGATACGTAACACGAGCGAGAGGCTGGCACGCGCCTGAAAACGACAAAGTAGCAGCAATGACCGAATACCTCGAATGTAAACACAAGCAGGCGCGCGCTGCGTTGAAGCGACAGAGTTTGGCGACTGATACGAATGAAATCACTGACATAATCGCGTGCATTTTGCCCGTGGTTACTCACAGCATTCCGGAGCATGACGTGCATACGAAGCAGCCCACGGTGATGTCGATGTAAGTCACTCCGGGTTGGTTGCACTCGAAGCAGTGCTTGTTCACTCCCGTCTGCGCGAGCTCGCGGACCTTGCGGGCGCATATCTCCTGGTTGTCCCGGTGCTTTCGGTTCGACATGCTGGCGCCCTGCAGTCACTCACACACCCCTCTTTGGCCCTCAAGATGGTCGTGCGGGAGCCGTTCACTCGCCCGCCGTTGCGCTTTAATCCCCCGCCGCCGGAGTGCGTTTCTCACGCGCGCATTCTGGACGCCACTATGCGGCTGGTCGTTTTTTCTGAACTGACACGCACCGAATCTTACGTGCGTAGTCTCTCGGGGTGGGGGGGTCACGGCTGGCTGGGAGTTTTACAACCGCCCTGTTTGTTTATTCATTCCTGCGCGTTTGTCCTCCGCGCGCAGAGAAACCCCCGACTCTCATCTTCGCTCGTTCTCTCTCTCCTTGCGCGCGCGCGCCCGTCTTTCCTTCACCAGGGATTCCGGGGAGACTCACTGCGAATAAAAAGCGATGGAGGCAACTTTGAGTACTACACCGCCTCTGGAAAGCGCATACACGCCGTGGGATAAGCAGAGACTAATCTGCTTATCAATATTTCGCTTGTGATGCTGGGCGTGCGGCCATTATTCAGCGCTTATGTTTTTCCAGTGATACCCAGAAACGTGAGATTTAGAGTAGGTTTTTTTTTTTTTTGTATTATCACGCCCTTCTGTATGACGTTTGAAATAAAAATTGCTGTGTGCATGCGTGCGTTTGTTAACTCTTTGCATGATGCGCGGTTCCCCTCATGCAGCAACAGCTTGCCGGGTTTTGTGCGCGCGCGTCCTGTCGACACACTATTGCGTTAAATCCCGTTACAGGAGACATCTCACAGTCGCGCTGATGTCATGTGTGTGTGTTTGGCTGGTTGCTGCTCCTGCAGTGAGTGAAAGCGACACGGGAGGACGCAGTTTCACTTGCATCCAAAATTGTGTCATCATTTGCTCATGTTTATTTCCCAAACCTGTGTGAGTTTCTTTCTCCTGCCGAACACAAAAGTAGATATTTTGAGGAATTTTGGTAACCAAACATTTGGGACCCCATTGAGTTTCATAAACTTTTTGGTTGCTGATCAAAGAAGCAGGAGAAAGAAACTCACCCAGGTTTGGAACAACATGAGGATGAGCAAATTATGACACAAAGTTTGATTTTGGGGTGAATTGTCACTTTAACAGTAATTTTAAAGTCGTTTAATTTTTATTTCAGTTTCTATGCTTTGCTGCCTCAAACATTAATCAATGATAAATATAAGCAGCTGTACGACGCTTTATGAGATTGTTTGGATCATTTTTTAAGGTCACGACAGTTGGTCATGTTTATTTTTGTTTATTTTTAAGTTTATTTTTATTCTAAAATGTGACTAATGTGGACTTGTAACTGTTTACAGCAAGAGACCAGGAGAGAGAAATGAATGCTGGTAAATACTTTATTTGTGTGTGTGTGTTAATGTCTGTGTATCTCTGTGTAGGTGCGTTTATGTTAGTGTGTGCATTTGTGTCTGTGTGTCTCTATGTCTAGCTTTCCTGTAGTTCAAACAGTAGAGAGTGGTGCTTGCAACGCCAAGGTCATGGGTTTGATTCCCAGAGAAAGCAAGAACTGATTAGAATGTCAATGTGTGTCTTGAATTTGGATAAAAGCATCTGCCAAATGCATAAGTGTCTGTGTGAGTGTGTGTGTGTCTCTATGTCTGCGTTTGTTTTAGTGTGTATGTCTGTGTGCATGTGTTTCTCTGTGTGTGTCTGTCTGTATGTGTCCGTTTGTGTGTGTGTGTTAGTGGGTGTGTCTCTGTTTATGTATCTCTGTGCATCTGTGTCTGTCTGTAGTTGTGCATTTGGGTGTGTGTGTTAGTGGGTGCGTCTCTGTGTGTGTGCATGTGTGTCTGTCTGTATGTGTATATTTGGGTGTGTGGTAGTGGCTGTGTCTCTGTTTGTGTGTGTCTGTCTATATGTGTGCATTTGGGTGTGTGTGTGTTAGTGGGTGCCTCTCTGTTTGTGTGTGTGTGTGTCTGTGTCTGTCTGTATGTGTACATTTGGGTGTGTGGTAATGGCTGTGTCTCTGTGTGTGTCTGTCTGTATGTGTGCATTTGGGTGTGTGTGTGTGTCTGTCTGTCTGTGTTCATTTGGGTGTGTGTGTGTTAGTGGGTGCGTCTCTGTTTGTGTGTGTGCATGTGTGTCTGTCTGTATGTGTACATTTGGATGTGTCTCTGTTTGTGTTTGTCTGTGTGTGTTAGTGGGTGCATCTCTGTGTGTGTGTGTGTGTGTTTGTTTGTTTGTGTCTGTGAGTCTCTGTCTAGCTTTCCTGTAGCTCCAACAGTAGAGTGTGGCGTTTGCAACGCTAAGGTCATGGGTTCAATTCCCAGGGAAAGCAAGAACTGATTTGAATGTCAATCTGTTTCTTGAATGCAATGCAATTCGCTTGGATAAAAGCGTCTCCCTAATGCATAAATGTAAATATTTGTGTTTGTGTGTCTCTGTGTCTGTTTGTGTAAGGGTGTGTGCGCATGTGTCTTTATGTATTTGGGTGCTGTGAGGCATGGGTATATTTTAAGGTTACATTTCTGACTCAGACTGTCAGTTTTACCCTGTGTTTCGGTTATGGCTTGACGTCCTTCTTTCACTGCTGTCAGGCGGGGCTTTCTTATGTACAACAGGTCTAACCGGCACAGGTAAACAGCTGCTAGCAGATTTAGAGAAAAAGGCAGTGTGATGTTAGAAACCTTGGAGAACACTCCCTTGACTAAAGCCTGAAACTGGGATTGAGGAGGTATTCATTCATTTGTCTGGAAACCATGAAACCAATGACTGTACGCCTAAAACAAGGTCTCTTTCTCCAGTTTTTTTATACCTTGTAGTCGGTCACCATAAGCATACATATTTTGCATTGCACAAGCATAATAAATAAGTACAAATCACTTTGAAAACAGACCTAGCCTGCTTGCTTTAATGCATTGATGCACCGAAACCCGGAAATAAAGGGGGTGGACCAAATGTGACAAACTCAAGAGCGGAAAAAAAAGTTCTCCTGCGAAGTGCGAACAAGTTTTAGTCATACAAAGGAAACAAACATCGATTTTAAACTACAAATCTATGGACTAATAATACATGGAAGAAACGCGCATGATGAAAGCGCGCTCGTGAGGATTTAGGAAGAGATGAAGACATAATTATCGGTATGCTTTGCTGAATTTTCTTTTTCCATTTCTCGTTCTTTTTGTATTTTATATTATTGTAATTTTAATTCTACAACTCGTCGTTCAAGCGAATGGCCTGACAAGCACACACTTGATTTCAGTTTTGAAATAATGTTTTTTCTCTTTTATTTTTTTGCTTTCAGGCGACACCCGACTGATATTTATACAGAAAGCATCCAATGGAAACGACTGGTTTAATTCATCCCTTCTAAACGATTCCTCATGTTAACAGCACAGCTTCGTATGTCTACAGCATAAACGAGCTCTATTCGGACTCTCCACGAAAGGAACTGTGTGGAATTAAAAGTATTATTCGAATCATTTGTGTTCTTAGAAATTCCAAAAATGACTGTCAAACTGGACTTTGAAGAATGTCTGAAAGACTCCCCGCGATTCAGGTAAGAAAGCTTAAAATATTTACCATGACAAAATAATGTAACAAATTAAAAATGACTTGCATTGAATTGTGGTTTTGAAAAAATCGACAGGTCACGTGCTTCGCGTTAAAATGATCCAACTCGACTGTCATGTGCAGAAAAGAATGACGTCGCATGTTTCGTTCCTAGTAGTTTTAGGATCAGATTAATGCGTTTGCTTGATTAAAACTGTTCTCAGAACAGCGTGAAATGCCTTTGCAACGCCACTGGAAAGAATTTCCTGAGGTTCATAAAGAAGCAATGAAAGGGATGATGATGAAGTTCCACTGTGGAGAGAAGGAGGGCACTTTTTTTAACCAGTCACTGCTATTATATATTGTCTGGAAAATAATTAGTTTAGTGGCTTTCCTGTAGCTCAAACAGTAGAGCGTGGCACTTGCAACGCCAAGGTCATGGGTTCGATTCCCAGGGAAATAAAGAACTGATTAGAATGTTAATGTGTTCCTTGAATGCAGTGTAAGTCACTTTGGATAAAAGCGTCTGCCAAATGCATAAATGTTAGTGGTGGATGTTTATTTCTCTTTGTGGCTTGGCTGCAGAATAAGTGGGCATGGAAAGTTTGAGTGCCGTACGTGTTTAGGCGGCTGCAGAGGGAGCAGATTCAGGGTGTAGCGGCTTCAAAAATGAGGTCATTTACTTGCATAAACACACTCAATTTCCCTTTTCTTCTGTAATATGAGAATCTAAACACACGGAACACGTGGGGCTTGACTACACCAACAGGACTATCACGCATGGACACTTTTGACCTTCAGAGTGCAACTAAAAAGAAAGCATTCCCATGAAGATGTAAAAAGCCACTGACATGAACTCATTTGAGGCCTAGTTGACTTCAAACCGCGGCTGCCTCCGGTTGCTAAGTAGCGTCTGGGTAGTGGTGGGGGGAGCAGGAAGTGAGACGAGAGATACTGAAATGATAAACAGGAGACAGGAAGTGTGTTTTAGGGGTGGATTGCTTCGGAAACTACAACTTTTTCTTCAATACACACATTTTTGCGCTAACAAATAAGTACTTTTTTGATGAGTTCACATCCATGGAAACTTTAAAGTTGGAACATATTACAGATTTTAAAGCACAAGCGTTGCACACTTGCCAACTTTGTAAATGGTTACGGAGAAGAAGAAGAAAAAGTTGGGCATCATACACTCGTCTGAGCCATTCACACAATATTCCTCATTTAAATAATCCCTGCACAAGGCATACGCAAAATAAAGGCGGAAGGCTTGGTTGAGTTGCGTTAGTAGTGTGTTGAAACTTGTGGTTATTGTAAAGGGCGGCGTGTCATTTCCCCAAACATGCTCAAGCGGTTGACCAATCACAAGGCGCTGGTCCGGCTGACCAATCAGAGCACACTGGTGCTTTTCAGAAGGAGGAGCTTCATAGAGACAGGAACTAAACAAAGCATTACAAAAGTCCCTTTAAGGTAAATCATTTCACTAGACGGCCATCTTTGAAGCACAGCTGTTTCAGCCATGGAAGTGCAGCTTCTGTCTCTTTAAATGGGGAAACATCAAGTTCTCCGAAGCTGTTTACCAAGCTAATGGTTAATCTTCATATTTGAAGTCACTAATGAAATTGGACAAGAGCTGTCTCATAAATGTTGTTTCCTATGCTGAAATAATGTCAAAAAAAGATTATTTTTCAAGTGCAGTCCTAAAACACTGACTTTGTCGATTGGTTCTATGTAGAAGCTAGGATTTATTGTGTGTTACACTTTCTCACATTCATAGTAAGACGAGTGCCGTCTTTGTGTATATAAAGTTTACAAATTCTACAAGGAAAATTAATGTATTTACAAGTCAGAATTATGGTAATTCCTACACGGCCTGAACGCACAACACACCTCAGTAACGTGAGGATACGTTTGAGAAATTAAACAAATAAAATCTTCTTAAATCATATGAACATATCAACTATGTTTGATATGTTCCAACTGGATAGAATCACAGAAAAATCAGAATTTGTTTCCTTCATACACTACACGATTTTATATCTGTGAAATCTGCAGACTGGCTCTGACTCTTCAAGTCAAGTCACCTTTATTTGTGTAGTGCTTTGCATTGATGCATTTGATAAAAAGTACATTTATTTTATAATCTTCCTTTCTTTGGGTTATTGTTTCTGCATTAATAATTACATTTTAAGTTTATAAACATCATTAGATTTTCTATGTCTGTCTGTATGTGTGAAAAAACAGGAAACTACAAAAAACCAAGCTATTTATGTGTGTTCGTAAAAGTCAGACAACACTTATAAGCGAACATTCACTTTATAAATACATTTGAATGTACATATGCGCACAGTCACAAGGCCCTTGGTTAATATGTTCTGTGCAAAGTAGATGTAGTGTTTTTAAAGGGTTGAGTTAAGATGAATGGGATGTGTGTGTGAAAATGTTTCTGCCATATTTCAATAGGGCAGAAATCGAGAAGGTGGAGGTCAACGTCAATGAACTGGAGACAAGACTTGAGAAGGTGAGGAACAACTGAGATATCATTATGACTAGTGCGCACACCTACCAACAAACCACTAACCCTAGTTTTAAACGTCAGCATGCAACCGTTCCGGACATTATTGATACCTCAAATCTTCAGGCTTGTTGAGAAGACATATACTACTTCTTTTCTAAGTGCTCAGATTTAAGATTAGTTTCACTGTGTACATGATAAAACAAGTGAAAAATATCCAATAGGCTCATATTGAAGTAGAGATGACATTATTATGGAAACTTGGACCAGAATGCATCTCCCTAACATCATGCAATCCACCATTCAGAACTCAAGCAAGTGTATAGCAACATCCTGCTGAACCGGCGGAGAGTTTTGCATGTACGAGCACCACTGCTACTCACATTTTCTTCTGATAATGTAAAAAAATATATAATAATAATTTCATAACAGAACAGGGCCTGTTAATTATTTTAGGCTTACACCATTAAAATAATATCCCAAATACTGTAGGGTTTATTGGTTGGACTATCAAAGGCTCAATTCCTTAATTTAAAAGCAAAGTCATTGTTCCTCTGCTTTTGTGAAGTGATATAGTATTATGCAGAGGAACTATAAAGAGGAATTACCCATTGAAAAAGTTTTAACCACAATCACAAGTGAATTTCCCTTGAATTTATTAGACAGAACAGTTTCAAACCACAGAGACTATATACATCAAATATAATGTATTTTTCTTTAGTGTGTAATGATGCTGTTTGAGCATGAAAAAGGTCTGCAAAGTCACTCCAAAGGCAGTTATGCTATATATTAGTGCGTACTGTTTCTAAACTCCCTAAAGCTTACTTTCGGAAAAAATATTTCACAATATTCTTCATTGAAATAATTCCCACCCAAGGCATATGCAAAATAAATAGATGGGGCTTGGTTGAGTTGCGTTAGTTGTGTTGAAACATTTGAGAAACACGCTTGAAGCGGATGACCAATCAGAGCAGTCCGATCCAGCTGACCAATCAGAGCACACCGATACAGCTGACCAATCAGAGCACTCTGATCCAGCTGACCAATCAGAGCACATTGTGTTTTTCAAATGCGGGGGGGGGGGCGCTTCATAGAGACAGGAACTAAACCGAGCATTACTGACAGATTGAGGAGAGAGGTGCTGCAACAAAGTCAAATATGTGAAAAATAATATTTTTGAACATTCAAGCATGAAAACCTCTTCTAGCAGAGCCTAAAAACAAAATCAGGACTTTGAAAAAAGGGATAATAGGTCTGCTTTAAATAATTGCTCTCAAAAACTGTCTGCAAAGGATTTTTATGTGTATTTTTTAATGCACGTTTTAATGTGACATTATAACACCCTGAAAAAAATGTGTTTGTACAGTTGGTGAAACAGTGCCACACTATGCTGGATGCAGGCCGTGCCTATTGCCTAAACAGTAAGAGCTTTGTCAATGGCCTTAAAGAGCTGGGACATCACTGTTCTGAGGACCGAACTATGGGGGTGAGTGTATCAACAGTCCTGTGATGGATTTTAAATTAGCATTACTTACTGTACTCAAGAACCCACTGAGTCACGTGTGCTAACTGATACCTGTGACGGTATATGAACATATGATCACCCATAACAGCATCAAAATAAGGAAGTGAAACAACATGGTTATAAATTCCACAGCTGTACGGTAATCGCTAGATGCCAGACTCATATGAGAAACAACAGCAATTACCAGTGTAGAGTAGAATATGGGATGTGAAGATATTTGTACTTTCTGATAGAGGTTGGAAACTTTAATGGCTTGTTTCACAGACAAGGCTTAAGCTAGTCTCAGGCTAAAATGCACGCTTGAGCTGTTTTAGCTGAAAGCAACTTGCCCTGACAGATCTTAAAATATATCAGTGTCTCGAGAGACACACCAGTAATGTTTTTTTAAAGGCACATTTATAAAAGCTACTTAAATGTGCAAATTGAACTAATCCTGACTTAATCTAAGCTTTGTCTGTGGAACCGGGGCTAAGTGTTTGAAACAAAGATTTGTAAAATATAAATGTAACACGTTACACGTTTGCCTAGACATTTAAAAAAGAAATTACAGAGCATATACACTCATCGTATCAGAAGGATTTGTGAAGGATCATGTGACACTGAAGACTGGAGGAATGATGCTGAAAATTCAGCTTTGATCACAGAAATAAATTACATTTTAAATAAATTACATTCTGCCTGATTGCCAAGGCAGATTTTCTTTTTTGTATCGCTTTACCCATAAACATATGCATGAACTTGGGAGTGTCACACTTGTCTTTTTATTAGTGGCCCTTCTGAGGGCATTGATTGTAAAAATGATTTACCTCTAAAGGGATGTGAAGCGTTTCAAGGATGTGCGGAAGGAGTTTGAGCGCAGCAGTGAGAACCTGGAGACGGCACTGAGCAAGAACGCTCAGGCTCCACGCGGGAAACAGCATGAGGTGGAAGAGGCCAGCAATAACCTACTGAATGCTCGCAGAGCCTTCAGATCAGGGGCCCTGGACTACGTGCTGCAGGTACAAACAGACAGTGTCTCCTTTTTACAGTGTAGTTATAGATTTAAGTACAGTGATCCCTCGTTTATCGTGGTTAATGTGGAACGGAACCCCCCGCAATAGGTGAATTTCCGTATATGTGTGTGTAGGTACCAGAATGTTTAAAATATGTATATTTATACTGTATATATATATATATATATATTAATTAAATCTATGTAATTATAAAACCTTAATATTATGCATTTCTCTCTCTCATACGATATGTATTATGTCGCTATACACACATCAATGACGGTAGTATTTTGAGACTCCAGTAATGACGACGATGACAGACCTGTGCGTTTCGATGAATATGATGGTGGTGTTACTGCACTGGTATAATGAGGCCTTTAAATCAGTTCGGGAAGCGCCTCATCGTCAGATATCGGTGCTGGATCGTCAACATTTGCTTCTGAGAGAGGCGAAGCGGCTCCCACTCCACTCGTGCTCTCATTGGTTGATCTCGCGGTGGGAACCAATCACGTGTCTTGTCTGAGTGCTGTGTGTGTGTACAAAGCCTCTGAGAGAGTTTCTCTCATTGTCTGGCGTCCTGGGAAACCATTTCTCTCGCATCACGATGAAACAACGCTGCTTTCCTAAATACGGCTGCCTATATGGCGGTCTTTTTGAATTTTATTTTTCAATGAATATTTTTGAAAAATCCGCGATGCACTGAGGCCACAAAACTTAAACTGCGAAGTGGCAAGGTATTACTGTACTCGGTGATATTAATTATTAAGTATGTGTAGTAGTAGATTAGTTGCATGTAAGTAGTTATAATTAATGGTTAATACAGTAAGTATGTGTAAGGTGTAACAGTAATATACAGCTTTACCACATACAAAAGCCATTTCACATGCAATAGCCTTAAAATGCATTTGGGCACTTGAGTCCCACTTAAAAATGTCTAGAGATATATTAGCATTATATGCCAAAATATGAACACTAATGGTATTTATCTGAACATATCTTTAAAGGAAATGTTTTATAAAAACATTATTAGTGATCAATTAATAAAACACTTGATGTATTGTTTAGAATTACGACAAAAACATTGGCACTTTTTGGTTTTCATACACCACTTGTTTGCAGATTTGGTTTATGTACTGTAATATTTCTCTCTCTTTCTCTTTCTAGATTAATGTCATTGAGTCCAGAAAGAAAACTGAAATTCTAATGGCGGTATGTGTCATAATATAGAATGTTTTTGATTTAGTAATGATTGGGAATCTTTGTAAAGTGTCTCTATTATGCTGTCTTAAAAGTTACTTAATTTTGTTTTGGCGTCTCCTACAATACATTGTTTATGCATCCTTTTTTTGCATTATTATCACCTTGTTTCACAAAGAGTCTGAAAACGGTTACAACTTTGCAGACCTTTACATTCACAAACAGCAATAGTACAAACTGCATGAAAGATAATATTAGAAAAAGCATAGATTGGGGCTTAGTGGTAACTTACTGTCACTTTTGCTTTTGTGTTTGTCTTCTGTGTAACTGTGTGCCAGATGCTTTCTCTCATGGAGGCCCAGGCTTTGTTCTTCAAACAGGGCTATCAGTCACTAACAGAGCTGGAAAACTACAGCAAACAGCTGAGTGACGAGGTAAGAATAATCTGTCTATCTGCCCATCTATCTATGGAAGAAAAAGAGTGAAGTACCAAGCAGGACAACTGCACATGTGCTTTGAGGGGAAAGCATTAAATTGATCATGTTGTAAAGTGAAAAAAAAGTCAGAGATCACATGATGGCCCATCATGACAGGAAGTTTTCTGGCAGAGTGAGCAACAACAGGAAACAGTATGTATCACACACTGGTTTGCGTGTGTTGGCACATACTTTTGCCCTCACAGAAGTGTAAAACTGCCTGAAAAATACCTCAAAACTTTACAAGAGTTTAAACACACCAACTGCAGTTTGTGGACTTACAATTTGAACGCATATCCTAAGATCTGTGTTCTCTGAGATCAAGTCCTGCTCATGTGATGTTTAAAAATGGATATTTATTCAAAAGTTTGTGTTGAAATTTCTGCACAAAGCAATGGCTTGATGTTACTGACAAACATGAAGTTGAAAAGTAGAAGTTTTAGACCGGAAACTTACTCACCTTCTACTGGTCTTTAAAAACCACAAAACCTGCGCATAGCTTCCTGTAGGCACAGGAAATGGTGAAAAGCTTAGCAAGACAAATGTCAAGAGAGATCTCAAGAGCATATTCATAGCGGTGATGTTCTTTAGAGCGATACAGATTGTAAATGAAAAAATAGAAACGTTGTTAGGGTAGAGGGACAAGTTAAATAAACTAGCTGACGTGTTTTTACCAGTATAGTGTTACAGAATTGAGGACAAGCGGAAAAGCTGTGTGATAGCAAGGAGTGGAAAAGATAGGGGGAAAGAACAGGAAATTCAGTGAAATATAACAAGCGAAAGTGGAGAAGGTGATCTTCATGAACTCTTCTTGAAATAGGTCAGGAAGTTGAGCAAGTCCCAGCGTATCTTACATACTTTCTTATTCAGTTAAGCCCTGAGTGACGTGCATTTTTCGCTAACCTTGGTCCCAAAACCCGCCGCACTGCAATTTCAGTGGACTTCATCACAACTTTTGACAAGAAAAGTCATATAATAACCATAAATGGCAGTGGGAGTTTAGTTTGAGCTTCTGTGTATGTGTTTATAATTGTATGACATACAATTAAACTTCCATTCTGAGATCTAGTTTGATGGTCCAAACCTCAGTCTCATCTTTTTAGGATTTTCTGTCCTATCTGAGGTTGTCACATGTTTTTGTTTTGTTTTTTAGTCTGGCCATTGTAGCATCCACAAAAAAATCATATCATGTGTATAAATATTTAAGAAAAAACTTGTAATGCATGCATAAATATTAACATTTTAACAAATGTATTTGTGTACCTTTCTGTGTAGAATAAATGTATAGAATTAATCAAGCTTGCTTTTATGATGAGTGAACAGATTGGATTTTTTCAACTTTACTTATCACAAACAATCTGAAAAGAGCCTACATATAACCAGGGTTAGGCTTAAGTTATGCGAGTTATGTAATCAGATTACTTTTTTTTTTTAAGTAACTATTAAAGGTAACACAAAATATATGTTACTTTATCAAATAAGTAATTAAATAAGTAGGGTTTGTACAAGGTCCTTGAATTAGAATTTTTTAAATGTAAATCCTGGAAAACCCTTGAATTATTGAATTATTCAAGGGTAATAAAGGACAATATTTGTGATACAGTAATACCTTGAGATATGAGCATAATCTGTTTCAGGACTGAGCTCGTAACTCAAATTGCTCGTATCTCAAATCATTTTTCCCATAAGAAATAAGAGGAAAAATTTTTATCCATTCCGGCCCTCTAATAACAATGGAAAAAACATGTTTTTAATTGCTATAGAGACACACACAAAACTTATAGTATATAAGGATTCCTGTGATATAAAATAAAATGTGGTTTTAATTATGAGTTCTTACCTTCGAGACACACGATCTAATAGCGGCATGTGCGGAGGAGGAGGAGGAAGGAGGGATAACGTAGATAACGCAAACACAATGCAGAAGTGTAGTGTTTCTTCCCGTGTTGTGTATTGGATAAACTCAGAAGCTCATATTTATTATTATTGAACACTCATAACTCGTGCTGCTCACAGCTTAATACTCGTGAATCACTCGTCGCCCCCGGTAACCCCCGCTGTAAAACCAAGCTGCCTCTAGTGGAGATCATGTGCAATTACCCCATAAATGAGGCGCTTGAACTGCTCCGAGTGCTGAACGCCTCTAGCGTCTGTAAGCTGCTCGTATCTCAAAGCAAAAAGTTGCTCGTATCTCGGAATGCTCATATCTCAAGGTATTACTGTATTAGTGTTTACATTTATTTAAAAAAAATGTTTTCTCGCAAAATTAAGGCTGATATAGATATAAAGCCATTTTGCATGGCTATGAGTGTGATATTGCTATATAAATATCCTAGAATACGATGCAGCTTTCATTCTTCAGGTCAATCATATATTCATGGGGGGGGGGGGGTATCTTTGTCATTGTATCCTTTCAATGGTTAAAGTTACCACAGTCATTGTATGTGCTGCATTTTGATTTATTAGTTTATTTGTATTTATCCTTTTTTAGAATTTGAAAGATAATAAATATATTGTTTGATAAGCAAGATCTGTCATTGCAGACCTTGAAATCCAAAAAACTAGTGCTTAAAGTCCTGGAATTTCATTTTACAGTATCTTTACAAACCCTGTGCAAGTTACTTTGTTTCCCCATTTATCGACTGATGCCTCTGTCCACATGTTGAGTGAAATCATGAGGAAGTTCAGAGGCGTTGTGTGCAAACATGACAGTTATTGTACTTTTAGACTAAATGTGAACATGCATTTACTCTCACTTGCACAAAAACAGAATCAACGTTTCTCAAAATGATTAAAAAGGGAAATGCAACCTTCATAAAATAATTATATTAAGTTGCACAAATATACCTTTTTTTTTCTTTTTTTTTACAAAGTAACTTAATATTGTAATGCATTACTAAAAAAAAGTAACTGCATATAAAAAGGTGCTAGAAGTGAAGATATTAGTCAATGTGATCTTATTTTTTTACACATTAAAATACAAAAAATGTCATTTTCTCCTTTTTTTAAATCTAGAATGCGCAAATGGTTTTGAATTCTGCAAGAGAAAAAAGGGACATGGAGCAGAGACTCGGTGCAGTCAAGAAAAAGGTAGTAAGACTCTCTCTCTCACACACTCACACACACACACACCATTGTATCTCTATACAAAGACACTATACATGTATCTAAGGGAAGATATATTTGTGTGATTGTCTTCAGGATGTATCATATGATGACTCCATTATGGACTTCAGCCCAGATGCACCCAACGGCATCGCAATGGAAGGTTACCTGTACAAGAGAGCCAGCAATGCTTTCAAAACCTGGAGCAGGTACAGCACTCTTCCAACATCTACAGAGAAATTTATGATTTACTCACAGGATTATACACATTATTTTAGTTTACAAAAAAAAAAAGTAATAAATTACTAAAAACTCATCTTAATTGAGTTGGTTCTGTTAAGTTTAGTTTTTGGAGGTTTATCATTATACATTTTCATTAAATGAAGGGTAATTCTTTTATTTCATGTGCAAGCATTTTTGTGAGTCTTCCAGTCTTTGTTCGTGTGGTTATTTGTAACTGCTTTGAAAACATTGTGTTCTCTTAAACGGAGTTATTATTGGCAACTATTCAGCTTACGTTTTACATTTCATACCATTTTAAATGACATATTCATTACATTTATATTTGGCAGTAATGTATAAAGCAGAAGTATTTGTTCTTGTTCATTGAGGGGGTTGAGTGTGATTTCAAAGGCTGTAGGTACTGAGTTGAATTACAATCCTATGTCTGATTGCATTATTGATAGCTTACATGTCCATGGTGTGTGTGTGTTTGTGTGTTCATACTGCAGGCGCTGGTTCTCCATTCAAAAGAACCAGCTGGTTTACCAAAAGAAACATAATGTAAGTATCAGAGTGTGTACTATAACCGATAAAAAGTAATGCCACAACATTTCTCTCTCACATACAAATATATACCGATACTTATACACACCCACAGTTATTGGGAATTGGAAAGAATTTAGCGCATGTTTAAAATGTTCCCTTTTTTGTGACCTTAGAAACATACACCGCACATACAGACCACATTTGTTGTATTAAAACAAGCTCTCTGTCTCTCTGTAACAGGAGCAGATCACTGTTGTTGTGGAGGACTTGCGGTTATGCACAGTAAAGCCCTGCAGTGAACAAGACAGACGATTCTGCTTTGAGGTTGTCTCTCCCTCCAAGTGAGTCTGTGTGTGTGAGCGTGTGCACTGGACCGTCATGCGTATTTGTATTTATGAGCATGCAACATTTTCCTTATTCTTGTAGTGTTTGAGCTCGTGCTGCATTTTGACATTAAACAGTCCTGTAAATATGCTATTCTGCATTTAGGCAAGTTTGTACATATCCCATACTTGAAATGACAGGGTGTGTGTGTGTGCGTGTGCGTGTTGTGTGTAGGAGCTGTTTATTACAGGCTGATTCAGAGCGACAGCAGCAAAGCTGGATCAGTGCTGTCCAGAACAGCATCGCCTCAGCATTCCAGGACAGAAGAGATGACAATCTTAGCTCTGTACGTCACACACACACACACGCGCGCACGCACGCACACACGTTTAACTACATATCTAAGTGCAGACATTCCATTAAATTCAACAGATTAATATATTACTACTTATTATTATATTAAATCGTATAGTAATATAAAATTATATTACTACTGACTAGGTAAGGTATGTTAAATGTACCATGTTAAAATAAATATAATGTAATTATAACTATCTTTCTACAATATTTTTGTAATTAATTCTGGCTGATAGCTTGCTTTGCAGCATTCACATGCATATTTGCATATATGCTCTGAATAATCACATCTTGCTGTGATGTGGCTGCATGGACCATTCATATGTGCTTCTTGGTCAAAACGCCTTGAGTCTTTGCAACGCAGTTGAGTTACTTTAAAAGAATTGATGAAAACTGATGGGGCGAAGAAATCTCATATATTGCAAAATATTAAGACTACTTATTAAGCCTTGGAAATGCAGACAAAGAGGCATGCCACTGTCTAAAATGTCATTTAATATTAATCAAACTACACTATTTGTTTATTCCTCACTTTTCCCTTGAAAAACAAATAGAATTTGCTTAATTAATTGAGAAATATGTGAAAGTATATTACAGTTTTTATTCAATATGTTCAGTTATGTTTTATTAATCTTCGACTTTTTAAATAAAATAGCGTGTTAAGTAGTATATTCGTTTTTGGTGTCGAAATAGCCTCAAGAAGCATGAAATTTCAGTGATATTGGTATAAATGACATTGTGACAGAATTGTGACAGACACAAGTTTTTACATTGTGACAATCCTACTACAGAATAGTCTCGCGTAGCCAGACCTTTAGAGTGCCGGCAGAAGGTCTTGACTTCATCGCAGCTTTCATTGGTCAATTTCATTGGTTTGACATGCAAAGCAACCAATCACAGTTTGTTTTGTTTAGCATCATGTTTAAGGGTGTGAAAATGTAACTTCGATGTCCTTACAATAACAGACCGGTGTGTAAAACTTGCATATGTGTGTTTAATAGAGAGATCGCTGTAGCTCAGTGTCTGGGGGAAGTATGTCTTTGAGTGGAGGAGAGCAGGAGACGTCTGGTCGGCAGGCCCTGGAGGAGGTGCAAGCTATCTCAGGGAACGGACAGTGCTGTGATTGCGGGGAGCCTGGACCCGACTGGGCCTCTATTAATCTGGGCATTACGCTGTGCATTACCTGCTCTGGCATACACAGGTAACACTCACACACACAACTATATACAGTAGAGTGAACAAAAAAAGTGTTTGCCCCCTTCCAGATTTCTTATTTTTTTGCATGTTTGTAACTTTGTTTCGGATCATAAAACTAATTTAGATATTAGTCAAAGATAACACAAATAAACACAAAATGCATTTTTTAAATGAAGGTTGTTATTATTAAGGGAAAACAAAATCCAAGCCTACTTGGCCCTGTGTGAAAAAGTGTTTGCCACACCTGTTAAAACAAAACTTAACTGTGGTTCATCACACCTGAGTTCAATTTCTCTAGCCACACCCAGGTCTTATTACTGTCACACCTATTCTCAATCAAGAAATCACTTAAATAGGACCTGCCTGACAAAGTAGACCAAAAGATCATTCCGAGATCCAAAGAAATTCAGGAACAAATGAGAAGGAAAGTCATTGAGATCTATCAGTCTGGAAAAGGTTATAAAGCCATTTCTAAAGCTTTGGGACTCCAGCAAACCACAGTGAGAGTCATTATCCACAAATGAAGAAAACATGGAACAATGGTGAACCTTCCCAGGAGTGGCCGGCGACCAAAATTACTCCAAGAGCGCAGCAACGATTCATCCAAGAGGTCACAAAAGACCCCACAACAACATCCAAAGAACTGCAGGCCTCACTTGCCTCAGTTAAGGTCAGAGTTCATGATGCCACCATAAGAAAGAGACTGGGCAAAAATGGCCTGCATGGCAGAGATCCAAGATGAAAACTACTGCTGAGCAAAAAGAGTACTAAGGCTGATCTCATTTTTGCCAGGAAACATCTTGATGATCCTAAAGACTTCTGGGAAAATACTTTATGGACTGACGAGGCAAAAGTTGAACTTTTTGGAAGGTGTGTATCCCATTATATCTGGCGTAAAAGTAACACCGCATTTCAGAAAAAGAACATCATACCAACAGTACAATATGGTGGTGGTAGTAGTGTGATGGTCTGGAGCTGTTTTGCTGCTTCAGGAACTGGAAGACTTGCTGTCAAAAATACTGAAGGCGAATGTCCGGCTATCTTTTTGTGAACTCAAACTGAAGCAAACCTGGGTTCTGCTGCAGGACAATGACCCAAAACACCCCAACAATTACACCTTTGAATGGCTGAAGAAAAACAAAATGAAGAAAAATGGAGTGGCCTAGTCAAAGTCCTGAGCTGAGTCCTATTGAGATGCTGTGGCATGACCTTAAAAAGCAGTTCTTGCTCAGAAACCCTCCAATGTGGCTGAATTACAAACAATTCTGCACAGATGATTGAGCCAAAATTCCTCCACAGCAATAAAGACTCATTGCAAGTTGTCACAAACGCTTGATATCAGTTGTTGTTGATAAGGGCCCAACCAGTTATTAGGTTTAGGCGGCAAACACTTTCACACAGGGACATGTAGGTGTGGATTTTGTTTTCCCTTAATAATAGCATCCTTCATTTAATCTTTGACTAATATTTAAATTAGTTTGATGATCTGAAACCTTTAAGTGTGACACATGCAAAAAAAAATCAGGAAAGGGGCAAACTCTTTTACACACCACTGTAACGTATCATACAAACGTGTCTGATTTGGGTTTGTGTTGTGTTTGCAGGAGTTTAGGTGTTCATTTCTCAAAGGTACGATCCCTTACGCTGGACTCTTGGGAACCAGAGCTCGTCAAAGTAAGAAAGCATCTTTATGCTCATATATTGTATGAGATGCATTTTTTTAAAGTATGTAGTCACACCTCTCTTTCTCACTCCTCCCTTTCTACTTTTGTTTCCATTTGTCCATCTATTTCTTCAGCTCATGTGTGAGTTAGGAAATGCAGCCATTAACAAGATCTATGAGGCTCGAATTGATGAGATCACAATCAAGAAGCCCCACCCCTCTAGTCCGAGGTACAGTGCTAGTTAATTGCTTAATTGCACGTGCAGTTTTGCTTTGTTTTTTTACCTAACCTTTGATCAGCATGTCTATATAAAAGATCCTTTTATATATGTATATGTATTATCGACGTGTACAACAGCTAATTTCATAACTATTTCAATTTTAAAACCGACTAGTCTAGCCCCGCCCCCACAGACAGTCTGTATGTGCAATCCATTTGAAAGTCACTTAATCTATGAAGAGTTAAATCCCTTACTGAATGCCACTAAATGTAGGTCAGATACATGCGATGTGCTTATTGTGATCATTGTATTAATATTGAGTGTTCACTTAAGCATTGTAATGTAAAAAATATATATATTTTATGAAATTACCCTATAAATAATTTATTTTATGCCAATAGATGATGGAAAATGTCTAAATGAGTAAGTCATTAATTTGATTCGTTCAAACGGCTGATTCATGCAGGAATGAAGTTAATGGCTCTCTTTATGAATGGACCATTGAATCATTGGTTCACTGGATTGATTCGTTTAAAACATGGATTCATTCAGAAACTAAACACCGCTGTGTGTTGCACCGAAACACAACAGTTCTGCTCTGGCTTTATAGGTAATACTTTCAATGACAAACTGAGGAAAAGCAGACTATATTGTGTCTAGAATGATACAATATTAGCTTCTTATTTATTGAACTGTTGAATAAAGTCAATGTCCCATTTGCACTGGTGCTATTCGGGACAAAATCCGCATTTGTGTGATATTGCCAAACTATATCATGATGCAAATATGAGAAAAAAACTCATTCAGGGGCATTTTTGCCCTGATATCTTTTATTTTAGAGCCACTGTAACTGCATTCTATCAGCTTTTTCTATATATATTCTATACATTCTATTTTATATATATATATATATATATATATATATATATATATATATATATATATATATATATATATATATGTGTATGTATATATGTATATGTGTGTGTGTGTGTATTAAATATATTTATTATATATGAATGCATGTATGTGTCAGGGTTGGCTGCAATGTTAGAATCGCACAAACAAAGGAGAGTCAATAAACCAGAATTGATAACAAAAAGCTCAGGAGAATCAGGAACAAACAACATACACAAACAAGAAGGGACAGAGAATGAGGAAGAACATGAGGTATAAAAACACAAAGCTAACAAAATGAACTTATGTGCTAATTGATGGGCAATAGGTGAATATAATGACTAAATTAAACACAGGAAAATTGGGTCACAGGGCAAACACAATAAAAGTGTGTGTATTTTGCTGTATTCGAACGCCTTTGGAAGGATTTACGTTCTTGATAGCATCTTTCTGCTTTAGGATGGTACATATATTGTGGATGTACAGATGATCGTACATGCGTGCTAGATCATTTAAAGACAATTTCATGCTTCATTTCCATGGTTCACTACCATCATTACCACTCACTTTCTTAGAACTCATCGCTATTATGAAGAATAATACACAAAATAGAGAGAAAATCAGCTACTCGCGGGCGATGCGTACAGAAGTCAGCGAACACATGAATTGAATGTGCATCGGCGTCAGTACACGTGCTCGTATCTCAAATATTTTCTCGTATCTCAAAGCAAAAAATCTGCAGGCTTACTCATATGTTGGGATACTCGTATCTCAAGGCATTACTGTGTGTATAATCAGTATATGTTTTCTCAGGCAAGATAAGGAGTCATGGATTCGCTCTAAGTACGTAGAGAAGAAATTCATCCACAAGCTCCCAGAGACCGGCCGAGGAACGATCCTGCGGCGCTCCAGTGCCCGACGAAACCGAACAACCTCACATGACAGACCGAGCACACGCCCTGCCCTCAAACCCAAACCCAACCGAGCCACTCTGCCACGACTCACGGGTACACACACACATATGCCCAAAAAAACTCACTACATGCTATAATTTACACGTATACATGCAGAGTTATGCACCCAGGAACCAAAAGACTGTATTTAACTCCTTGATTCTCTGCTACAGTTCAGCATAGAAGGGTTGTCATCAGATACTGTACTCAAAATAACACTAAGACGAAAACTACGGGTTTGCATTCTGAAACAACTGGTTCATGAACTGAAATAAAATAATTAATGTCAATTAAAAACTAAAATGCTACTAAACTAAAAATAGCGGTGGAATAAAGTAACTGGCATACAATAATCTGAGCTGTGTGTCTGTGTGGAGGAAGACACATCCCACATGCGATGAGATTACTGATAACAAAGATGGACACAAATTAAACCGCAGTGACTGGTAGGACACAGCAGACTTTACTTTGTTAGAAACAAACTTTGTAACTTGCAATGATTTGATCCATCTCAGAGCATTTCATATAGTCTGTTGCATCAAGTGCACAAGTCAGTTTTGTGTTCTCTTCAATTTTAAACGGCCCCTATTATGCTATTTCAAGGGTTAGGGTCTCCTAGAATATGTTTACATGCATCAAAGGTCAAAAACTCTTTCGTTTTATCATAATATAAACTGGTTTGTTACAGGAAGTGAGACTGGAATGACTGACGACTCGTTTCAGAACTTGAAAATGATCTTTAATGCTCTTTGATCTTTAGAACTTTGAAGACTTTTTGCATTCACAAATAGCGATATTACACAATTTTCAAAAAAGCATATCAAGACCACTTTAAAAGATTTGACTCCATGTCAAATGTCACGTGACGTCTTGAACGTCTTGATGTTTCCCATATGATCATATATCAGGATATTTCAAAAGTGTGTTTTTTATATGTTGCTGATTTCGGTTCATACAATTAAAAACTAAACTGTTACTGTCATAAAATAAAGTATAGTAAATCTGAAATGCAAAATGCAAAACTGTAGTAACACACAAACACACACGATAACACGAGTAAATTGCATCAATGAAAGAAGTCTGTTCTAGTTTCTACTGATCTAATCAGTGGACTTGATTTTTCGCCTACAGGCCTGAGCCCAAGTGACATAATGAAGAACGATTCCAGCTCTCATAAAGGTTTTACACACACACACACACACATGCATCCATTTGACCACACAAACTCCTTACTGACTCCCTCCCTTTCTCTCCGTACAGAGAATGATGAAGAGGAGGATCTGAGTGGTCTTCATCCTGGGGCTTTGCTGTATCGATCTGTGGCAATGCAGCATTTCCCTCTCATGGCAGACGCTCTGGCGCACGGCGCTGATGTCAACTGGGTCAATGTGGCTGAAGACAGCAGAACTCCACTAATACAAGCCGCTATGGCTGTGAGTGTGTGTGTGTGTGTGTGTGAGAGAGAGAGTGTTCATGTTTTGAGTGTGTATTGCATGACTATTACAGTGAATAATTACTGTATATTTATCTCTGCAGAATTCCTTGGCAGCCTGTGAGTTTCTCCTACAGAACGGCGCTAATGTTAACCAGGTGGACTCGAGCGGGAGGGGACCACTACACCATGCTACCATACTGGGACATACTGGGTAAGACACTAGCACTGGGTCAAAATATAGAGCTTTCCTGTGGCTCAAACATTAGAGAGTGGTGCTTGCAACATCAAGGTCGTGGGTTCGATTCCCAGGAAAGCAAGAACTGATTAGAATGTCAATGTGTTTCTTAAATGCAATGCAAGTTGCTTTGGATAAAAGCGTCTGATAAATGTAAAATGTAATAGTGGTATTCATTTGAATGGTGATGTTCTTGATATCGATTCTTAGATCCAAGACTTTAGACCCTGAATTCCAAGATCAATGTTTTAACTGGATGCCAGTGTTTTGTGCAAAACGTTTCATCGATGGCGCCCCCTGTTGGTCAGTCGGATCACAAGTAGACATGGAGATACGTTCCTGTTTTTCCTATATTTACAGGATAAAGACCTTACAGGTGCACTGTAAATAAATATATATTGTTTCAGGTTGTTTTTGTCCTGCACCCGAGCTCAACTTGGGTTTAGGATGTGCACACTGTTTTGATTCCTTATAATAATTGTACACATTGTTAGAATAACAGTTTTACATTTAGTGTTTAGTTCAGTATCCACAGCGAAGAGTTAGTGAGATAAAGTTACCGTAAGTTAAAGGTCTGTTCACAGCAAGAACAATAACTATATATATATATATATATATATATATATTAAAGGTATAGTTGTAAAATCGTTCTGAATACTAAAGAATAGCAAAGTTCACACCACCGTTTATAACGATAACCGCACAGAGAAACAATGTCATTGCCAACAATGCCAATCATTTTTAAGAGACGACTGCAGTGTGTCTATAATAAACAGATCAATATGGCCATAATGAACATGATGTTAAACTATCAACTAGGGTGGGAATCTTTTGGTACCTCACGACTCACTTAATTGTTAAACCTTGATATTTATTAAGGTTTTTCTTCAAATAATAGAATAAGCCATGAATATTAGAGTGTTAGCAGTTATCAAAATTGGTCTTAAATCTTGTTTTATTTCTTTTTGTTCCCATTGGTCTGCCAGCCTGGCCAGGCCTGTAGTTGTTGTTTTAGTTTTAGAGAGATTTTGTGCACTTTTCAGCTTGCCAAACCAGGCTAGGAGCACAAAACCAGTTTAGGCTTGTTTAAGATGCCGTTTTAGCATTAAATAATATCACCTTGTCAGTTTTAATACAATAAGTTGACGGAAACCTGTTTACCAAGGTATTGTTTTGCGAGGGAAGTCTGATAGTGATATTAACTCTGCATATAGATAGATAGATAGATAGATAGATAGATAGATAGATAGATAGATTTTATTGTAATTTACTGTTTTGTGTTACTTTTCCTATTTGACTGCAGTAGACAGTTTAATAGGTCGCACTGAATTAATTGTTAAACCTTGAAATCTATTAAGTTTTTTTCTTCCCATTTCAGTCAATCCAAAATTGTATAATATGTTCAAGCAAATAAACAAAGTCCTATTAAACACAATAAACTCTGTTTAGTCACGTGCAGTTGGGTTAAGTAGGGTCACGTTGTAAATCTTTCTGTTACTAATCAAATAAGCAAATTTATTATTGATAAAGTGATGTTTGGTTATCAAAGCTGATATGACATTTTTAAATATGGTTGTGTATTTATACATTGCCCCCCCGAAGTATAAGTACACATAACCATATTAAAAAATTAGATTTCTAGGAAACCTAAAAACGGCATGACATCGGTTTCCGACCTCTGCCCTAATGTGTCTCTGTGCTGTCATAGGTTGGTGTGTCTGTTTCTTAAGAGAGGAGCGGACTACAACGCAAAAGACATTGAAGACAAGGACCCAATCGGCATAGCCATAGATAACGCCAACGCCGACATCGTCACGCTGTGAGTAGCCTTGAATAGAAAGTGCGAGCTGAAAACGCCACAAATTCGCTTACAGTACATTTGACGAAGTTCTTCCTGCGGTTAACTCGATTAACGTATCATCCGCTGTGGTTTTCCTCCTAGGCTCCGGATAGCCAAGATGAACAAGGAGATGCGGGAGATGGACGGCACTCCATCAGGTCATTCAGAGGGGCGGGGCTTTGGTGCTGGGGGCGGGGCGGGGCTGGGGCTGTGATTGGACACACTAAGAAAAGCTTTCAAAGCATCAAGAATCAGCTGAGCGGCCGGGCGTCCGCTGGCCACAGTTAACTAGCTGTACATTTAGATGACACAACAGAGGAAAACTGGAGTGTAACAGAGAAAGGACAGGATGTGGATTTGTGCACTTTGATAAAGCACTTTAAAACAAAACATGGAAACACTGAATGTTAACACTATGTTTTAATAGAATGTAATGGTTTTGTTGGGAACTGTGTTGCATTATTCGCTCACCTCTAACATTACCAGTGGTAGAGTATTACACATTGACACTAAAAAAGAATTGGACTTCATTACAGTTGTTTCAGTACCTTTGGTAATGTTTTGATTAATGCATGTTTTATTAGATGGTATTAGGGCTGTTTTGTTTGTACGGCTGGTGTTTATTCATCTATTTATTCATGTTTAAGTTGGTATGGGTTTGATTTATTGAATGTCTGGTGAGATCTGACTAAGCATTGCAGGTTTGTTGAACAAAAAATGTAAAGGATAAACTTACAGTGCTTTCAAGATGTCACCATACTGAAATTTTCATCTTTTTCTTTCTTCTTCTGCTTTCCGGTTTGCTCCAATTGCGTAATATGACTTGACCTGTTTTACACACAGACTCCATTCAAACTTAGCTTTGTATATGACCGAATTTAGAGTTTAATGTTCAAATGTAATCTGTCTATCTCTATTTAATCATACCTTCAGAAATGCAAATTCAAAGTCAGCTTTTATGGGATTGGACATTTGGCATTGCATGAGCCATCATCGTTTTTACTATTAACAGCCATTTAGACGGAGCGTTATGATCACAATTTTAATATTTGGCTTTCCAACATGAAAATGAGAATCTCTGATGCTTTTATTGCAGTGCCAGATGTTTACAGGTGTGCTTTTTTTGTGGTGCTTATGCTTTTTGTGTCTGTTGTTTTGCTGGAAGGCTTTTTTATGGCAGTTTGTCTATCTCTGTATACAAATCAGTTTTTGCTGTGGTGTGTTTGTGCGTCTGTGTGTGTGTGCGTGCATATGTCCTGAGACCGGTGGCCAGGTGTCTGCTGCTTGCAGTGTGTGTCCTCTGCACTGCGTGCTACAGGTAATCCTCTGCTACCGTACATCCTCATGTATGAGTAACAACTGCAGTTATGCACAATTACAAATCCAAGTCTTCTCTTCTGGGTGTTGGTGTTGACATCAGGCTGATTCAACCATCTTGATAAACCTTGTTAAACTCTGTTAGACTTCAGGTTTTCCATCTTTAATCGTTTCACACACACATATGGGGATATAATTTACATTCTGATACAGTATATGACTGTAGTGCATACTCAGTCTTGTTTGCTTTGTAAATAAAATGTAATGTGCTTTATGATCCTTTTAAACAAATAAGGATGCAAAATGTTTAAAGGGGCTATATGTGGATTTCAGAAACCCTCGTTATTAAGTGAACTGCTGAGAGCAACATTTAGATCAAAATATAAATACGTGTTGCACGCTTTCCTCTCTCTATAGCAAAATGAACAAAACCAAAACCCAACCAAAACGGCAGTTAAGTAGCATTAACGATCATAGCAATGTTGCAATGCAAATGTCAGTTTAAGTCACTTTGGATAAAAGCGTCTGACAAATGCGTAAATGTAAAAAAAAATGTTTACATTTGATTATGAAGTAGGGTAAACCTCCGATATAGCGTCGGTAATTACCTACTAGCACCAGCAGGGCATAATGCATAGATATAGCGTCGGTAATTAGACAGCACCCATTACCATACCGGAAATACTTTAGCAGACAACTTTTTTTATTAAAAGAAATGTAAATAATTTAAATCCACAATGGCAGGAAGGCCACGAGCATCAACGACTATTGATGCTCGTGGCCTTCCTGCCATTGTCCAATATTGTACCACCGAACAAATACTGAGTAAAAACTACGTTAAATGTACGTTTGATGTGTGGCGATTGTCGACGCTTTCACCATACTTGCAACAACCTGATTCGGCATTACAGTGGTGTGTAAACTTGAAACTGTGTTAACAACAGCTTTGCTGAGTGTCTTTTCATGTTATTAAAGCTTGTTTTGGCTCTACTTTTATGTTATTACTTCCCGACGCTATATCGGAGCTTTACCCCTGCTGGTGCTAGTAGGTAATTACCGACACTATATTGCAGGTTTACCCCCTGCTGGTGCTAGTAGGTAATTACCGACGCTATATTGCAGGTTTACCCCCTGCTGGTGCTAGTAGGTAATTACCGACGCTATATTGCAGGTTTACCCCCTGCTGGTGCTAGTAGGTAATTACCGACGCTATATTGCAGGTTTACCCCCTGCTGGTGCTAGTAGGTAATTACCGACGCTATATTGCAGGTTTACCCCCTGCTGGTGCTAGTAGGTAATTACCGACACTGGTGCTAGTAGGTAATTACTGACGCTATATTGCAGGTTTACTCCCTACTGGTGCTAGTAGGTAATTACCAACATTATATCGGAGGTTTACTCCCTACTGGTGCTAGTAGGTAATTACCGACGCTATATTGCAGGTTTACCTAAAGCAGGCCTATATTCGAGACTTTATAGATGTGACCGTAGTTTAAAAAACGAATCCATTTTCTTTGCGTTACACATTGACGTTACAGTACAGAATGGGGAGCGAGTAAACTTCTTTTTGATTTTCCCGGCAAAAACGTGCTGAGTCATTCACATAAAATTCAGTCTACAAGCTTTCCCAGACAACTTAGGAAGACGGGGAAGGTCTCGCTTTTAAGGTTTCGTTGCAAGCTGTTCACACATTGGCAATAAAAAGCGATTCATGTTTGGAAAATTACATGTAGCCCCTTTGATGTTGTGCTGCTTTTTCCCTGGGCAATAATATTTCTGTATTTTCTCCTCCTGTAGGCGATGATACCTATCATGATATCTTCAGGGATTTCTCCCAAATGGCTTCCAACAACCCAGAGAAGCTTAAGCGCCGCAGCACTGATATGAAGTAAATCACCTGACCACTAGATGTCAATCTTACACCAATATACACATATTGGCTCTCCAGTAGATAGAATGAAGTTGCCACATATTATTGCTTTTCTTTTTTTGCTGACTCCCACAGAAAACGCCTCTCATGAGATGCTGCTTCATTTTGGTTTGTCTGGTGCACATGATTGTGGGTCTAAGCATTTGGGTTTTAGTCTATTTATCCCAGTTTAGGCTTTAGGATGTCATCGATAATATTTGCTATATTTTCAGTTATTTCTTTGGGTGCAGTCCTTATTCTTTTAAATTGACCGTGTGTATCCGGATAATTTATCATTGGAGCAAGTTTACTTTCCAGATGTTATGAAAGCAATAAGTGGAAGCCTTTACGTTTCTTTAAATTATCCTTCAAAGGACAAGTTGCTTTTCTTTTTATTCACTATGTTGTGAGCCACAGTGTTAATGCAACTTGAATGTAAATGTTACTTTGGGTGAGAGATCACTGTTTGCTTGCCTGTATATTTTTATTTTTCGTTTTCTCTTTTTATAAGACCGAAACAACCAGTTTGAAATGGTAATTGATGTTTTGTGAGCATATAATGCTCTAATCGTTTTGAAATGAATGACCGTGGAAACGGTTGAATATGTAGCTAAATAAATAAATGATTCATGACTCATCGTGTGACTTGCATTTCTACGCTGTGCTACTGGTTAACTAGGATGCAGAATTTTGCAATGAAACGCATTAACACTTGTCAGTACTTTTTTTTTAACAGAAACACAAACTATTTAAAACATGCCATTTATAATGTTACAAAATACTTTGTTTAAACAAATGCTATTATTTTTATTCATCAAAGAATCCTGAAAACATTTCCAAAAAAAGAATTAAATCTTGAGCAGCAAATCAGCACATTTGATGCTGAAAATTCAGAATTAACAGGAATAAATTACATTTTAAAACATTAACATAGAAAAATGTACTATTTAAGTTTAAGAAAAAGCTTCTCTTTCAAAAAGCATTTTATTTAACAACACTGTCTAAAAACACAAATCTGTCTACTTAACACAATTTAATTGTTCCCATAAAATCCAACCGTCTTATCACACAGTGCTCTTTGTAAAAAATTAACAGCATATCAGGAACACAATATAAGCTGGTGGTGATGGTACACTGGTAAAAGATTAAATCTACCAGATCGGCTCATATGGCAAATTCCACTCAACCTTTCAGGTAGATCAAAAGTCAACTAGCGCAGTGCATTTCTAAAGCTATAGTTCAAAGAACCAGATGATGAAATGTTAAATGTCAATGCTAATACTGTAGACCTACAGTGACTGAACTGCAGTGCATTCAAGCTGACTCTATAATGCTGATCCAACTTCAAGAGTGGTTTCACTTCTCACACTATGCAACCAAACCGTGGCCAAAATGTATGTTTAACAGCTTTCCTGTAGCTCAATCAGTAGAGCATTGGTGTTTACAACGCCAAGGTCATGGGTGCAATCCCAGGGAAAGCAAGAACTAATACAATGTGTTCCTTGAATGCAATTTAAGTTGCTTAGGATAAAAGCATCTGCCAAATGCAGAAATGTAAATGCATCAAAGCAGTTCTCCTTTTATGTGTGCGTGTTCAATCTCCAGTCAATAAGAGCCTCTCACATGAGAAAGCAAAGTTTGGCAGTGGTCATTGAATTTCAGTCTACGGAGATTACAGCTCACATGTTTGGTTTTATGCAAAGTGTCTTTAAAACAGCATTACTCGCTAGTATTGAAGGGTATTTCCATGTGAAGTAGAGAATCAAGATTGATTACACTGGTAAATCTCTTATATTATGTCCAAATAAAATTGTAAACAAAAAGAAAAGGCTTTGAAGGAAATGTGTAACACTTTGGTCAATGATTCACAAGTATATTTAAGTCAGTGACCCTGTTGGATCAAGCATGTCAATATTCTCTTGACCTTGTAGATCACAGTGAAAATCCTTAACACCAGGCAAAATCGCCATCATAAAATATGCACAGCTTGAAAGATATCAATGAAATGCACAAAAGATCCCGAAATAACTACATCAATCGTCTTCAACAATGCAAAAGAAAACACATTTCTCCATCTCCAACTCAAGAACAAGAAAATTCCAGCTGTAATCAAGTAAATGCAAGTCGTGTGTGTGTGAAAGAACTGGATTAGCATCACTAGCTTAGCATTAGCTTGTGTTCCTACCTTTGTATACTATTATAAGCACCAAACAAGAAAATGTTTAGCCTTTATCATAGCTTTTGCTTGATCTGAAAACAATGTCTAATATGTGATGACTAAGCAGAATTTAACCAAGTAAATGCAAGTAGTGTGTGTGAAAGAACTGGATTAGCATCGCTAGCTTAGCATTAGCTTGCCTTCCTACATTTGAATACTATTATAAGCACCAAACAAAAAATGTTTAGCCTTTATCCTAGCTTTTGCTTGATCTGACTACATGTCTGATATGTGATGACTAAGCAGTAAAAAGCTTGTTTGGAATCGACAAAGTTATTGCTAGTAGCCCTCAAGTTTGACTAGCCTTCCTTGAATACCAAATGCCTTTCACTAAATGTGTTAATAAAAACAAACTTGATTTACTCCACCAATAATAATCAGCTTCCTGTCACCATAAATTACAATTCAAAATTTCTAATAATATAATAAAAATAGTAAGATATGGAATTTCTTCCCGCATACTTCTCAAACAAAACAGCATTATGGTGTCAGATAGTAATACCATTGTAATTAATATACAGTGCCCTCCATAAATGGCCTTTTAGGACAATCGCCACACATTTTTATTTTGTGATGATTTTGCTTTAGGGGGAAAAGGCGGAGAAACTAGACATGGGAGGAAAATAATATACATCAATGCTTCTGCATTCCTCCAACATTTCTCAGGGAAGCGCTCTCACGTTTTTCCCCCAAAGCCAAAATATATACTAACAAAAATAAACTATAATAGTTTATTTTCAAAGCAGCTGATGTCTGAATGTGACGTTTGTGTGTTGCCATTATCATATAGTAAAAAATAACAGCATTATTGCTGGTCTTCAATGATAATTAAAGCTGTTTTGTTGCTTTTAGGGCATTATAAGGATTTATTCTGATAAATCGTACCACTTTGAGAGGACACTAATTTCACAGTGCATTTCCAAAAAACATGGTTTTACCATGGTATAAGTCAACTTGTGCATTAAAGAAATCATTATATATAAGAGATTTTTGACATTAAGACAGACTTGTGTATATAAGGCACAGGGGAAACTTCACTTGTGGAATGGGACCATTTTGGCCAAGATTCAACATATCAACATTTGCTTATATCCTATTTAATATCCTTCCAAAACTAGCACTTACCACCATTAGATATTTTCTAACATCACAAAATCATAATGTTTCCTTTAAATTAGTAGGATGAATGATTTCCTGAGGTATTTCTTCTTGTTCTGGATGTGTAACATCTCTCTTAGGACACATCTTTAACTCCTTTTCTGAGTAAAGCGTATCATCCATGGGACACAGTTTCTCAGTTCAACTATACAGTTGTTTTGAGCAGACCAACTTCAGTGGAGCAATCCTGAGACTTCTTATCTGATGGTGACGGGGGTGGAGGTGGAGGTGGAGGGGTCGTACAAGACCAGAAATACGGAAGAGTCATTGTAACTAACGTACCCATCACGAGGAAACTTCCAGCGGTGATAAAAGATGCAGTGTATGTTCCAGTGTAGTCCTTCAGCCAGCCTGGGAGGGAGGGAGGAAACAGAGATGGAACTTAAAGAGAAACAGATTGTGAACTTAAAGAGCAATGCCAATTTTTAAAGAGGACCTATTATGCTTACATTTTCAGCTTTCTTTTCAATTGCAAAGCTACAAACTACAATCAAGTTACAAAGCACAGTCTTTTCTATACAAGCACACACTGTTTCTGAACTCCCTGAAACGCCTCCATTGTAGTCTTCTGGGAACAAACATCACAATATTCCCAATTTAAATAATTCCAGCACAAGGCATCCGCAAAATAAAGGAACAGGGTCTGGTTGAGTTGCGTTAGTAGTGAAAACAGAGATGTTGTCCGCCTTTTAAAGAGAAAAATAAGATCATGTGGTCGTTTAAATCGAGATCGCAATCTTTTACAGATTTATCGCCCAGCTCTAGAAGAGAGGTGCTACAACAATGCACAATATTTTTTGAACATTCAAGCTTGAAAACCTATACTAGCAGACCCCAAAAGCAAAATTAAGACTAAAAAAAGGCATAGTAGGTCCTCTTAAAAAGAAAGATAATCTGCTCCTACCAGACAGTGGTGCTCCCAGCAGCCCTCCAACGCTCTCAATGAGCTGCAGGAGGCCAAGGGCTCCCAGCACTCGCTCGATGCCTACGATCTCCGGCACCACCGCGAACGCCAGCGGCGTCATCGCTCCTGCGCAGAACCCATAGGCCACACTGACAACCATCAGTGCTGGGTAACTCACAGCAGCAGGAATGAGCATCAGAGATACGCCCAGTAACCCAGTCCACACCACCAGCATGTGAGGCATACGCATTTTGCCCAGATCCGAAGCCCAACCTGAGGCTACGCGGCCCACGATGTCAGCCACACCGATTACAGAGATTACAAAGGCTGCTTGGTACTCAGTGAAATTAATGTGACGGCTGTGGGCGACCAGATGAACGTAGGGGATGAAGTAGCCCGAGTTGAAGAAGGTTATGGCCACGGCATAAGTGAGGAAGCCTCTGTGTGAAAGCAGGGAGAGCTCAAAGCACTCGTAGATACGGGAGAGTAAAAAAGAGCATCTGTTGAGGTTGGTTGAGTTTTCAATCTGAGAAAAGCACAAAAAGAAATTATTAATCACTACAATAGCAATATTTAAAAAAAATTATAATTGCATATATCTAATATGTTCCAAAAATACCCATTTTATTGATTTAAAACACATACCTTGTCTACAACTTTTGGATTTCCTAGAGGTCGAATGAGAGCTCCACAAGCGATCATGTTGAAGCTGAGGCCTCCGAGGATAAGCAAGGCCCCACGCCAAGCGTAAACTTCTACTAGATATTGAAAAAGCGGAGAGAAGGCGAAAGAGGCGAGACCGACGCCTGTGAAGCCCAGGCCCATGGCTAGAGATCTCCGCATGGTGAAATACTGCATCACTGATGCAACAGTAGGGGTGAAGACCAGCGCCCATCCTAAACCTGACACAGATCAAAATCAGATCCTGAAACTGGCTAATATTAAAGGGTTAGTTCACCCAAAAATTAAAATTATCCCATATTTACTCACCCTCCAGCCATCCTAGTTGTATAGGACTTTTCTGTCCTCCAACACAATCTGAGTTATGATAAAAAATTACTTCCCAAATTTATAGATTCCTGAGATTTTGAAGCCCAAAAAAAGCACATCCATCATCATAAAATGGTCATCGACTCCAGGGGGTTAATAAAGGCCTTCTTGGTCTAAAAATATCCATCTTTATAACTTTATGAACTATAATCACTGGCTTCCAGCAACAGCCGTAAACGAGTTGAGTTCTGGTGGAAGAGTGACCTCTGACCCGACACTTGACGTAGGATGCAGGAGTAGCGTAAGCTCAGGTGAGAGTAAATGCAGCCGAAGAGTGAGTTCAAACAAATAGGGCTGAGCAACAAACTCAAGCTCGGGTCAGAGGTCACTCTTCGGCTGGAACTCGCCTCGTTACCGGAAAACACTTTTAAAGCTTCAAAATATCAGGTACCTTTCACTCCCATTATAAAGCTTTGAAGAAGGTGAGTGTGAGTATTTTGGATGAACTAACACTTTAAGGACACTATTTACAAGAGCATCTACCTGAAATGAATCCCATGGTCATGTAAAGATACAAAAGAGACGTTGCCTGGGAAGCCAAAATGAATCCCAATCCTGAGAGGAATCCTCCCATCATAACAACCGGACGAGCTCCATACACATTACACGCGGCTGCGGCTATCGGACCTGTGTGCAGACATAATTCATTGGATGTGGCAAGACAACATTTATTGTTTTACCATATTAGGTTGGTTGAAAATTAATTTGAGAAAATGTTCTCACTCATTAGCTGTTGCATGGCCAACCCAATGGATGTTATCCAAGACACTGCCTGAGCACTCTCGTCGAAGTACTGCACAAACTCCAGGAAAAAGACGCCCAGACTGCGGATGAGCCCAAACACCAGGGCAGAGGAGACGAAAAGAGAGCCCACCACCACCCAGCCCCAACCCCCATCAGGTGCTGCCATCTGCGGGGACGACTGCCGCTCTTCCTCTGTCTCTTGTGTCTTTTCCATCTTTGCACTGAAGAGACAGGTTAAAGAGGTCTTGATTTTGCTTTTAGGACCTACTAGAACAGGTTTTCATGCTCGAATGTTCAAACATTATTTTTCACATATTTGACATTGTTCAGAAACAGTGCACACTCATATGACTTTGTGTTTTGTAGATATGCAAGACCTTTTTCATGCTCAAACAGCAACATTACACACTGAAGAAAGATGAAAATGTAAAAAAGCATGTGGAAAATTTTTTTTTTAATAAAAATGACCTAAATCATCATTCTTCCCCAGCTGCTTTTTTACTTTTCAAATTAGACATTATTTGAGGTAAATATGCATTAATTTGCATCAATTCCATTTTACTGACATTAGAGTTCGAATGGTTCTTAAAGAGGGGATTTTTGGAATTCTCTTTTTATCACTTAGATTAAAATTATGCATAAAATCAGGCGAATCTTCAGAATATAGACATGAATAAAACTGTAAAGTTTGGTGCATGTAAAACTGCTGAAATGGAGATTCAGAGGAGGAGAAAAAATAATAATTTTGAGAAAACAGCGTTTAAACAAATGTATTGTAATTGAAATTCACAAGAAACTGCAATAAAGCAACACTTAAAAACTTATTTTGAATTATTTTTTCCACTAGTTTGAAACCACTTCATGAAAAGACAAATAGAATCTCAAAATTGACAGATGCATGAGAATTAAAAAAATGCAAAAAATAAAACTGTTTGCCTTAAAGGGACAGTTCACCCAAAAGTGATTAGGAGAAGTAAAGGACTAAGAAAATAGCAGGCTAGTGCAGGTCCATGTCCATACATAACCTTTAACCTTTTTCCCCGGGTGATGTTTCTTGGAAAATAATTGGCCTCCAACGGTTCAGGGTCTCTTTAACGTTACCTAGAAACTAAACCCATCTGTTCACTGCCACAGTTCTGATAAACCTGCTCTAATTTCCTCTAACGCACAAACACATCAGTAGATCACTGTTATTTTCAACAAGAAACATTTTTAATTTAGTCCCGAAATAAAATGTTGATCAGGAGATCAACTCTGGACAGTCAATATTTAGAGTATAGATTACAACTAGCAAAAAGCACATATTTAATGTTATAATTACTATTATACTAAACTAGAATTATACTGCAAAAAATATCAATGTATTTACTTTCATATTACATAATATAGTATATACACAGACAAAACAATATTGCTATTTTGATAATGGTATTATACATAACAGTTTAATAATGTTATTTTTTGATATCGGCTTGAATTTGACATTTTGGCTTTCATTTTAAATGTTTCTACATCTTACACTGTGAAAGAAGGAGAGGCGAACAATATTTTTCAGGGCTTCCACCATGATGCACTTGACTAATGAATTTAAATATGGTATAATGGCAATATACATTTTTTATTAAAAGATTTTTGTTTTAGCATCATGATTTATTAAAAGTACTAAAATGTTTACAGTTTGTTTGTTCATTACATTTCTAACAGTATTTAAATGGCAAACACATGATCAATATCACGATCCACAAAATTGTAATTATTATACAAAACATTTCAACTTGACATAATACAGAAAATCAATACAAAAACTCAGTCGGATGACACGCTCTGATATCTTCCATACAAACAAAGCTTTATCATAAAAATGATAGTCCAACAGAATTCATTTAACACACTTACACTTTTTGTTATTGTAGATGCAACCAAACAAATTCAATTTTTAATGTTCAACAGGAGCATAAATATCTGCACAATAAAAAGGAAGAGCAAACACAGTTGTCAAAAAAAACGCATGACACGTACCTTTGGTCCTCTCTATCAATCTCCTCTGCTTTTGCCAATAACAGATATCTCCTGTCCACCAGACACATCATTACGTAACGCCATTATATCAAGTATTTTTTTATTTTTACAGATGTTTATAATGTTCTATAACATTTGAAATATTGGCAGGATAATTTGTGCTCATGAACATTTATGAGAGAAAATTAGAAATTACTTCAAACTTTTTATTTTGTTGCTTGAAGTGAAATAATTTTTCCTGTAGCTCATAAAGTAGAGTGTGGCGCTTGCAACGCCACGGTCATGGGTTCGACTCCCAGTGAAAGCAAGACCTGATTAGAATGTGAATGTGTCTTGAATGAAATGTAAATTAGAAAACAATCAAATAACAATTATCAGGTAATGTTAAAATGTTAACAGTAATGCTAAAAATGCCCACACGTAAAACTACGCGATGACGCTATTTGTTAAGTAACGTGACCGCAGCTCATTTATATTCATGACGTCACTCTTGTTGTGTATTGACGTAACACACCCTTCTAGTTTCACTTCCTGCGTCGTTATGTATGGATTTGACAGTGACAATGAGTTTTATGGCGTCAATATCGCACGCGAACACCAAATGCGTTGTTATAATTGCAGTTTATGGCTTGTATTTGTATCGCAGACGTGCCACACAAACATTATTTTGCGGTAGAAATGTGTTACAATGAAACAATAAGCAGTTGAGACAAAACAGTATGTACACATGGTTCCTTGCTGAATGATAGGATAGATATCCATGAATGAGTCCAAAACAGAGCAGTCGCTACTCACCCATAACCCAATCATTCACCCCTTTTCCTTTGGAGCCATGACGATGAGTTCAGATCAAACAAACATCTTCTTTCTACATGCACATGGTCGATGGAGACTGTCGGCTTATTCACCTGCTCTTCACATGAAGTGCACGTGCAGCTTTAGTTTCCGCGAAGCCCCGCCCCCAGAGCGCGTTCACGAGCTGCATGAAGTTAACATGTGTGTGTCAAGCATGCAGTCTCGATCACTTATAAACTACACATGCACTGTTAGGTTCAAGCAAATCGACAATAACAGCACATTCGGCGAGCGGTCTCATGCGCTTAACTACTGTCAGTAAAGATTAACGTCCTCTATGGTGCGAAATAAAGGCCCTAGCGATGGTTTCTGTTAATGGTTAGAGATGTTATTTCTGTTACCGACTTGGTAAACATAATTAAACCATTTTTTGGTGGAAAACATGACCGAAGAAAATCCTGTCATCATTTACTCACCCTCATGTAGATTTATACTCGTAAGAATTTCGTTCATCCTCAGAACACAGAAGATATTTTTAATGAAATCTGAGATCTTTCTGTCCCTCCATTGACAGATACACAACTAACACGTTGATGCTTCAAAAAGTTCATAAAAATAATCCATATGAATTAAGCGGTTTAGTCCAAATTTTCTGAAGAGACTCAATCACAATATGACGAACAGATTTAATTTAATTTATTCACGTAAACATTCATCAGCAAAAATAAACCAGCCTGATGCGCGAGAACAAACATCTTGTTGAAACGTGATGCGTAACACCAGAACGAACCTCATTGGTTCTCGCTGAAGCTCAGACGTGATGCGTAACACCAGAATGAACCTCATTGGTTCTCGCTGAAGCTCAGACGTGATGCGTAACACCAGAATGAACCTCATTGGTTCTCGCTGAAGCTCAAACGTGATGCGTAACACCAGAACGAACCTCATTGGTTCTCGCTGAAGCTCAAACGTGATGCGTAACACCAGAATGAACCTCATTGGTTCTCGCTGAAGCTCAAACGTGATGCGTAACACCAGAATGAACCTCATTGGTTCTCACACATCAAGCGAACATCTTGAGCTTCTGTTTATCACAACTGATTAATGTTTATATGTGAATAAAATTAAATCTGTTCATCATACAAAGCTACTTAGTCTCTTCAGAATATTTTGACTAAACCGTTCAATTCATATGGATTAATTTTACGATTTCTTTATGAACTTTTTGAAGCGTCAAAGTAGTATCTGTCAATGGAGGGACAGAAAGATCTCAGATTTCATAAAAAAATATATATTAATTGATATTTAGAATGACATGAGAGTAATTAGTGACAGAAATTTCATTTTTGGGGAACTATCCTTTTACGAGGAAAAAACGTCCATATACAACTACACATATGGACGGTGAGGTAGTGTGTTTTTTTGTGTGTGTGTGTGTGGATGTGTGGCCAGTTTTTGTTTAAGGCCGGAAACAGGTGCCAGTCGCTCCATTGTTTGTATTTCAGCACCACCCGTAGGGAAGCTGAGGGTGAGTCGAGGGGTCTCAGTTGTGAGCTAATCGGAGGAAGGAAGGACTAAGAGGTGAATTCTTTGTTCTTCTAGGCTCCAAGAATCAGACAGGCATTGAAGTTAGATTTGAACTTGAAGTGCAACATTTCTGTATGCTTAGTAAGTATTGTACTTTCAGTTTTATAAGTGACAGACTCTCCCACTGTTCATGAGATTGTGAAGACGCAGGATGGCATGAGAACAGCAGACACACACACAATAACAAGAAATTAATTTAACTTTAATTTATATAAAATAGGTCTTTGTCCAGCAAAAGAGCGCAACACAATTTTTTTGATATCATTATCCTCATCATCATCATCATCTTTACATGTATATTAGTTTGACTAGTGAATCCTCGACCTGCTTGGACTCTTGGAAACTATAATACATCATGAAAATCATGAAATGGTTTCTTAAACATAAGTATCATTAACAAAAATACATTAAGTGGCTAATCATCTTCAAATTTTCTTTCTGTTACTTAAACACAAATAGGCTCCGGGCCTTTTAAATTAGTAAATTTGTATAAAATACTGAATAACTGGTAAATATTAAGCAACTAAGAGATTATATTTGAGTTTGGCATTCTGGTTATTGGACCAAAATGGGTTCATTAACCAATAAGAACACTTTTTTTTTTAATGTAAAAAAACAATCAGATATTAAAATGACAGCATACTGATTAATATAAAACTCATAATTCATCTTTCTTTAACATGCTTAATTCCTTATTTGCACTTCCTTTCTTCTTGCAGAATCATCAGTCTTCCCTTCATAATCTTTCCTTCCTTCTTGCAGAATTCCACTTATCCACTCCTCTTTTTTCCAATCCACTCCTTTTTTCCTTCATTCATCTCCAATCTGAACTCCTAATAAACATCTTCACACTCTGCCTCAAACCATCTTCAAATCACAAATGTGCTTATCTTTCCATATGCACTGAAGCATTTTCAATTCGTCTTAAGGCCCGTTTCACACCAAGGACGATAATTATAACAATAACAACACAGAAGAACAATGTCGTCGGAATCAATCAGCCAATCAGAATCCATCCTGGTTTCAGAGCTCGAGCAATTAAAGTGACGAACGATAAAACTGCAGCGCACTTAGAGTAAACAGAACTATATATCTATCTATATGTATCTATCTATATTGTGCGCTGGTTTGAGCTCTACCTAGCAACCACTCCAGTTACCCTAGCAACATGCTAGTTAGTGGTAAATCTCGCTAACGACATGCTAATTCATGCTTAATCGTTAACGACTAACTAAAATGCAACGGAGGGCCGAATTTTGCCACTGCGAGTACCACTCACATTTTCTTCAGGAAATGTACATTATAGTTATATTTAGCGCTTTTGGTGTGAACGAGTATTCGGATGTTAATTGTTTCTCACGGGGATGTTGGGAAAAAATTAATTTGCATGGCTCCACAGTGATAAAACTTGAGCATTCAAATGGTTTTCTGTCTTGCGTTTTATCTTTCCAATTCATTGAATTTTTCTACCAATGTGAAAATTAGCTTTTTTTTTTTTGGAACACATCCTCTTATTTACATAAACTGAACCTGGAAACTTGTTCGACTGATAAAATGATTAGTCTTGCTAATGCATAATCAATTTCCCCTGAGAAACAATTACAATCACTTTTTGACAACGATATGCACTCTTTTCCCTGCCACAGAAAAAGTGGCCAATATGACGACAAAATACTTTTTGCGGCAGCATAAAATATGATTAAATACAATAGCATGAGGAACAGACCCTGACAGCACACATACATCTCAGAGACGTCTATATGATGTGTGTTTACACTCTTTCCTGCAACTCAAACAGTAGAGTGTGGCGCTTGCAACGCCAAGGTCATGGGTTCGATTCTTAGGGAAAGCAAGAACTGATTAGAATATCAATGTGTGTCTTCAATGCAATGCAAGTCGCTTTGGACAAAAGCATCTGCCAAATGCATAAATGTAAATGGAAGATGTATTTTAAATAGACAGAAAATGTCTTTAAGATGTTTATGATTTAAACCTGACATCTTACAGACGTTTCTCAGATGTTTATACACAGCAGACGCTTTCCAGCTCTTTAACAGACATCTTGCAGACGTATGTGTGCGATCTGGGGACAGTATGCAAAGCAAAATAAATAATAATATTTGAACAAATAATAAAGGTAATAGTCAGCACATCTAGTGCAGGAGAGCTGCATTCTTGGAAGACTACAATCATCGCTATATCTCTAGTCAAGCTGTCCTCGAATGCAGCTCTCCACCTCTTTAAACTCTTTACAATCCTGTTTCCTCGATCCATCGATCTTCAGCTTCAGTGTTTGGATCTTGAGGTGCAGCTATGGTGCCTGCGATGTGTCGGCGTGTCTCCTAGCCAGCTTGTAGCAGGGTGGGTCCAGGTTGGTACGGGTCCGTCAGAACCTTGTAGCGGATCTTAGTGTTGGTGATTGCGCCGTGTTTCTGTCTCAGATGGAGCCTCAGCTGGCTTTTATGACGGAAGTGCAGGTGACATTTCTCACACTAGAAGAAAAGATTACAGCAGAGAATGAGGGTATGTTCACACATATAATTCGGTTCAGATGGTTCGATTGGTTCAATCGGTCCGCACCCACTTATTCAAATGAACCGCACTAACAGATAAATCGCACCAACATGCCAAGCGTGAACACACACTGAGATTTCATAAGCCTAATTTACATGAAAGATTTCATAAATAAAAATACGCATAAATAAATAAATAAATAAGATACAGTAATCCCTGTATTCATTTGTATATATATATATATATTCCCTGTATATAATTACTGTATTCATTTTACACAAGCTTACATTATATTTGCTGAATGGAATTCAATACTTGTTTCTTACTAATTTTGGGATGCTGAAACTAAAATTATGATGTGCATTTTATTGCATTTTGCTTGAATAGTGATTTTGGTGAAGTCAAGGTGAAGAAATATTGAATTATCCTATAATCAGCAGGGGCCAGTTGCATAAACATAACTGTATCTTAATAACTGGAATGAATAACTTGCAGTTAGTTAAGGGTAATCAATCTTACTTTTTGGCATCAAATCGGACAAATCTACTTTTTTTTATAACTGTCTTTAAAATGTCTTAAAGGAAAAAATATTAGGCAATATTAGACCCTTTTTGATTATCAGATTTTTAAATATGTAGGGCTGTGTTATCTATCTATCTATCTATCTATCTATCTATCTATCTATCTATCTATCTATCTATCTATCTATCTATCTATCTATCTATCTATCTATCTATCTATCTATCAGTTATATATGTTGAAATATACTGACGCTGTAAGGCTTCTCTCCGGTGTGGATGCGCAAGTGGCTCTTCAGCGTCTGCAGGTGACGGAAACGCGTTCCACAGGTGTTGCAGGGGTACGGCTTTTCTCCGGTGTGGATCAGAACATGAGCGCGCAGGTGAGCCACCTATAACACACATCACGCATGTTTCAGGAGTTTAATTTGAAACGCTCGAAAATAAGAATGATACATGTAATTGTGCGAAGATTTACCTGGACAAATCTGGCTCCGCATGTGTCGCAGCGGTAGGGCTTTTCTCCAGAGTGGATGCGGGAATGAGTCTTTAAATTCGCAGGCCGGTTGAACTGCGCCCCACACACATTACAGTGGTATGGCTTGTCTCCTGGAGTCAGCCAGATCATAAGAGAGATATAATGAATGAGAAACAGGTTAAAAACATAAAATAAATAAAACAATTAAGTAAAAGAAAGTTTTAGGTAAGGTTTATAAATATAAAATAACTGTGCCTCATGAATCTCAACTGAAAGTACATGGCCTTGTAAGTAGGTTGCATTACTCAGCCAACATTAGTCAGCGCCTCACCTGAGCAGGAAGGTTTTGTATTTGTGCCTTGATTTCCAGTGTAACTGAGCTGTGCAGAGAGACTTTCAAACTTGATTGGATGTTGTCCCAATAACGGATTCTGATTGGCTATTTTGCCACAAACAAAAGAACTGCAGAAACCTTTTAAAAGGAAGAGGATGAAAATTAAGATTGTTAATTTTTAAAAGCACATCTAATCATAGTAAAATAGAGATGCTCACTGACCTTTATCCTCACTGAGAGAAAGTGTCAGAGGTTGCAAACGGGGGTCAACAACATGATGAGGAGTGAAAGTATTATATGGAAAACCCAAAGTTTTCCTAGAGGAAAAAAAACCATGGTTAAAACATTTTTAATCAGTTGCATCATACGATTTTTAATACCTTGAGTCAAAAGAGACAAAACACACCTATTGTTTAGTCCAGGCTCCTCCCCTGTCCAAATGTGATTTGCTGTTTTAGATGAGGGGGCGTGGCTTGTCTCTCCAGGCCCCTCCTCCTTTATAGGTGTGGCACACAGAGGGTTAAGGACAATATACTTGTACTTCTTCCAGTTACAGGCCTTCGGGTCAGGGGTAGGCTTAAAATCAGATCGCTTCTGTAAGGAGGGAATATTACAATTAGCCCACGTTCACACAGAAACAAAATACGGTCAGTACTGTATATGAGTCCTTTCTGCTCATCCTGTAGCTCAGTGTTTACAACGCCAAGGTCCTGGGTTTTTGCTTTCGGCAACTTACACCAATTCTCTGGAATTGATTGAATCAGACGAAGTTGGGCATTGCTAACTAAAAAAATTTGTCCTACACACTGCTGTGGAACTTGTTTCGAGGTGGAAGGGAGGTTAACGTATTTCATTAAAGATTACACCTGCACATGAGTTTAAAAAAATATTAATGTGGACCGATAAATCATTTATAAACATGCACACCTTTAGCTGAGGAGAGAGACTGCAGCCGCTGGACTCAGCAGGTGAGTTGGGCTGCCCGCTGGATTGGGAAGGACTGTGTGGGGATGGAGTGGAGGGGGTTGGAGGTGACGACTCCTCTAATTTTAGGTTCTGAGACTTAGTGACAGCAATCAGGCCAGTCCCTGGATCTAGCGAGGCAATGCTTTCACCTGGAAGCCTGTAGATACAGTTGATGCATTTTATGCCCTTTTGATAACTATTTTTGAGATGAGATATAGTTGTATCAAAAAGTATCTATGTATAAATGTCAAAAGTATCAAATGCATTAGACATTCCCTCTCTAACCCGTTTACCTGGCTTGGTCTGGGATGGGATCTACTGCCTCAGCAGCCGGCCTGGAGGGGGAGGAGAAGATGGTGGGATGAGCAGGTGGTGACCTTCCACCGAAGGGCGCTCTGGAGACTGGCTCCGTCAAAGAGGGACTCACAGTGATCCATTCACTGTAGAGAAAAGAACCAACTTTTGGTCTATTTATGCAAACATTTTCATGAAATCAAGCAAGTGAGAAAAAATTATTTTAAAACTTTTGCATTCCCTTGAAAAACTATTGTGTCCCACCAAAGAAATTTTACATTTGCTCGCAACCCTCATTGCTTTCCCCTGAGACACTTTGCGTCTGCTCACAAAAACGATGGCGTTCCCCTGAAAAACATTGCATTTACCCGCAAAAACGATTGCGTTCTCCTGAGAAATGCCGCATTCCACCACCATCAAAATGAGCTTAAAAAATTATTTCTTAATTTGACAAACATTTCAATAATCTAAAGAATCTTTTTCCCCACAATGAAAAGGTTCCATGGATGTTAAAGCTTCTTCATGGAACCATAAATGCCAATAAAAGACATTTTTAAGGATGTACAGACTAGTAGTTGCACCACATGGCTGCTTATTTGCATAAAGTTGAGCTGTGTTTGGTCTTCAGTCTCACCTGTGCTGAATGAATGCTCGGCAGGTGTCTGCCACATGCTCCATCTGGAGGTAGGTGGCAGCGGCGAGCACACCGGAGACGGTCTGGGGCGTGAGAGGGAGGCAGGAGGTGTACATGAAGTCCAGCAGCAGAGACACACTGCCTGCGTCCAGCCCCTCCGGCAGGGCAAGAGAAAACCCCCGCTCACCGCAAGCACCGGCTGCTTGACGAGAGAAGAGAGTGTAGAAGAATCCACTGTGGAAAAACAGTAACGAAAGTGGGATAAAAACACTTTATTCAAAAGAAAAACGTTTGAAGATTGAAGCCGTGGAGATTTTAATAATAGAAGCAAACTCTGACGAACACGGAAGACCATTTTCACCAATTATTGATTCAAAATTAACAGAAGTGACAATCTCATAATCTCAAAAATAGGACTTTTGTCAAACATTCCAAATGACGAAAACAAGAAAAGAAATTATGACTTAAAAATCATAATCAAAATTCAAAATTCTGGCTTTAAAAGTTTTGACTTTAGGATAACACGTCTAAAAAAAATTACTTAACATTTCATAATTGATGCTTTGTCACAATTTCGACTTTATGTCATGATTAAGATCTACCAAAGCATGCATATTTTTTCCATTTTGTGCTAGAAATAATTACAATACTTCACAGCTGAACATGATCTCATGCAGGAGTGAGCCAACTGTCTTCGAACAAAGGCAGATCTTGGCACAAACAGGAAAAATGGTCATGGGGGGGAAGGAAAGAAGAAGTGAGGGAGGGAGGGTGGGAGAAAGTGAGCGGCGGTGTGTGCATCCTGGCACTCCCTGATGACAAACCTGCATGCGATGAGCACGGCGCAGTGGGCGCGCAGCGTGGCGGTGCCCACGAGCAGCGTGGCGTCTGTAAGGATGTCCCGATGCCGCAGTTCATTTAAGTTCAGCAGGACGTCGTTGGAGTGGCGGGTGAACTCCTTGATGTAACCTTTCACCTCCATCACATGAGCGGCTGATGGGCTTCTGTGCTCTTCTTCCATCTGCATTTATTTTGCTATGTAATCAAGCATTTTGTAAACATTATTTTTATCTGATTTAACCATATAGACTAGATATTTGAATTATGGTCCTAGAAATAAAATACGTTTAGTATTATAACATAAGAACCTTTTTACCTGGCAAAATGAGATTCAGAAGCATCTATTTGGGGAGACCAGCTCCCTACTCGTACCTGCCGTCAAAGAATACGTCATTCTAACACACGCATCAAGTTTAATAACAAGTAAAAACGCGATTCTACCAGAATCATTCTGCAAAACCATGAAATATCATGCACAGTACTGAGGTGAAGTAATGCACTGATTACTGCATTAGTAAGTAGTCATATTTAATGGGCTGACAATCTTTCAAAAATGAAATGCATGATAATAATTTAGAATAGAAAACTTAAGGATTTGAGGACAGTGCAAAAATGAAATCATTCATTTGTATTTTGTCTGTACTAATGGCCTCACCCTCATTAACTGTGCAAGGATGCATCGAAAGGTTTTTCCCACGTTTTCATCAAAAAGTATAATCCAAAACTATTTGAAGTAAACTATTCAAAATAAAACTACCATCCATACAATATAGATATGCATTAAAGTGATTGAATTGAGAACTCACCCCGACCAGCAGGGACGAGAACACACACCGCCTGGTCTTACAGCCCCTCTCTTCTGATCCCAGTTTCAAACAAGCCGCAAACACACACACACACACACACGGTCTAGACTCTCTCACTCAATGGTGTCTCTGAAAAACTGACCAGTCTGACCTAAGAGAGAGTATCCTTTATAACGCTGTGCAGGAAGTCTCATTCAGTCAGGGTGTTTATTTCCTGTGTTAGTTAAGCTGCCTTTTCACACTGCTCCTGGATCAGTTTTGTGGCATTTATTATAATGACTGAATGCAGGATCTGGATGGCCTCTGATCAGGGAAAAAACACCAACCCGAACCCTCTTCTCCACCTTCCTTATTCAGCCCACGCGCTGGAAGCTCAGCGTGAAAAGGCTCCAAACCTCCGTGTCAGTATTTAGAGTTGTGTGTTAGAGCTCTTTTGTGTTTAATGATGACAGGAAAGTGGGTAGAGTGCTTTTTGATGCATGGTGTGTGTGTTTTGTAAATGTTTGTGTGGACGTGAAGAATCCAGGGAATGTAGGTTTGTGTGTTAGAGGAGTGTGTCGGTGTGTTGGCCCTGCGTGGGCTTCAGCGCATTGTCAACAGGTCAGAAGTCCCGTCAACACTGTCCAGGAGTTCATCTAACCAAAGCAAACTCGCATGACCCGGTGTCTGTCCAGGACGAGGGAAATTGTTTCAGAGGAAGTTTGTGCAAAATACATCAACTTCATTCTTATGATGTGCCATACGGATCTGATTAGCACTGTGCAATTTCATACAAACTTGGCAAACTTCATACTCTAAGCTAAATTTTATATATATATATATATATATACACTCACCTAAAGGATTATTGGAAGCACCTGTTCAATTTCTCATTAATGCAATTATCTAATCAACCAATCACATGGCAGTGGCTTCAATGCATTTAGGGGTTGTTCCTGGTCAAGATCTCCTGAACTCCAAACTGAATGTCAGAATGGGAAAGAAAGGCGATTTAAGCAACTTTGAGCGTGGCATGGTTGTTGGTGCCAGACGGGGCGGTCTGAGTATTTCACAATCTGCTCAGTTACTGGGATTTTCACGCACAACCATTTCTAGGGTTTGCAAAGAATGGTGTGAAAAGGAAAAGCATCCAGTATGTGGCAGTCCTGTGGGAGAAAATGCCTTGTTGATGCTAGAGGTCAGAGGTCATGGGCCGACTGATTCAAGCTGATAGAAGAGCAACTTTGACTGAAATAACCACTCGTTACAACCGAGGTTTGCAGCAAAGCATTTGTGAAGCCACAACACGCACAACCTTGAGGCGGATGGGCTACAACAGCAGAAGACCCCACCAGATACCACTCATCTCCACTTCAAATAGGAAAAAGAGGCTACAATTTGCACGAGCTCACCAAAATTAAGGCAGTTCTGAAGGCGACAGGGGGTCAAACACAGTATTAGTATATGTTTCTAATAATCCTTTAGGTGAGTGTATTTGTAGGTTGCGAGGTGGAGAACATCCCATAAATGCTCAACTGGATTGAGATCTGGGGAATTTGGAGGCGGAGAAACACCTTGAACTCTTCATCATGTTCCTCAAACCGTTCGTGATCAATGTGTGGCAGGGTTCTTGATCCTCCTGAAGGAGGACACTTCCATCAGGGAACACCATTGTCTTAAAGGTGTACCTGTTCTGCAACAATGTTTAGGTAAGTGGCACGTATCAAATTTGCATCCACATGAATTGCCGAAGTTTTCCCAGCAGAACTTTGCCGTGAGCATCACACTCCCTCAACTGACATGCTGTCGTCCCTCCGTGCATCCCACTGCCATCACTTCCACAGGTAAACGACGCACACTTACACGCCAATCCATGTAAACTAAAAGAAACTGGACTCATTGGACCAGATGGCCTTCTTTCAGTGATCCAAGGTCCAGTTCTGTTGCTTCGACAGTGGACATGGTCCTCTAATTGGTCCGTGGCTAGAACGCAGCGTGATGTACTGTGTGTTTTGACACATTCCTGCCATAACCATCATTAAAATGTTGTGTGACTTTGTATATATACACATTTGCATGTCTCTTCAGCACAATTTGAGACCTCATTCATGTCTAAAACAAGCCTTCAGGACGAGTATTACACCGAAGTCAATCAACTGGCTTTTTAAGGGGCAGTTGTGGCTTAATGGTTAGAGAATCAGACTTGAAACTCGAAAGTTGGCAACAGCTACGATACCCTTGAGCAAGGCACCTGACCCCTAACTGCTCCCCGGGCACCACAGCAAAATGGCTTCCCATTGCTCTGGGTGTATGTCCATGGTTTGCTGTGTGTGTGTTCACTAATCACTGCTCCTAATGTGTGTGCACTAACTTGGATGTGCAAATTCTGAGTATGGGTCACCATACTTCACATGTCACTTAAATTTCACTTTCTTTCCAATCTAATTAGGCCATCTCAATTGAGTCTGGAAGTTAACTTCCTATAAGTCTTTTTGTGTAGACAGATTGAACAAGGTTGCACAGTAAACATGTCCAAAACAAAGGGCGCAACCTTTGTTCAGTCCAAAGATAAGCAACTCAGCGAATGCAGCCAGGTCAGCAGGTACGGCCAAATTAGGCCTCATCTGCCTCTCTCAAGGGTTGCCGGAAACCTCTGTCTGGCTTCCTGTGACAGGAGAGTGTGTGTGTGTATGTGTGCTTCTGGAAGCTTGTTATGGGCAATGAGCGGAAGGAAATAGGAGAGTTTTAAAAAAAGTGATATGGGTGATATCCCTCTCTCACGACCGAAAAACAAGGGACACCTAGAGAAATGCAGACCACAGATGTGCAGGAACTATGGAACACCCCCTCCGCTCCACATAAGGCTTCCTGTGAGACACACACAATCATACATACACACACACACACAGAGCCAGAGACGGGGATAAAACGCCTGCGCAGGACATCCGTCAATAAAGCAGGCAGGAGAATGAGACGGGGATATGGGGGCTCATGTAGGTCTCCAATAGCTTAAAAACAAGCGGAAAGTTACCTCACCTTCTTCACTCATGGTTCATGGAGAGTTTGGAGGGAAAACCTACCAATGGCCACAAAGACTGACAATTAAGTTGATTCTGCTTAAATTCTGCTCCTTAAATATGGTTCAAGTTTCTTCAGTTCATTTCTTTTATCCTCCAGCAGGCGGTGATGTATTTGATTTGCATGGTCATTGGCCAATATTATGGATGTTTTTAGTTTATTGCTGTCAGCTCGTGATTAAATTGTGCATGCTAATTTACAGAGATGATTTCCATCACTCATTTGAAACACTAAAAATGTAATAACACCAAAAAACTATGCAAAGCACATTCTTTAGAATTTTGCTATTGAGCTTCTGCTTTTGCGATAGCTAAAAAAGGCATCACTGTTGAAGGGGATTTAGTTATTGTAGAATAACGGAAGTTATCATGAGCATTGTCAATTTTGAAGCAGATGTCAGAGCAAATGTTAGTAGACTGGGAAGATTTTAAAACGAGCGTTCATTCATAAATCCATAAGATCTTGCTTTTATACTCTGGATACACAACCAGAAGACAGAACACAGTGCAGCGCTGAAAAGGTCTTGATTTATGAGTCAGTTGTCAGTGTTTATTGGTGATTTCGAAAACTTGGTGAACAGCTTTGGAGAATTTGATGTTTCCCCATTCAAAGAAAGTGAAATGGCTTGCCTTAACTTGTCTATTATGTCTCTTTTCACAAGATTTAATATAAGTTTCAGGTGTCCCAAGAATGTGTTTGTGGAGTTTCAGTTCACAACACCCCACAGATCATTTATTATAACGTTGTAAATGTACTTTTTTTTATTAAAGCAAAAATATGCTGCTTTCGTGCTGTGCCTTTTCAGCTTGTGCCTCTGTTAAAAAACATCTGTTTGGTTTTGACTTTAATCTCACGCTCATGAGACATTGCAGTTCTGTCATCATGAAAGTTTATTATTTGCATGCGTTAATGCATGTGCACAGAAAGCGATAAAGAGGTAGTTCACCCAAAAATGAAACTTTTGTCATCATTTACTCATGTTGTTCCAAACCTGTCTAGGTTTATTTCTTCTGTTATAAGTTATTTTGTGTAAGGCGAGCACAATCGATCGAGACTATTCACGCCAGACTGTTCCCGAGACGCATCACACTGTGACATATCGTCTTAATACACATCCCCAGAGACACAACCTGCTGGGCATAACACCCCAACCTCACTTTTGCATTTCAATATGTTCACCCCCTTTTCCCCCACCTCTTCTCTCCAAATGGCCTGAAACTCCCCCAACAGAATACATGGTTTAATGTGAAAAACGATCATATAATGTTATACATGATTGGTATCATTTGAAATGTCTAAGTGTGACTGGTACAAAGGTCTTATTCTCATTAGAAGCCAACCAAAAGTGTTAAAGGTTAAAGAGTTTAGACATGTCTGGCTTATTTGGGATGGGTGTGCCCCTCCCAAAGTCTTCAATGCTAATTACGGTCCATTGATTACATTTCAAAGGAGTCCGGTCCTGGGTCTGAGTACCGGTACTTAAGGGAAGGTATCAGAATGCTGATGGCTCTCTCTCTTTTGGTGGCCAGGTGACTTCACCATGCTGAGTGTCCCACAGACGCTCTGCATTGTGAATTCATCAAGGCGTTTTACAGCCGAGGTCAGCCCGTAATGTTGAGTGCCCATTAGACACTTAGAATTATGTATTTTCCTAAATTCAGGTATGCATCCCTTATTTCTGAGCATTCGATGTTTGTATTGAGTATCTTTGAATCGATTATGTAATTGGCACAATACATTTACCTGAAGGTTAATAAATTGTTACGTTTGATTTGATTCTGTTTTACTCTGAAATTATTCACTTTAGCAGATTGCGTTGCATCCTTTGTTACACTGAGACCCGAATTAACGAATGCAATAAGAGTAACGAGTTCGATAGAAGAATAAAACATTTACCCAACTTTATGAATCCTCAAACCTAATTTCCTTAGGTTTAAACCTTTATCATTATTAGACTCAGATGAAATAAAGAGGTAATGCATATAAGAAAATGTATTTCAATTAATCTTGTGCGCGCATGTGGAAAGACAGTAACACGCAAAGACCCTTCACACGCGCCATTGGCTACTGTCGTTGGACCAGTGAGCGGGCATCACAGCAGGGATATACATTTTGTTAAATAATCTGTTAACGGCACCCATTCACTTCCGTGCAGGAAAAAAAATACTATGATGAAAAATACACAAACACAAACTAGTTAAGAATCTTTTGTAGAAGATCGATAATGAATGTCTGGAAGACGGCTGGGGCATTGACTAGCACAAAGGGCATTACCTGATATTCATAATGGCCAGTCAGGGTGATGAATGCAGTTTTCCACTCATCCCTGGCCCAGATCCTAGCCAGGTGGTAGGCATTCTGGAGATTCAGTTTCGTGAATATAATTGCACCTTGTATAATAGCACCAAAGGCTGTATTCATCAGTGGTAGTGGGTAACGATTCTTCACAGTGATACGATTAAGACCCTGGTAGTCAATGCATGGTTGGAGACTGCAACCCCCACAAAGAAAGAAACCCTACTTTTTCTAGTGAGGTTGAATGGTGGATGAACCAACTGTCAAGAGCTTTCTCCATAGAGGCCCTTTCTTGTGCAAACAGAGAGAACAGCCTCCCTCGAGGTGGACAAGTACTAGGGTGCAGTTCAATAGTGCAATCATAAGGTCAATGGGGCGGAAGAGAGGCAACACGTTCTTTTCTGAACACTTCATAGAGGTCTGCGTACTCCTGGGGAACATGGGATAACTCAAGAGAGAGAGAGAGAGGGAACAAGATCACTGGAAGCCACTTGTCTCAGCCCAGAAATAGCCAGCATCTCTGTGGACGGGATTGGTGACTCAGGTAGTTTAGGGAAGGTCGCTTGTGGCTTAGGAGAATGGCTGAGAGACAAGCCAGACACCCAACAGTTAGGCCCCCATTCACTTATGTGGTTTGAAGACCAATCAATATGTGGATTATTCTGGGCTAGCCAAGGATATCCAAGGATTAATTTAGGACATTTAAGTAAGAAAAACTGTTTCTTTTCTCTGTGAAAAACCCACTTGAAAATTGAGAAATGTAGTGCATTGTCCTACCTGGCCAGAAACCAGAGGCCTCCCATCCAATGCAGTAACAGCCAGAGGATCATGGAGAGCAACGTGCAGAATCTTTAATTGCACATCCAGTGTATAGTCCATGAAATTCTTTGCAGCAACAGAGTCTATGAAAGCCATGAGCTTGTGAAGTTTGTTGATCCAGGAGATTGAGACCACAATTGAATACTCTCGTCCCTCTCCTTGGGTGAGAGCTGCCTTTTCCCATCAGTTCAGGGAAGTTGCCTTGTAAGTGACCTGACTCACCGCAATACAGGCAATCTCTCATGCGTCTCTCCCTCTCCACCTGTGATAAGCATGTTCTCCCCAGCTGCATAGGCTCCTCAGAACACCTTGGGCAGTCGAGTCTCACGATGACGTTGACCTTGACGATCTTGGATGTGGTTATCCAGTCTGATGGCAATGTTGATCAGTGACTCCAAATCAGGAGCTGGGTCTCTGTAGGCCAGTTCATCCTTTAACTCATTGGAAAGGGCACGATGGCCCCTCTCACTTTCTGCAGCTAGTGTGCCAAATTCAATGGCAAACTCTGCAACACTGCGCATAACTTGTGAGAGTTCAAGCAGTCAATGATCAATGATGATTGATTTCCTTGGTGGTGGAAAACCTTCCTCATCTCTGCCATGAAGAGGTCAGTGCTGGTTGTGAGTGGAGACTGCTGCTCCCAGAGTGTAGTAGCCCAATCCAGCACCTTTCCTACAAGAAGCGTTGTCATATATGCCACTCTGCTGCTCTCTGTAGCGAAACTGTTAGGCTCCAATTGGAAAGAAAGAGTACATTTTGTATTAAATCCTTGACACCTTTCTGGGTTCCCATCATATTTCTCAGGAGCTGAAAGTCTAGGCTCGACTAGAAGACCTGCTGGTGGATATGGCTGAGGTGCACCTTGAGATGGGGCTGGTAGGGCTGCAACACCTTGAGATACAGACTGGGTTGGTGGAACTGAAATGGCTTGAGATATGGACTGATGTCTTAGGTGCCGGAGAATCTCAACAATCTTCATGCTTGTTAATGGCAGCTTGGCTTGAGAGCTCAGACTCATTGGAGGGAGGAGTCTGTTCCTTTGCTGGATCTACTTCCATTGTTCAGTCTTGCTGTCACAATGTATTAACATAATTAGGAACAACTTAAGAGTAAGTAATGACAATTTTTTGATTTTGATTTTGGGTGAACTAGCCCTTTAATATGAACCAAACAACAAAAGATAAACCAAAAATAACTACTCTTGATTGAATAACTTTAGTAGCTTTAATAAGCTAATTTCTTTACTTGAATGTTGCTGTTAAATGCTCTAGTGAGGAGATGCAGCTCACGATGGGGAGGAGCTAAGCGAATAGTGCAGATTATGTGCCAGTAGTGGGCGGGGCCTGTTTCAATGTGAAGTCACATTGGGGTGCATTCCTGAACGGCTGTTTTGAGACCCTGTTTCAGATTTAAGGAGAAAATAAGTGGAGTGGATGGATTTTTACCACAATAGTTTGGCCGTGTACATACACTATCAACTCATAATTATGTAAAAAATATATATATAAAAGTAAATTTTTCATAATAGGTCCCCTTAAAAGGGACTTTGATCTATATTTTGACATGCAAATGAATTTAACTTTTTCTCGCCTTAAAGTGAAATGGATAATAATTCTCATTAACGTCAAGCCATGATACAGCATACAAGTGTTGATCTTTGAGAAGTCATTATGCAATTACTGAATTTGTCCTTTGTTTGTGTTCAAACATGCACCGTGTATGTTAATGCGAGTCGGAAGTATCTTTGGGACGAGGGTGTTGAGTGCGTGTGTGTGTCCTTGTGCTCCTATTTGTTTTGATGTTGACTAGATCTATTGTGTCTTTGGTGTGAGGGGGAAAAAGAGAGAGAGAAAACAACAGAAGAAAAAAATCAGAGAGGGAGATGTGGGTCTAGGCGACTTCCAGGCATTGTGCGAGCAACGGAAGAGAGGGGGCGGCCGAGGAAAAGTGAGACCATTACTAAACGAGCTTGGCCAATTAGCGGAAACCATACAGTCTGTCGGACTGGCAGCAGCAGCGTTATACAGATCAGATCCTCCAAGCTGCGTGCCTCGACTAGTGTCCGGCAGCATGGCCCGAGTGGGCTGGACCCCTCTATTGTGATTCTGAGAGCTGATGTGACTCTGATGAGTTTATGGAGCTGCAGCCTATAGTTGAGTCACTGTTTATTCCTTCTAAAAAAGCATGAATCAAGGAATGAAAAGGTGGAACAATGTTGCTCGGATCAATTATTCACTGCACTTTAAAATAAGATTTCATTTTGTTGACACATGTAAAAAAAAGTTACATTTTTAAGTACTATCAACTTGGATGTTTAAGTCAATTCAACTTAAATTACATAAAACCGACTTAAACATTTTTTTTGAATATTGTATGGCTTATCTCATAAGTATACTTGAACAAAAAAAATCATTATATATAGATGAAAGAGATAATTATATCCTTATCTTATTAAGTGCTTATCTTATTTTGATGACTTAAATCAATTTAAAAACATAGTCAAAACTTACTGATCACATTTTTTTTAACAGTGCGCTAATTAACTGCGCTAGTTTACATTAACTATATATTAGAATTTATTTATCTTAATCAGGTTAATTTATTAATCTCAACAAATGTATAAAAAGAATGTGTGCATTAACTAATGTTATCAAATTAGACCTGATTGTAAAGTGTTACTGATATACTGAAAACTTGATGAATGACTTGTTCTATGGAACACAAAATAAGTTTTTTTTTCTTCGTTGGACCCCACTGACTTTTAAATTAACAAAATACAATATAATATACATATTGATTATATTTATAAGCTGCAGAATCAAATACTTCCTGCTGAAACGGAGAGATTTGGACATATAAGGCCATGCTGTGAGCGCATCCGGTGTGTGTGTAGATGAAGGGGGATGTTTGTCCTCTTGAGGAAGGTGGAAGGAGGAGGGGATACGGACAAAAATGGACAATGAAGAAAATTAGGATGTGTTGAAAAAGGTCACAGGATGAGAGTGAGTAAAATGCAAAAGCAAATTCACACTGTACATGTTTACAATTTAATTTATTCCTGTGATTAAAGCTGTATTTTCAGCATCATTCCTCCAGTCTTCAGTGTCACATGATCCTTCATAAATCACTCTTTCCTGCAACTCAAACAGTAGAGTGTGGTGCTTGCAACACCAAGGTCATGGGTTCGATTCCCAGGGAAAGCAAGAACTGATTAGAATGTCAGTGTTTCTTGAATGCAGTGTATGTTGCTTTGGATAAAAGCATCTGCCAAATGCATGAATATAAATGTTATAGTCATTAAAATGTCTGTTGTGGAGCATCGTAATAAAGCATAAGCAAAGATTAATCACATACTCTAATGAGAGTTAGTTGACATGTAGTTACTTATAGTCAGTAAGATATATAAAGTGGACTATTAACTATAGACTATTGGACTACTAAATAGAAATCTTTTGAAACAATATGAATGCGTTTACTGTCACTTTTGATTATTTTAATGCATGCATCCTTGCTAAATAAAAGCATTAAATTTTTTTTTTTTTTTTTTTTTGGTTATTCACCCAGTAGTTGAGAAGGTAAGATCCCTCAGATCTCTCTGAACTACTGGACAAATCTTGAAGACAAAATATATGCGTAACAAAAAAGCAAAAAACAAAGCACGATTAACAAAGCCAGAAATGATTAACATTCCAAACCCCAGAAAAGCTCAACGAAAATAAGACTGTAGGTGCTCCCTATATAGAGAACAATGTTTCTCTCAAAATACAGTGCCAGGGTCATTAGATGTGCAGCCAAGTAATCAAGATGTTTGCTTAATTGTCTGCAGCTAAAAATGTGGAAGATATTTCAGGTCATGAGTGACCTCTTTCATAACCACCTCACGGCTATTATAGAAACTATTGCAACATTAACAATTATAAGCGCAAAATCTAAGAAAAAATCCATCAGTCAACAATACCCTATTCATACCGCTGTCTGCAAGCACATATAGCCTACATTGTTACAGAAATAAAGTTTCCTAAGCTAAACTACGCTAAGAGCAAACTTTTGTAATATGCATTTTAATTATTAATGTTACTAAATAGGAAATAATATGTGTTACTTATAAAGGGGTCACAGAATCAGTATAAACGTTTCCAAAGTACACTGATCATTTCCATTACTTTTTCCCTAAATACTAGAAATGTCTTGGTGAAATTCCTACGAGCAGCAATGAAAGTGATCAATCTGAGATGGTGGGAGGAGGGGAATGTTGTCTGTGGGCGTCTGAAGTGTTCCTGATGTTGCATTGGTAGTAAAGTGACCTCCGAAGGAAAAGAGGAGCGAGTGATACTGCCATTTCCTCTCAAGAGCACTTGAGCTTGGTCCGATAGTCACGTAGAGTTTCACGTAGGGTGTTTCACGTGCTGGCCTGGAGGTGAGAGGTATCATCAAGACAGGATATTAAGAGTAATATCATTATATAGTGAAAGTGGTTATTGGAACGATGAAGACCGATGATAAATCAGTCTGACACACGAGACTGCTTGACAGAAATTAAACCTTAAAAGAAGCGGTAACCTTACTGTAAAAATTTGCTTTTAGATATTTGCTCTTTGTATTTTTTGCATTGCGTATATTTATTAATTATTATTAATGTATATTTAGTTTAATTGTCTCTACATTATTGTGCCACATTTTAACCAGACTTTTCTTCTTCTTCTTTTAGTGGTTTTCTTTTATTTTAGTGGTTCTTCACAAAACCACTAAAAAGACTAAAAATTCTGTTATGCAGAATAATAAAATGACACACATATCTCATGGGCTTCAGATGTGAGCCAGCATGTACAAGTAGCAGAATAAAGTAATGTGATGGGTCCAGTTTTGATAATTATTTATTTGCTTTGGCATTGGCTGACTGAATCAAGCCCAGTGGTTAACAATAGATTCATAAATCAAAATGCAACTGAACACAGCCAAACATCCCTTTTCGTTTTGAGAACAAGTGATATGCCCAGGATTATGTTGCCCCCATGAGATAAATAAATCCCTCATCTGGCACCATATGTCATTCCAATATGGGACACACAGCATGAGCCCCAAAATATGCTCTACAAAACCCTGACATTTATGGCAAGCCAATTTAACATTTATTTCTTTAAAATACTATATTTTCTGTGACTAGCATTTATCTCTAAATTAATAGTAAGTAATCTGATAGTGACTAGTATCTTTTTCAGTTTCACTAGATACTAGCTTTAGAAAAAATACTTTTTTATCTCATACTGTAAATGTAATGTAAATGCAAGGTGACTGACTATCTCTCTGCATCGCCTCATGAAACACACTGATGACGTGTGATGTCTGCGCAAGCAGGGTGCGGGGAGGCACGGAAATACATATGTTGACAGACACATAGGACATTGTATAATTGCATTTCGACCAAAAGGAATAACACAATTCTACAGAAGATATATGCGTTTTTTGTTGTTGTTTTTTTAAGTATAAATATACAATGTGACTTTGTATATGAGCAAATCGGTGTACGAGGATTGTATCGGAGTGCGAGCGAAAAATGTGCAAATTTTTTGTAGAAAAGTCATTACGCTCAGCATCTTTGCGTGCATTTTTACTGGAAACGACAGCCACTCACAAAGCCTATCACCCCTTTACTCGTTCATTCTCTCAGCGTCGCTCGGTTTGGTTGCATCATTCACCACAGTGATATTTTTATACGTGATTTACAGCCGTTTTACCTCGTGTTGTTACATTAATTGTGATCGCTATTGTTCGTAGTGAAATATATACGTACAGTACAGCATATAGACAATGGCCTCAAGATGAGTAAGAAAGACGGTATGAAATTCTCCCTGTGAGCAGTAAAACCCTCCTCTCGTCTCCTTCACACCGGCAGTGACGCTGCTCAAAGCTAAAGTGTGCGTTACAGTAAATTTTCAAGTATTTTTAGTTTAATTGTCAATTAATAATTAGTATTTATATGAGATCTTAATGGTTATATTTTTAACTGTAATTAATAGGGTAAACCCAAAACAATATTTAAAATGGTATTTATGGTCATGTGCAACGAATCGAGTGATTTTTTTTTTTATTGCATTCTTATGGGGGAAATTGTTTTGGTGTACGAGCATTTTGAGTTACGAGCTATTAAACTCGTAAACCGAGGTATTACTGGATATCTTTTTTTAACTCACCTACCTTAAATGTTAAAGCAGCTTGCCATGTGACGTCATGCGTTTGGACCGCCGCACTCAGGCCTCTGTCAGCCGCTGCTGATCCTCCAGGAAAAGTAGGTGACTAAATGAAACCGACAGAGAACTAAAAAGTAGTCCACAAGTGCATTCATTCAGGTACTAACCTAAAGCGACCACAGCTCACTGACACATCGCGTGAGGTTGTATTTCTTTCAGCAGTAAAAAAATCTCGCATGAAACAGCTTTCGCTTTATTTAACAAACAAATGCACAATTAAAACTAGATGCAACCCACCAACAAACTAAACCACACAGAGGGCTCGTTTGGTAACGCTCAGTTTGTAATGTTTAGCGGTTGCATGAATGTATTTGGTGATAATTGCGACGTAGCTGGGAATCTCTGAGCTGAAGTTTTGAACTGAAAGCGTTTCATGTTGGTTTTTGCAGATGGAAACGACGCGAGAGGAGGCAGATGCTCGCTAGACTGGGAGTCTGCGGTGTTTTCAAGAGGTACGGGAAATCGTCCTATTGTTTAAAAACCCAATAAACACAGGACACAAGTCATTATAGAGGAGTTGTTGTCGTCGGAAACATCCGCGGTGACGCTTTTGTGTCGCACTTTCATCATGCGATGCAACTCTACATTGTAACATGTAATGTAATGTAACATCTAATGCAACATTGTATCACTGGTGGTTTCGTGGTGATGCGGGGGATTCATCGGCCTAACAATCCCCGGCTCTGAGTACGAGCTTTCACGGGTCCAGTGTGGTCAAGCTGGACATTTCTCTGAATTCAAACTAGTGCAATGATCACAGATGAAACATGCATGCTTGATTTGTTACATGAGCACGATCTGGTCCAAACTGGTCTAGGATCAGCACTGAACAAACCAGCTGCTGGTTAGTTATAATAAGATGGGCAAACTATTTTGGGAGGTCATAAATTGTCAACCAGAAGCCTATCTTACTGTCTTAAACTGGACTGTTAAAATACCCTGTTTGTTTTATTTATTACATTTAATTTTGTTGTGAGGTTTGTTTTCATAAGCAAACATCAGCTCATGGATGTGCAGGACATTGTTCGGTGGACGCCAGGTGGCACAAATGAAAAGTTGATCATTGCATAACATTTCCTATCTTATTTTCATGGATGGGCCCTGTATATAAAGCTTTGTGGATTAAGTGTTGGGGACAATGGCTATTGTATCAATGGGAGACTTGAGAAAGGAGTGAATACATTGCAAGTGCTGTGCACCTGTGGGAATTTGTATGTGTGTGTGTGTGTGTGTGTGTGTGTGTGTGTGTGTGTGTGTGTGTGTGTGTGTGTGTGTGTGTGTGTGTGTGTGTGTGTGAAAGAGAAATGCAGTTCGAATAAGGAACTCTGGAATTCCCCCTTTTCGACTACCTTTTCCTGCTTTTTAAATTGGTGCCTATTGTTATCATGGAAACTCGGCATAAAGCATCGACCTGTTTTGTGTCGTTACAGTTATGCATTTCTTTTTACAAGCTTGGACAGCCCGAACTCGTCAAGGTGTGGCTTACGTTAAGGTTTGAGGTGTGTGGTAGAAAATCTACTGTTATGTATTTTAAAAGAATGTATTGTAGTAATTTCAATCAATGTAGAAACAACGTTTATGTGGAAGTAATTGTTAAAAGGCATATTTTATGAATGAAGGCCAGTGTCACTGCTACTGTATGAAATTGTTTTTCTAAATTGTATCCATTAATTGTATCCATTCAGCATTACAGTGTAATTGAAAACTATCAATATTACCATTTATTAGGATATTAAAAATATAACTTAATTTAAGTGAACTTAAATCAATCTTTACATAAAGCTGTTGTAATGTTATATTGACCTACCCTTCAATATATCAGGGCATAATGTTTTCTACTGGCCCAGTCAGATTGTTCCTGTTACCCATGTAACCTTGTAAACAGTTGTTTAAGATTTTCAGGTTGGATATTTACAGAGATTGAAAAGTTATCAAACACCTCACGGTCTTCACTGCATAAATTATAAATCTAGATTAATCCTTATTAAAGCCAAGTAATGTGTTCTTGTTGTCTGATGAACATTAATGACAGACAGCATCAGGTTTATTGGGCTGCTGTCACTTTAAAACCCAACGCGGATCTGACACGTTTCTCACAACTCTTCATTTAACTCATTTAAGACAGTTTGCGGGACGCTCGACAGTACTGTGAATTTTCGGATAATTTTGTGGGGGTTTTTTTCCTTTCAAGTGCTTTCTGAAGCGTCTTTCTGTGTGTGTGTGTGTGTGTGTGTCACACACAGGAGATTCACTGTTCTCTTTTGTGCCTTCTCGAGCTTGAATAATTTAAAATCATTTGCATAAGTAAGAGCATTGTCATATAATTTAACACTAATGTAAAGGATGACGGAAAACATGGATGCTTTCCTGTAGCTCGAACAGTAGAGTGTGGCGCTTGCAACACCAAGATCTTGGGTTTGACTCTGAGGGAAAGCAAGAACTGATTGTCAACGTGTTTCTTGAATGCAATGCAAGTCACTTTGGATAAAAGCGTCTGCCAAATGCATAAATGTAATGTAATAGATGCTGTTGCGTTAAACACTTTTAACATGTTAAACAGAAACAATTAATTAAGTTTTAACTGCTAATATTATTTAATCATGCTAATGCACAAAACTAAAAGCTACACTCAATGACAATTTATATTCTGCACTGTCCTTGTAGAAGCCTGGTATGTCTGGCCCCAACTGGCTGCCTCCAAGAACCCTGGGTAGTTCAGATAGAGCCACAGCACCAATGTCACACTCCGGTCCCGCTCTCTACAGACCTCCTAAGAAAGGTCTGCCCGACCAGAGGCCCAAATACAACACGTATGAGCAGAACGGTGGAACTGGAGGAAATGGGATGCCTGTAAGATATATGGCAACTGGACCACCAGGTAAGAACCCTTAAACTTCCCTGTGCATGTTTATGCTTCAATGCTAAAACTTGTTAGAATGTCAATGTGTTTCTTCAATTCAATGCAAGTCGCTTTGGATAAAAGGATCTGCCAAATGCAGAAATGTAAATAGAGCCTGAGCTGATGTTTGTATGCTTAAGGTGGATCCATGCAACACCAGCATCAAGATGATCGCTCAGGGACTACCGTCTATCATCCATTGCCTCCACAATTAGGAGAGCGATACTACGCTCCAAGCCAGGGGCCCAAAGAAGACCATCACAACTGGAACCCCCGCATGGCCAGCCATGAACTTCACGTCAGTTACACCCACATGTGCATTTATAATTATCCTTTAGGACTGTTCTGTACATTTTGATCATTCCTTAAATTCTCTCTTGTGTTCTTGAAAATATAATAATATGAGTTTTATTTGCTCAGAGTCGGGGATCAGAGAAGCACATCTCTGCAATTGATGCAGAGATAGACTCTCTTACATGCATGCTGGCTGACCTGGACAATCACCCTCAGAGCTCAAGCACACAGGTATACGCTTTAAAAGTGGTCACTCTTCAAAATAATGCTTTAAATAAGTGCCAGAGGGACAAACATTACAAATTAATTCAGATATATTAGTAAGGAAATGTGTTTCTTAAGGTTGGAATACAATACATCACTAGATATCCACTGGTGTGGCCATCATGGGACCCACATTTTCCTCAGTTTTTTAGGAATTTGAGGGCTGTAGCTAGTGGGCTCTCTTCGGTTGAGATCGAATTCCTTGTTTAAAATTGAAAAATTGAAAGCCAGGAGCCTAATGACGATCATTCCCACAAGTTCCGTCCTGCTTTACTTAACATACACATTGTCATAATATCACTAACACTGGTGAATAAACAGATTAAGTTATGGATATAGAAGTCCCAATCTAGTTTTTGTTGCTTGGAGCCTCCACAGTTATCAAAAATATAGGAAATAACAGTGACATTTTGGTTTAAGGTTATGGAAGCTTCAGTCACTAGAGTTGAGCCGGATACTCGGCTGAAACGAGTATCCGATACGGATAAAGCACTTTTGCAGAGTACGAGTACTATACGAGTAATACAACTCAATATCTGTGCTCGGATTGAATAAAAATCCTCATTGGGTAGCTGACTATGTCTGCGTTCTGTGATAGGCTAGTCACAGCGCCCCTCCCCTACACATACAGATTTGCTATGTCCCGCTCTGCTCACTCACACAGAACACTGAGAAGAGAACAGCTCTCTTTCTCTCTCTGTCTCTCCCTCAGTCACTCAGGTTCGTGGGTCTTTTCCATTAACGTTTAGGGTTTCTTCAGTTTCAGGTTTTTTTTTTTTATTTCTGTTTGTTTGTAGTACTTATTAACCAGTAGAGTTCTGGTAAACGTAGGGTTTGTTCAGACGTGGGGCTTTGTAGAATGCGACTAGCATTGCGTCTCTGCCTGTAGGAGATTTTTTTTTTTTTACCGTTTGCTGCCTCTAACCAGTTTTTTGAATTCACACAAAAAAATAATGATTAAAAATTGATTTCTTCATAATTGCAACAGTGTGTGTTGTATTCATTGTTGCAAAACTGGTTCTGTATATAGTTTATCGTGATCAAAACCATTGATCTGAAGCTCAATGCTGATGCTGTCATGTAAATAGTTTTACTAATCAGCAATAAATATAACAATTTCTGATCAACCCATATGAATTGCATGATTAAAAATAACATACCGGTTAAAGCCCCGCCCATTTTAAGACAGCCCACCCACTTCCGGGTTAGGCCCCGCCCAGTCCGAGTACAGATAATTCATATGTTTTACAGATAATGCTGTACTCGCTCATCCCTATCAGTCACCATGGCATATGCACAATACTAACTCTAACATGAACTGTTAATAAAACATGGAAGCTGATCCTGAAGAATAGATCCTGATCATCATACCTGCATGAATTGAAGAGTGCTGACAAATAAACTGGCAACATGTCATCTGACCACAGATGCTGAATCAGGACAAGCTTCAACAGTTTGGATCAGTAAAACATAAAACATTTAGAAGGACTTTGTTGTTTCTTTTGCTACACACTCCACGACCCAGACCCCAAAATGGTCATGTGACTCAACCAGCGGTTAAGAAACACTCTTAAAATCTGGGCAGATTTTAAAACGCTTGGCAGCAAACTCTTGCTGATCTGGTAAATTGTTAGAGGGAACTGGGCGTCATCCACTAATAACTGAGCATCACCCGATACCAGACTTTCCGGTTGTTCCGAACACAAAAAACACACACAGAAACATGGTGACTCATTGCTTGAAGGCACATGACAAATAACTTTTGCCAGCTAGAGCATCGGCCAAAATTGTTAAATGTATTCCAGCCTTTTTTGGATATGTGTAGTATTGTCGCACAGCTCTCTAGAATACTTGACTTGGATTGTTCTGATTCTGTTTGTTTTGTCATTAAAAAAATATTGTTGTATGTAAAATTTCCTTTTCTTTTCAACAGTTGTATGACAATGTGCCTTACAGCAAGCACCTCTCTATCGACTGCTATAACTCTCCCAACCAAATGGGGGCTCCACCAACAAGCAGGCCCTCAATGGGCTACCCCGCTCCGCTCCAAAACCAGTACCATCCCGCCCCACCGTACACGTCTACACCTCAGCCAGAGTATATTTACCCCTCCGCCTCCTCTTCAGTCCACAAACCTTACCCACAACCAGTACCTGCCTCCTACACCACTGCCTCCACCCCAACTGGTCCCCGCTTTACTGTACAGGTGAAAACGGCTCAGCCCGTCACCTATTCTCAGAGCGGGCGACAGGCAGAGCAGGCTTACACCCCTCCACCGCCCCGTCAGCATGCCTCTCGCCCCACTCAGCAGGATCGACCTCATTATGAGGCCCAGGGTCAGGGCTGGTACCCACCTCCACCTCCTCCTGCCCAAGAACCTCTTGGAGATCCAGCGGTCTATAAGGGAGGAGCAGGAAATATGCCAGGAGGGAGAGCCGGCCAGGGAGCGCCGGTAAAGATGAGTCAAGACCAAGTGTCGGCGTATCAGTCTAACAAGGTAAAACTGGCTTGTGGGAGAGGTTGATGCGTCACGGTTTATATATTTATACCCAAGTATGTCTTTGTTCATAATTATTTACTGTGTCTTTATATTTAAACAACTGCTGAATGTATTAACAAGCATTCATTGTATAGTAATACCTTGAGATACGAGTGTCCCGACATATGAGTATTCCGAGATACGAGCAAGCCTTGGAGCTCTTTTTGCTTTGAGATGCGAGTAAAAATTTGAGATATGAGCACTCTTACAGACACCGACGCTAGGTGTTCAAGCACTCGGAGCCCACGTGCCTCACTCGTTCACTTCACGTGTTCATTGACTTCCATAAGCATCTCCCGCGAGTCTTCCTGTGGTTTGTTATATACATTTATGGGGTAATTGCATATGATCTCCACTAGAGGGTCACCTTGGTTTTACAGCGGGGGTTACCGGGGGCGACGAGTGATTCGAGTATTAAGCTGGGAGCAGCACGAGTTATGCATGTTCAGTAATAATACATATGAGGATCTGAGTCTATCCAATACACAACATGGGAAGAAACACTACACTTCTGCATTGTGTTTGCGTTATCTACGTTATCCCTCCCTCCTCCTCCTCCTCCGCACATGCCGCCATTAGACGCTACTCTATCGTCTGTCTCGAAGGCAACAACTCATAATTAAAATCACATTTTATTTTATTTTTGTGAAGCATTATTTCAGCTATGAGAAAGCTTTGACATCCACATTGAGTGTTCATGCATTTTGGGGGCGGAGGAAATATAAACAGTTTCTCAGAAATCACTTAATGCAGTGTGTTAAAATACAGTCATGAAAATGTTTAAAGTACACTTAAGTCTTTTATTTAATTAATAGCGATCATCTGCAAGTACAGCTTTCAAAAATATTTTTGATTTGAAGTATTCTACGAGTACATTGAAGTGCACTACTTTTTCAAAAAGATTGTGAACATGATTTGTGTGGTTTTGTGTCCGTTGACTCTACAGAAAGTCTCAAAATGTAAAACATTGTGTGTAAAAAGTGTTTTATGTGTGCAGTTGATCAATGTTCTTCCATGTTCTGCCAGCAGGCGTCAGCACCTCGTCCAGAGGAAGAGTTGGATCGACTCACCAAGAAGTTGGTGTATGACATGAATCATCCCCCAACTGAGGAATATTTTGGTATACTTCAATATTTAATGCATATTTGCTTGTTTGATGTGTACTGCGGGGGTCACGTATCTCTCTCTCTACATCTTCCTCTCTCAGGTCGATGTGCTCGGTGTGGGGATAATGTTCTGGGAGACGGCAGTGGCTGTATTGCCATGGAGCAGGTGTTTCATGTGGAGTGCTTCACCTGCATCACCTGTCATGCCAGACTGAGAGGTCAGCCCTTCTATGCATTAGACAGGAAGAGCTACTGCGAGAGCTGCTATATAGTGAGTTTTCTTTTTTTTGTCATCATCTTTTGGTTGGTTTTTCCTTTTTCTGAAGCACAAAACTTTTAAAGTCCTCATGAAATCAAACGTGTTTTTATCTTTTACTATGAATATGTTCTCCTCCCTGTTATCTGTAAGCTAGTGCTCCAAAACAATGACAACATTCGCCGTTATAAGCAGTCAAAACACAGTTTCTCTTCCGTCAATATGATGACATCATTCTGTCCAATCAAATGCTCTCTAGAATCTGAAGCCCCGCCCCCTACATTATTAATAGATGCTGAAATTGGAGCTAAAATCTGTCACTTTTTCACACAATTTCTGTTTTCTCTGTGGTGAATGGCACATAGTGCACTATATAGAGGACAGGGAATGATTCAGACAATATGAACATGCTTTCTATTGGGGCAAATGAAGTCTGGTTTCACACAATACGCTCCGGTTCAAAAAACACGGACAGACCACAAAATTTATCAGACCCGTTTTAATATTGCACAGAATGCTGTATTTTAAAGCGAATGGTGGAGAAACGGTTAGACTCGGCGTTAGAAACAGCAGAAGAGATGACATGCAGCAACATAAACTACACATCCTCAGCATGATTATGTTCTCACTTTTGCTTTAGGAACAGTTTCATATTAAATCTTAAAGGGGAATCTAGACTGGCTGTCATAAGCTGTAAAGTGTGGCTTTGCCGAGATCAACGGCTCTAGCCGAGCTGTGATATAGACGAAATGCTATTGGCTGTTTTTAAAAGGGGGAGGAGCTGCTCTATGTCCCGCCCTGTCTTCCTGTTTCAGTGGAAATGACGTCAACGCATTGAAAACTTGCGTTGATAGTCATTAGTGCCTCTAACATCTTTTCTTCCTCTCTGCTCACAGAGCACACTTGAGCGCTGTTCAAAATGCTCCGAGCCCATCCTAGACCGGATCCTGCGGGCCATGGGAAAGGCTTACCATCCTCGCTGTTTCACGTGTGTGGTCTGCGGCTGTTGTCTGGATGGAGTGCCGTTTACTGTGGATGCCACATCTCAGATCCACTGCATTGAGGACTTTCACAGGTACTCGCTCACTTTACTCCTGTTGTTGTCCCTCTGTGAGGTGTAAAACCTGTTTCTATGAGTAAACAATCATATGCAGCAACAATCAAATGATTAATTTCAGACTTTGTTGCTAAAACCTTGTTTGTTTCTTGTTTGAACAGGAAGTTTGCCCCCCGCTGCTCAGTATGTGTTCAGCCCATAATGCCAGAGCCTGGGCAGGAGGAGACCGTGAGGATCGTTGCACTGGATCGCAGTTTTCATGTTAACTGCTACGTATGTGAGGTAAGAACCATCATTCTTACTGATGAATTACTGGTGTAATGCACCGACTTAGATATTTGAGAGTCGTTTATTTTTAACATCCATGCAAAAATAAGGGGTTGCATTTAGAGATTTATGATATTGACATGAAATAAGTTTTGTTAATAATGACAATCACACTAAATTAAAAAAAACATATTTTTTCAATGATCCAATTAAATGCATTTCCATAACAGAAATCTGAACATTGGATAAAGCCAGGTTTATAGTTATAGTTTTATTTGGGGTTTAGTTTTATCTTACTAATATTTTTATCATGTAACAGTTAAAGGTTTTGGATCTCTGTTTTATCCATCCATAAATCAGGATTTCTGTCAACAGCCAAACAAATAAATCATGTTTTTAGGCATAAAATATTAAATCTATCCGGTGAATGTACGTGTGTGTGTGTGTGTGTGTACATATGTGTATGTATAGGATTAAAGTGTAAACTAAATATATAAATAACTAAAATGTATATAAACATACATGTGCATGCACACACATGTATATAAAAAAATAATTTTAAATCCTACAAAAAACAAAGATGTCCTTTGTTTTCCCTCCTTTTTTTCCAAATACTTTTTTGGCTTGTTTTAGTGAAGACTTTGAGTGGGGAAATGTATTTCTGGAACCAGCAGCGCTGAAAAATAGGGCTGTTACCAATCAAATTAAATCCGCAAAAGCCGTCTTTACACTGCAGATGTGGAACAGAAGCTGCGTCTGAAACATACACATTGTTAAATATGTTGAGGTGGCATGAATGCATTTCCACTGCAATTACAAATGCATACATGATACTTTAAGATTAATATAGTGTGTGGCTTTCCTGTAGCTCAACCAGTAGAGCATTGGTGTTTGCAACGCCAAGACAATGGGTTCAATTCTCAGAGAAAACAAGAACTGATTACAATATCAATGTGTTTCTTGAATGCAATGTAAGTCGCTTTGGATAAAAGCGTCTGCCAAATGCATAAATGTAAATTAAAGAGCATTTTGAATATTGAAATGATTGAATAATAAGAACTGTGTGTGTGTTGTAGGAGTGTGGTCTTCTCCTCTCTTCGGAGGGCGAGGGAAGAGGCTGCTATCCCCTGGACGGACACATTCTGTGCAAGAGCTGCAGTGCCCGTCGCATCCAAGATCTTTCTGCCAAAATCTCCACTGACTGCTAACGCCCCCGTCCTGTCTCGCTGTGCCCTTTCTCTGCTTCATGGTTATTCTTCAGAATGTGCAACTATCTAAACATCCACCACCTGGTATTTCATCCATCCTCAACCTCACACACTAAATATCCACATGTCGATCGCACAAATAACATGAAGACGTCCCTCTCATGACAGCCTAGAGCAAAACGACCGCTCTTGTGCATGGAGGGGTTTCACTGGAAAGCCGTTTCTTTAATGAAACTGAAAAACAGGTGGTGAATGAAATGGGGAAAATCTCTGTGCGAGTGTTTATACAAAACGTGAGTGGTGTGAATGGTGCATTTCTAGCTTTGGAAAAACAGTCACTGCCTTTCATGGAAAGTCACAGTTTCCTTAAATAACGCCCCAATTCTGCTGGCAGTTGGGGTCGCTTCACATCGTCCCCGTTCAGATGCTCCTCTGTTCTCTCATCCTCTCAAAAACAAACACATGATGCTTTCTCCTGCCACACTCGGCCGAGATTGAGCGCATATTATTTAAATACTTGAAATCATGATTGTTGAAGGATGTTATTACTGTATTTCTTTTTACGGACTTGATATTGATTATTATGGTTAAATTCATTCAGTTGCTTATGATAATTCTTGTGTAAAGGTGGAGAAGTTTAACATGGGCAGCTTTTTGGTTCTTTTTTTCCCTTTTTGCCTCTAGGTTTTTACTCTTAAAGGGATAGTCACCCAAAAAAAAAAAATTCTGTTATTAATTTCTCACCCTCATGTCGTTCCAAACCCGTAAGACTTTCCTTTACCTTCAGAAAAATTAATATAAATTTGATGAAATCTGAGATCTTTCTGTTCCTCCATTGACAGATACACAACTACCACTTTGATGCTTCATGAAGGTCATAGAGATCGTAAAACGGGTCCATATGAATTGAGCAGATTAGTCTACATTTTCTGAAGAGACTCGATTGCTTTATATGATGAACAGATTGAATTAGGCTAACGATTCATCAACTCTGAGGTTCATTCTCGTGCGTTAAGCAGGTTTGGTTGAGCTTCTGTTTATTTTTGCTGATCAATGTTTATATGAGAATAAAAGCCTAAATTCAATCTGTTTATCATATAAAGCTACAAGAGTCTCTTCAGAAAATTTGGACTAAACCACTCAATTCATATGGATTAGTTTTACGATCTCTTTTTACATTTTTGAAGCGTTAAGGTGGTAGTTGCGTATCTGTCAATGGAGGAACGGAAAGCGCTCAGATTGTTTTGAACGATAGTTTTACGGGTTTTGGAACGACATGAGAGAGAAATTAATAATAGGTTTTTAATTTTGGGGTGAACTATCCCTTTAAGCAGTTATAAGAAAAGCGTGTTGTTGGAGAGAAATAAAGTGTCAGTGTATACCATGAATGCTGCATCTCTGGACAGCTGTTTTCTGCTCAATGGTTTGGTTTTGGCAGCAGAGTGGATCGTTTCAAGGGGTTTGAATTGTGGGAGAAATGGTGAGCGATTAGGGAAAGGAATCTACAGTACTAGGTTTAGAAGAATGACAAATCTGACCTTTTAGACTTAGACAGTTTATAGCTACATTTGAGGAAGTTAGTCGCAATTGTTACTTAATATACACAGATTATATACTAACAGATGATAAATGGACAAGTGTGAATGTTACAAGAAGTATGTACTAGAGAAAAGACTTTCACTTCACATTTAGATGTGCATTGACGTTTTTTGCAAAGAGATTGTTTCTGACTGGCTTTATTTTTTTTATTCTTCTTCCGTATCTGCTTTTTGTCAAACTCATTTTTTATGGTCTGTTATTTGAGTAATGTGCAAAAGCAAGCATCCATTACTTAACGCCATTATACAAAAAAGTGTTGGTTTTGTTTGAAGCAAAATAATTAAGTACCAGTGTTTGTGCCGACAAATAGTTATATAATAACTGTCTAGAAACTAAAAGCATAAAGTGGTTCAGATGGTTGCATGCTTTATTTATTGATTTGTCTGGAATATTTTGTAAGATGGTTCAAATGTCGCGTCCATCTGATCAATTTGCAGCCAGAAAACGTTTTCAAACCGATCATAATTGTCGTGATCACGAGTTGAGGAAGCATCTCTGGTACCACATGGTTTGTTTTAATGGCTGGTGTGCTTTTAAAGCTGCCGGCTTGTTTGGATGACTTTGCATTTTCCCCCTGATATTGAGTATAGAAGGATATATATGCTTTACAAATCCATTTGTTTTTACAGCAAATGCCTATTGATTTCTAGTTTTGTACTGGCCGTTGTTTCCAGTTTATGATTTGATAAACTGTGAAAGTGGAAAAAAAGACCAAAAAACCTATTTTGTTGTGTGTTTGATTTTTGTATCGCATCCCATATAGTCAACCACACGATTCCCTGATCACACTTTATTACAGAGGATTAACCAATAGATCAAGATCTTGAAAACTTTAATCATATAATCACTGGCCATCAATCCTGATGGTTCCCATTACACATTTTATACCATACAGTGAATAAAAGTCAATTCAATACTAGACAGAAAGAGTTAAACTCTCTTTGTACTGGAATAGTCTTACTGTGTTATTAATATACGTGCTGGTGAATTTTAAGAACATTGTTGGTAAATCCATGTAGTATCATAAAGAGGAGGACAATAGATAGATTGGTTCTTACGATCCATGATTACATGGGCATAAAGCAAAAATGCACTGGACCAGAAATCCTCTGAAACATCAACTAATATTGACGCCTACACAATTATGTCAGTGCTGAAAGGACTTCGGTTGAGATTTATATACCAAGCAAGTTGACTAGCAAGAGGTGAAGGTCTTCCAGTAGAAATTTCGACAGCCTGTTTTGCGTTCTCGGTGGGAGAGGGGAATCTGGCGCGCCACTTCATTGTGAACTTCAACTTCGTCAGTGCTTTCAAGGGCGTCTTTCTCCTCAGAAAGGAGCAAACGAAAGACATCCTGAAGCTGGAGAGAGACAAGAATTACGCAGAATGAAGCTTTTCAAGGATAAACTTGCTTTGCTACTTATGCATGCTGCTATTTTAGTAACACTTTACGATATCGTTCCATTTTGTTGCGGTCGAAAACCTTGTATCTCCAAAAAAATGCTTCTTTTCAGGAAATAGAAAAAAAACCACTCTTTTATATACCACGTCAAAGCTGATAACGTGGCTTTATTCGTGGTCGGACATTTTCATGTCATTTACATTTGATCAAAATCAAGCTCAAACTGACTTTCGCACTAGTGAATTTCTGAGAAAATTAGACATTGTCAATAGATGCTTAGGCATTGTAAACGTACAGGTTATACATTTTACTGTAGCTATGCAGACGTGTATTTCACAAATAAATGTGTGTATGTGTTTCTTGAGTAAAGAAAGCATTGTACTTATTCAAAGAACCAAACCAGCTCTTTATTTATCATTGCATTGCAAACAAGCAGAGACGGTCTAAACTGCATGCGGCACTTCGTTCACAACACAGGCGGTGGAGTTTGAGGATCCGCAGGAGTTACGAGGTTCAGTCCCAAGCTCTTTTTCAAACATTTCATTGATTACATATTTTCAAAACTCATTGAGATGTAAAGAGTGACCAATAGTAATGATTTAAAAAAAAAAAAGTACAATAAAAACATTGAAATATGCCTATAGCTTCTGTTGAACAGCAACGATTCTTTAATATTACTTGGGTTTTAATAGTTAGCATGAACTAACAATGAAAACTACTTTTACGTATTTAATGTTATTAATGTACATTTCAAAATTTGATCTATTATTAAAATCTGAATTGTTTCATGAATCTATATATATATTATTCATTAATTTAACAATTTTTTTCTTTTTTTAGGTAATGGATTAACTAAGGCTAACTATTGGTATCTTATTGTAAAATCCACACAGACATCACCATCAAAACGAACTGTAGAAAAGCTTGTTTTACCTCATTCTCCTTGGGTCCCACCTCAGATCGTAACAGCTGGAGCAGCATGTCCCCTCTGGGAGCCGAACTGACGCTGCACAGCAGCAAGGAGACCGACAGAGTCACCACGACCACCTGTAACGGGGAAAACATCTTACAGCACTGTAAAAACGGGCTTTTAGCGTGCCTTACGGGTGACAAGCTTATATATGCGCCAAAGGTGGGATCCTGGGCTCGATTACAGAGAACTTATTGGTGGAAATATAACAAGGAAGGAGGATGAAGGGCGTCGTGTGGGTGTACACAGGGGTAAAGGGTGAAGAGACATTTGTGCGAGAGAAGAGACTCCCAAACCCAGTAGGAAAGACATTTGATAAGGTCACAGCAAGGTGTTACCTTCACATCAGAAGCCTTGTCAATTTTGTTATTTGCAATGATACGTCACGTAAAAACTGATCATCTAACATAAGTATCCTCATGTTTGACAGCCAGAAGTGTTATTAACTTCAGTTGCAAGGCTCTAATGAACTATAAGGTCTTAATCATAGCAGGGTGATGATATGATCATGTCTGGTAAGGCGTGTGGTGTCACTTGTGATTTGGAGAACGGGGCATTTCTGTGTCTTTCTCACTATGAGGTCCTCATTAGACAGAGGAATTAATGATGTGAAGTGACTCAAATGTTAATTGGCCTGCTTAGTCATGACTTCACACCATCCTCCATCTCAAGTGATAAAGGTGACTGCATTACAGTACATATACGTATATATATATGTATATATATATATATATATATATATACACACACACACACATACATACGTATATATATATAGATCCTGTCCATCAGATCAAATCTGATGCTCAATATTAAATGTGCTCCTCTAAACCTCTCTCTGAACCCACATTAACCAGGACTTTGAGATGTCAGAGGGGAACTGCTCAGATTTGGTCGTCTCAATGGGTGGCCATTAACATTTCGAGAGGTGAGCATGTCAGTGCAATGGGCAACATGCTGGGATCCTAAATGAAGCCCGCTCATCCTTGGATTTAAATGCGTAAAAAAAGGAAGCACTATCTTTAGAGTTAGATATGTTTTGCTTTTGCAGTTAGTTTTCGATTGGTACCTTTAATCAGAGCGGCACACCGTCAGATGTCTTTTTATGGTTGCTGGAAAGAGAAGATTGTAAAGTTATGACATCTGTTTTACATGGGTATAATACTTATATGCAAAGCTTTGGATTATATTTAATACAAAATAATCACGAACGCAATAGCACAACGTGCTGTCAACATAAAAAATAGACTACATGCCTCACATCGCTTGAGTAAGCATGAGCAGGGAATTCTGTAGTCCTATTCTCAGTTATAATATTTCTAGGATTTTTTTGTGAGGGTTCTGTAAAATATGATAATTTTCACTTTTCTTTAATTTGGTCAGCAAAGGCCACTGGAACCAGGATTGTAACTTAAACACTCAGTCGTCTCTCATCACACGAACAGGGGCACCGACTGTAAAAATCCATTTCTGATTTTATAGTTGAAACGTGGATGTTGAAGCATTTTAATTAGTTATATATTTTAGATACAGTGGTGTGAAAAATATTTTTTTTTGCATGTTAGTCACACTTAAATGTTTCACATCATCAAAGAAATTTAAATATTAGTCAAAGATAACACAAGTAAACACAAAAATGCAGTTTTTAAAAGAAGGATGTTATTATTAAGGAAAAACAAACAGTATTTTTCCCTGTGTGAAAGTGCAACTGCAATCAAGCATTTTTTATAACTTGCAATGAGTCTTTCCAGCTTTACATGTTATTGATTTCTTTCACCGTTTATATATTTTCAACTATATGCTTTGATATGTTAGTTAATTTCCAAATGTAGGATCTTTGGTGATCATCACGTGTATCTCAGCCCTCTTCTGCACATGCGTTAAAAGACACCACAGAAAAATCTGCTCGTGTCCTAACGTGACTTTTATTTTGAAGGAATTGAAAAGTCGCGGTTTGCGCATGCGCAAATCACAGGCCGGAAGTAACTTCCATACTGTCAACAGTCCCACGCAGTACCAGTCGCGACCTCTTGATTCTGCACTCGTATTTATGTCATTTCATATTTAAACCTATTTGTCCTGACAGTGATGTCTCGAAAGTCTAAAACAGAAGAATATTACCGCTTCTTCACTGTGACAGATCCACGCACACATGAGAAAGGACACACGGAATATAAAGTAACAGCAAGGGTTAGTATCACTATAATATCTTAAATGATCATATTTACATCTCCTTAATAGATAAGATATGGGAGTTTTGTGCTTTAAATGCACTGTTGTGTTGATTCCAGGTGCCAAAGATATTTATTATTACATAAATATTATAGATATTTGTTACTGATAAACACACACACACATGCTGAAGCTCTTAGAGAGGGTTAATAATGATTACTAGCCTTGGTTTGTTTATCTGGTTTGCTGTGAAACTCGTGATTTAAAGAATCTGGAATGAGATCATGTGATCATCATCATCATCTTCCTCATTCATGCATAAAATAATCAGCCCTTTGAAATCCTCTCGTTTTGGAGTCATGTGGTTTAACTTCTCTGTCTGTTTCTCCACAGTTTGTTTCAAAGACACAGCCGGAGAATGTGAAAGAGGTATGCTGGTCCTCCGTGTGTGTGTGTGTGTGTGTGTGTGTGCAGACGCAGGTGTTGGGCGTTGCGTTGGACTCATTGTTGGTTTGGTTGGCAGGTTGTGGTGTGGAAGAGGTACTCGGAGCTGAAGAAGTTACACGGAGAGCTGGCGTACACTCACAGGAACCTGTTCAGACGGCTGGAAGAGTTTCCCAGTTTTCCTCGAGCGCAGGTTTTTGGTAAGATCAGTGAGTGGAATTGCTGAGACGTGATGCAAACATTTGGGGCAATTTTGTCACTTTATTTCCCTGTTTCCAACCATCTGGATCCTAAGAATTTCATTTGTAAGTGACAGGGAGTCTGTAAGTCAGACATCTGTAAGTCAGTTTCTTTGTACTTCTCTAACCTCACTCACTCTCACTCTCTCTTGCTCTCACTCACTCTCTCTCTCACTTTCTCTTGCTTTCACTCACACTCTCTCGCGCTCTCACACACTCACTGTCTCGCTCTCTCTCTCACACTCTCTTGCTCTCACTGTCTCGTGCTCTCGCTCACTAACTCTCACTGACTCGCTCTCTCTCTCTCGCTCTCACGCTCTCTCTCACTCTCTTGCTCTCTCTCATTCACTTACTCTCTCGGACTCGCTTATTCTCATTCTCACTCGCTCTCTCTCACTCTCTCTGTTTCTCTCTCTTGCTCACACACTCACTCACACTCTCGCTCGCTCTCTCACCCACTCACTCTCTCTCTCTCTCTCGCTCACACAGGGCGTTTTGATGATGCTGTGATTGAGGAGAGGAGGAGTGCAGCCGAGGCCATGCTGCTCTTCACTACAAACATCCCCGCTCTGTACAATAGCCCTCAACTCAAAGATTTCTTCAGGGTGAGACAAATATATATATTAGACTGCCAATGCATGTAAGCCACCAATGCAATATCAATGCCATTGCCATAGAAACCAATTCAGATTTTCTGGAAAATTAAAGAGCGCCACAGGATCTGAATTGGTGCGACACACAGTGTGGATAGTCAGTCATTTAGATCAGATTCCAATATAACCGGCTTTGGATTGACAGTGTGAACTTCTTTCTAAAACATACAAAAATCTTCCTGACCGGCCACATTTCTTTAACTGTATTGTTACTCATCCAGGTGTTGTTTAGCTGGAACATAAAAGCAATATTGCTCTTATTAGAGTTCATAATGGCCGCTGAACACTGATCTGTATGAATTGCTCATGACGTCATGCCGCCATGTTGGTATTCCCTCACATTCTATTGAATTAATAGGAAATTATCAGATTTTACTGTGAAAACATGAACATATCTGAAGTTTCCTTGTACATTCTTACAATGCAAACGTCCTAAACTAGTCAGGAATTCCCCCTGCTTATTATAAGTTATGTTATATATAGATTATATCCATGACTGTAGCAAATCTCAGATCAGCTAATGGATGGGACACCTCAGCATTTATATTACACATGGTTAATGAATACAGATTTATGCTTTGCAAGGCATTTGAGCTGACATGTGTCTTTTTAACGAGTGGGTGTTGGTCAACAAAAATACATCGGGAAATAATATACATGCTTCACAATTTATTCAGAGAAATTACACTGACTGCGTTTGAGTTTCAAGAGGATTTAAGTGTTTATACTGTCGTTACGAGCAAAATGATTGTAAACGTTTTAATGTTTAGTGCAATTTAGTATGTATTGTAATATTTCATTTATATATGAATCGAGTTCTGATAGTAATCCTAGATATGTTCATGCTTAATACTTTCTGCATAATTGCATACATAAGTCTATTTTCAGTAGATACAGACACATATCGCTTATCCCCACCGAAAAGACAGTAATCATTGCAGATAACATTTGAAGTATGTACTTTAAAAAACTGTATGCATGAAAATTATGCAAAAAAATGCATGCATCTTAAAAACTATTGATGTACAAATTAATACTGAAATGCTGTAAATCAGGTGATTTTAGGTCAGTGTTTTGGCTGTAAATCAATGATTTACAATGAGCAATCCACTCATTTATATAGATCAGTGGCACTGACATGGTCAAACTCCAAAAATAATGTAAAATCACCCTAAAAGTATTATAAACATTGTCTATATGTGACTTTTGTGTTGTGTTTGTCTGATTCTGTAGCTTGTTTATTTTTGGCTTGGTTGTTTTTCCTCTGCCAGGGAGGAGAAGTGAAGAGGCCACTGGAGACAGCTGCCGTTTCCACGTCTCTTCCGCCTCCTCTTATTCCCCTACCTGAGAGGAACGCTGAGCTGCTGGCTGAAGAGGAGATGGGGAGAGATGCTCCGATCCCCGTGCAGGAGCTGGAGTCCAACCAAAGACTGACAGATCTAGCCCAGCCAGAGATCGCAGTTGAGGCCTTTTCCGTTGACAGGGAAAGCAGCCCCACACTAGAAACACAAGCGGAAATGGACATACAGGGACTGACGGAAAAAGAGAGCATCACAACACATCAGAATAACGGCACAGACCAATGCGTTGCTGCTACACGTTAGTTCATTATCCACGTCTTTCATCCTGTTTCTGTTTCATTTCAATCATGGCTAATTGCTCAACTTCTGCTCTTTATCTTCCAGATGCCTTGCTTGAAATTCCAGTCGGCCAATCAGAGGAGTTTGATATGCTGTTTGATTCTGGATTGGAGGAAGATTCAGACAAGGCTCCGCCTCCGCTTTCAGATACAGACCTCGCTATTTTTGACCCATGTGCCAAAGAAGGTAGGGAAGTCTGCACAGTTTGACTTATTTTTTTTGTTTTTTGCACATGCAAACCTCACTCTCACCTTATGCATTGCCTCAGATCAACCATACGGATCACCCAGCCATGCTCAACTCCTGTCTGTCCCTCTGACTGGTGCAGATGGGACTGAATCCGGTGGAGATGTGAGCTACGTGCATCAGGCCAACGAAGAGCTGAATGCCGCCCAGGAACGAGAGAGAGACGGTGATTACAGTGCAGCAGTGCAACGATACAGGACGGCTGTCGATATATTTATGAAAGGAGTGCAAGGTAAGACAAGGAGGCTGTCTATGATGGCATACTAACAAACTAGTGTGTGTGTGTGTGTGTGTGTGTGTGTGTGTGTGTGTGTGTGTGTATATGTATGTGTATATATATATGTATGTGTATATAAATATACACGCATGCATACATACACTGTGCAGACTGTCCAAATTTTCTATATGCACAAAATCCTCAAAAAAATAAACACTGCCTTTGTCAAATATGTGCTGTATTCAACAAAGCACACTGTTGGGAATATAGTATCCCATAATGAATGTGTTTGACTTGACCTTCCATTTCCATTTGCACAAAATTGAGATTGAAATACAAAATAGATACGCTCATTATGTTTATGGAAATCTCTGTAATATTGTGAAAAAGTGTTCAATTTAAGATAACTGTTTTCTATTTGGATATTGAATAAAATGTAAAGCTGTATTTTCAACATTCAGTGTCACATGATCCTTCACAAATCATTCTCATATGATTATATGATGTCAGGATGCTTTGATGAATATAAAGTTCATAACAACAGTATTTACAGTGGAGTTCACTTATCTCGAGTCACGGTTAACTCGCCAATCCTTTTATGTCAACGTTTTTGAAGTGGAACCGCCAAGCTCCCTATTTTTCTTGTGGGTAATGTCGATTCTTTAATGCTGCCGAAATCAAATATCTCGAGCACAAAAGAGGGACAAATTCGTCACTTCACATGGTTATCTCGTGACTAATTAGCATACCTAGTTCACTGCGCGTACGCGGAGTTTGCCTTGCACGTGGATCGCGGTCCGCTCACGGTTTCACTCCCTGTCGTTGATCTCGTCTGAGGGATAACACGCTGTAGCATCCCACACTTTTTTGTGATTTTGTGAGCAATCTTTGTTTGCATTGTTGGAGAATATAATTAAAGGTTTGTATCAAGAATCAAAGGTGGTTTTTATTGTGGTGGTTTTACATATGCCTTTTGTTGTTAGCAAACAGTACAGTGTATCAACATTTTTTTAGATGAATGCCGAACACTTAAACAAACAAATCGCGGCAACACAGTTGTGTAAAAAGACACCAAAAACACGAGCATGTACATTCTCATTTAATAACTCACATCATGTACATCAATAAATGTTCATTTTTCGTTCTTGTGAGGGTTGTTATCTTTGGCGCTTGTACTATCACTCTGACAGCTGGCGCTGATAGGCTGTCTGACCTGTCAATCATGCAAGAAGACGTGATTGGCTGTGCTGCCATGAGGCCGGGCTCTTCTCATCTCACTTCTTCTCATCACGCTACTTAAAGGGACCTGCACAGTGCAGCGGGAGAGACTGCTCTTTCTTTTTCTTCTGTTTCTGACTTGTTTTTTTAATTTTTTTATTGTGTGAATCTCGCGCACAAGCACTGTGTACCGAACCTGAACAGTTATGGATAATTGACTCCATTCAAGCAACATTCGAAATGTGAACTTAAACAAAAAAGTTCATCAATCTATGGGTGCGGGTTATGCAAATTATTTTATACCCAGAACCCGCTGGCTATATGAGCGTGCGGATTATCTGCGTCTGCAGGTTATATGTGGGAAAATCGGCAAAATGTTATATGGGTTATCTATCTTTTTTTGCAACCCCTGAGGCCGTCGACATAACCGAACTCCACTGTATTTGAAATACAAATATTTTATAACCAGTGTTATGGAAAACACTAACAAAAAGTAGTTACTTTTTATGCTTTTGTGTTACTTTTTCTCATCTGATTTGGGTTTGTTTTTGTCATTTTGAAGGATACTGAATGTGTTTTTCTGCAAGTGATATTAGTAAATTCATTAGTGTAGAGCTACAATAACCATCATGTTCACACACAACATCTCTGCACTTCCTCAACATGTGGACAGAAGACTGTCTGTCAATACATGGGAATACAAAGTAGCTCAGATATTTTGTTGTACATTTAAAAGTAATGTTACTTTACCAGCTGAAAAGGAAGTGATTGCACCATTTCCATTACTTATGTATTACTCCCAACACTGTTTGTAACATTTTTAGTGTGTGTTCACACTTGGCATGTTTGGTTGGATTAAACCGAACTCTGGTGCGATTGTTCTGTTAGTTCAGATCATTTGAATAAGTGTGAACGCTGCCATCCGAACCTGAAGGCGAAAGAGGGTCAAACACAGTAGTATGCTGTTCCTAATAATCCTTTAGGGTGAGTGTGTGTGTGTGTGTGTATATACACATACAGTGGTACCTCAAGATACGAAATTAATCCGTTCCGAGGCGGCCTTCGTATAATGAGTTTTTCGTATCTTGGAACACATTTTACATGTAAAATGGCTAATCCGTTCCAAGCCCTCCAAAAACACCCCATTAAATTTCATAACAAAGCTAAATTGACCGATAAACAATGAAATAACGGAAAATGTCGAAGCTTACCTTTCGAGTGAGGCTATCTCTGAAAGTGGCGGCAGAGGAGGAGGAGGAGGACAAACGGCAGATAATGTACGTACACTTAACTTTACGAAAACACATACAAAATTTAAGGAAAACTATAAAAATAAAATTTATCGTTGGAGCGAACGAATGCCGATTGTGTACGGTAAAGTTTCAGGTGCGGAGTGGCTGAGCTAAAGCACGCCAGCACGTATGTATAGAAGATGCATGATGGGAGGGATGCTGTCCAATTAGAGAGAAGGATCTCATGGCTTGGCTAGCATCAGGAACCAATGGGAGAGCAGGAGGATGGTGGCGAGTCTACTATAACTAAGATGGCGGCGTGCGGCGCGAGTTTCAAAATTGTTATGGGGCGAATCTCGGACTTTCAGAAACCTTTCGTATCTTGAAAACTTTTCGTATGTAGAGCAGTAAAAATTTTCGTCTTTGCTTTCGTAACTTGGATTTTTCGTAAGTTGAGCCTTTCGTATCTTGAGGTACTACTGTATGTGTGTGTGTGTGTGTGTGTGTGTGTGTGTTTATATATATATATATATATATATATAACATTGAAAAGCTGGTCCCATATGCAGATTACAGACCCTGCATCATACAAATGCCAATTTGCTGTGGTCAGAATGACCCTGGTGTGATTCAATTATTTTAATCAGAAAAAAGGAGAGTAGCTCTCAACACAAGGACATGTTTTCAGGAAATGAGCTCCATTTGGATGCAATGTAAAATATTTAAATGGTAGGAAGAATCTAAACCTCACAACATCCCTTTTTCTCTTCTCTCTCTATTACTCATTCTCTCCTGCTAGGAGATGTAGATTTGAAGAGGAGAGAAGCAGTGAAGAGGAAGATTGCTGAAGTCCTAGAGCTTGCGGAGAGACTTCTATCCATACAGACTCCCACTCATGACCACAATACATAGAGAAGCAACTGAAACACACACATACACACTAACTCATCAAACCTACGATACCCAAGCACACTCCCACATATGTACCCTCATGAACCCAGTTTTGACTAACACATGCACACATATTGAAACAATTCCACCACGGTTTCACTTAAGTGCAACTCGCGACCACCCACACGGTCAACACACACACACTTGACTCCCACACTTACCTTCAAATAGTTACATTGTAGCACCGTCAAAGTGGATGTCCAACAGCACTAAACTCCCTGCACTGTAAGACCAAGTGATTTTTACTTGATTTTACACTTTTAAGGTAATTATCTAATACCTAAGGAACTGGAAATGTCTTTAGATGCTGTTCAGTTTTCTTTAATCCAACTTTTGTGTACTTGATGATGATGATGATGTTGTCTAAATGAAGACATTGCCTTTTCAGAGTAATCTGCCTGTTTTGAAAGTAATTTAAAATGTAATATATAAAATGGCATTCTCAACTCATTTTACGTTTGTATTTAATTCACTGTGTATTCAAAAATGCAGGAAGGGACTGAAATGCACGAGACAGGGACATCCATTGGGAAAGGATTGAATCGTGGGTGTTTTACAGTTAATTGTGGAGGATGCACCACTCCTGAAACACAGTGTGCTCTGTTTTGCAAGTATAGATTGCAAAAGTACCTGCTCACTTTTTCAGTGCCGCTGGTTCCCGAAGGGTTTTTTCCATTAATTTCTCCCATAGAGTTTTCAATTAAGTCTTCGTTAAAGCTTTATAAACTATGAACCAAACCAACCTGCTACAAGATGAATCACAAAATTTCAAACTCTGATTTGAAGCAAAAAAGTATTTGAAAATTGAAGCGAAAATACAAAAGGTACATTAGTGGTGGAAAAAGAAAATTAGTGGTGGAAAAAACTACAATCCCATGAAGCATTGTGAACAGCATAATCAAGTTAAAACAATGGAGAAAGGACAATTCTACTCATTTAAAAATGCTGATTATGAATATAATTCAAAATATGCATATATTTATGTATTTTTAAGATTTGAGGGAGATTGCCTCATTTACAGTGCTTCATGGGAGTCTTTTGCTTGTTTTGATTCTGATTGGTATAGTTTTCTGCAGCATCATGGAAAATGTAGTTTTTCGCCACAAATTCTGCTGTTAGACACGATTATTGTAAAACTAAGCTGAAATCTGGGCTTCATGAGAAGCAAATACTGTAGATTTCCAACCTCGTAGCTCGCAGTAGGTCTTTCTTTAAAGGGAAGTTATTGTTAGAAATTTGTTGCCTTATGGAGAAAGTTTACTTGTTGAACCAGACTGTTACGCACTATTAGCGTAGCATTTATTGCGTTAGCATTAGCTGGCATTAAATTACTGCATGAGCTATTGTCAAGAAAAGTTGCATTTCTTACAAAGGTTGTTTGAAGAAATGTTCTGGGCTGGATTACCACAAAAATTAATTCATGACTTGTTCCTTTTCTTTAAAAAACCAAAAAATAACATCTGGGTTACAATGGAAGCAAATGGGGCCTATCCATGAACAATAAAATACTCCTGTTTGAATAGTATAGCCACAAAACGTAAACGGATGATTTTAGTGTGAAATTTCCCCCCTCCCCCAATTTTACAGCTTTACACATTGAAATCCAAAAGTGATTCCATTTGAGCATGTAAGTGCAATATCTTATGCTGTTGTTTCAAACTGATATTTTTAAATGTAATAACATTACAAAAAAACTGTTGAACTGCTTTTATCCAATGCAACTCACATTGCATTCAAGAAACACATTGACATTTTAATCTGTTCTTGCTTTCCCTGGGAATCGAACCCATGAACTTGGTGTTGCAAGCACCAATGTTCCACAGCTTGAGTAATAATTTTTGCAACATTTGAAATCTCTCATTTAAAATCTCATTGAAATGTTAATGTTGATTCTTGTTTTATTACGAGCTCTGTCTTTTTCTCTTTTCACCAGCAGACTCTCTTCTGCTCAGGGCTTAAAACGGGGGATTTCCCCAGATGTTGGAGATTTAGAGGCTCCATGTCAACATTTCTCACTGATTGTGATAACTAACCCCTGCCACTCACACACCAGACACATGTCAAAGAAGCCAGAGCAATTTAAGCAAGTGAAAACCACCCTGACAGGTCTAAAATAATCACTTTTGGCAAGACCGAATGCGTTTTGGAAGAATTTATGTTTTGACTCTCATGTTGACTTTATAGGTTTGAGCGCAGTTGTTTTAATACACCACCAGATGTTGCTGTTTTGCCCAAACTAGATCAAGACATCAGCGTAGATCAATCCAGATCTAGGGCCATCGGGCGTAGGGCTGTCTTACGCACTTTGGCTCTGTTTCTGGACTGGGGTAAAGGGAAGCAATGAATATAAAGGACAAAAAGGATTACATAGCTGAAAGAACTGAGGGATGAGCAGAGGATGAGCTTGGATCATCTCTTTTGTCTGTGGATGGAAAACATCCCACTTTTTCCTCTCCTACTGTTGTTTTCTCGCTCTCCCGTCGGGCTTGTGTATTTGCTGTTTTGGCTTCCAGGAGAGAATGTGGAATGGAGAGAGGTTACCGCACCTGTGTGTGTGTGTGTGTGTGTGTGTGCGATGAAGAGAGTGACAAAAAGGAAAACGGGGGGAGATGGAGTGTGTTTGGGCATTAGCATGCTGAGAGTGTCAGCTCTCGATGTCCCTCTCTCCCCCTCTCCATCCCTCATTCTATCTCTCACTCACCAATCCCTCTCTCCTCAGTGTCCATGGCAATTATACCATCAAAACACTCCAGCCAAAGAGGATAATTGCAACCTGAGTACTGCGGAGAGACTGAGAGGGAGAGTGAGTGAAATTGTGTGTGTGCGAGCGCGTTCTCTCACGTCTGTGGTATATGTGTGCGGTTGAGAGCGCGAGGCGGTGCATTATATTGTATTCCTGAGGTTCTCCACCGTGTTGTGAGAGTCGTTTCGGTCAAAGATCAAAGAATATGTTTGCGGTGCTGAGAGGACAAGGACAGTCCATTGAAGACACATGCACACACTCACAGTTTTAATAATGCGCATTACCGCAGTCAGTTTCCTGAAGCTCAAGGTCAGAGGCGGAAACTCAAAACAGAGCTTCAGTAAAGAGGGGTTTATCAGAAAGCTGGTGAAACTGGCCATGGCTCAGCTGGATCCAGAATCCAGTGGTGTGACGGTTAAATGATATCTATCTATAGCTGGTATAATAACGCAGATATTTACAGGACTCTCCGTAAAATTCACAGGCGCAAAACAAGATTTTTATTTTACGTCACTTGAGATATATACCATATAACCGACCTTTCAGAAGTTTTAAAGAAATTAATACTTTTATACAGCAAGGATGCATTAAATAGATCTAATTTGTAATGATGCAAAATATTTCTATTTAAAATGAATTAAATGAACTTTGTTCATGAAATAATCCTGACAAAAATGGTTCATGTATTCCAACAAAAACATTGAAAATACAGCTGAAAATACAGCTTTGATCACAATAATTACTTTTTACAATATTCAAATAGAAAGTTTCGGAGAGGCTAAGGCTAGGCTAGCTTTAAAAAAGATCCCATCCTCCGTTCTTCAGAACATCTACAAAGCCACGCCACCTTCAAAACGCACAGGAGATAAATAAAAACGAAATAAAAAATTAATTTAAAAAAATATATTAAAAAATATATTAAATATTTAAATATTTAAAAGTAAAAAGCAAATAAAAGTGACACAAACACGTCTCAAAACACATAACATTACAATAAAACTGAACATAACTTAAAGAGCAGTGACATATACCACCTGACTGCTGCAGATTCATTTCACCGTTGATAGTGTCGCCATTGAAACGTGTAAATTTGAGTCACAAACCACTCAGAGTATAACGTCACTGGTTTCAATCTCTTCCAAATGACAGCAGTTGTGGTGTAAACGCAGCGTAAGCTGGTTGTTTTGATTCAGGAGGAACTGTAAAATGCGGCTGCTGTTTCTGTTGTGCTGCTCTGTGACTGACGACTGTCTAACTCTGCATAGCATGAAACGCTGATAACGTGTGAAGTCTGTGCGAGCAGGCATTAAAATACGATGACGGGTAATCATCATATCATTGCATTCAGACCGAACATGTTATTGCCTTACGCCTTCCACAGACTAGATATATACAGTAATGCAACAACAACAAACTTTATTTATAAAGCAGATACGAGCATAATCTGTTCCAGAACTGAGCTCGTAACTCAAATTGCTCGTATCTCAAATACTTTTTCCCCATAAGAAATAACAAGAAAAAAAACTCCCTTATTAGTGCTAATAACAATGAAAAAAACATATTTTTAATTGCTACAGAGACACACACACACAGAGAAAATGATAGTATATAAGGATTCCTGTGATATAATTATATAATATAATGTGGATTTAATTATGAGTTCTTGCCTTCGAGACAGACGATACAGTAGCGGCTAATGGCGGCATGTGTGGAGGAGGAGGAAGGAGGGATAACGTAGATAACACAAACACAATACGAAAGTGTAGTGTTTCTTCCCGCGTTGTGTATTGGATAAACTCAGAACCTCATATTTATTATTATTGAACACTCATAACTCGTGCTGCTCCCAGCTTAATACTCATGAATCACTCGTCGCCCCTGGTAACCTCCCACTGTAAAACCAAGCTGCCTCTAGTGGAGATCATATGCAATTACCCCATAAATGAGGCGCTTGAACTGCTCCGAGTGCTGAACGTCAGCGTCTGTAAGCTGCTCGTATCTCAAATATTTACTCGTATCTCAAAGCAAAAATTGCTCAATGCTTGCTCGTATCTCGGAATACTCATATCTCAAGGTATTACTGTACATATAAATACATATACACCACTTCGCTTAGTGATTGCTATCACGATGTGAAAAGACTTTCAACCAATTATAACAAAAAAATGTTTCTGGAACAAATCGCCTACAAACTGAAGTGAATTGTAAAGGTCACTGAGGATCTATTTGTAAGCAGATAATGTGCATTATATACACACGGCTGTTTTTCTTACTAAGTGGAATGACAATTTCATTGGTCATCCTGGCCTCTAAAATATCTTCCATTTAATCAACCTACTTCCTCTTTTTTTTACGTATTATGAACACTCTCACATCCTGGTTTTGTGTATTTGTCTTCCCTGGGGTTTTTACGTCTTCGTGGCACTAATCCCATAGGACTCGATTCATTATTCTGTCCCTTCAGATTGAATATCCTCTAATTCAACTGCAGTTGTCACTCACTGTCTCTCCTCAGTCACCTTGCCCAAGGCTGAATGTGTGAGTGCTCTCTTCTCTCATACACACTTTCCCTCAGAGGCAGCCAATGGGCAAACACTTTGCCTGTCCATCGACCCCCTCAAACGTCTATCTGCACTCCTGCTCTCTCTCTCTCTCTCCCCGCTGGATACCACATTTTCATTCCACGCATATTACAAACTCATAATGCAATATGTTTGATCGTGACTCATTCAAATGAGACATTTTGATATGTCTCCCACCATTTGAAAGGATCGACATTCGTGTGGCATTTTTAAAACACTGCTCACAAATGGCTGCGTCCCTTTGGTGTATTTCATAGCTCTTTGTTAGAATTGCTCATGCATTTTAATATTGTTTGCTGTCAGTCATTTGGCTTCGGTTCAAAGGATTCAGTGTGAGTTGCTAATGTAGTTCAAAAGCCTTTCAGCCTGACCTTACCAAAGGTGTGTGTGTGTGTTTACAGCGCATATGGACTGTAAGGAATTATACTCTATAAGGAATTGTCTGATAAGGAATTTATCAAGGAATTTAACACCTCCGTTGCACACTTCTTGTCTTTAGGTAAAAAAAAAAGACTTGAAACAGAGGAATCTATTTGCATCAAGTATGTGAGGCGTGTTAATGTCCTGTAAATCCATCAATATCTATTTGTTTTTAAAACTGCGTTTACATTTGTTTACTTCAGTCGCTCTGTGGTCACAAGCACCTTTTATTAATAAGGCTTCGTGTCACATTTCTTGTTTCCATAACAACAGTAGCCACTGGTTATTGTGAAGAGTTTGGTTGGTTGAGGGGTATTTCAGTGAAGTGGGGGAGAGAGGGAGTGATGGAAACAATGAAAGAGCGAAGGGGTGCTATGAAGAGGAGTGGAGGGACCGATAATCAGCTTTCACACGTTGAGGGGATGAGGAGTCTCTGATTATGAAGAACTCTATTGCTGCTTTTTCATACCGGCCTTGGCATATAAAGTCTCATGTGACATGTAATCAAAAAAGTTCATTAAGAAGGTTTTTGTGTGTATTATGCATTGACCCGTTAATATTTTCTAAAGCATGCCGTGGATGTTCATCCTCTCTTTAAACAATTGATTCTTGAAGTTTGTTTAGACAAAAATGCTGTATTTGCAATTGTAGGTTCACCAACAAACTGGTGAGTCAGTGTTACTGTAGTATAGCTGGTATGCGTGGCATTAGTCAAAAGAGAAAACGCATTTAAAAAAATGATACAAAGAATGTGTGCAGAATTCCTATTGGAATTCTATCATCATTTAGAAGCTCTCCTAACGCAAAAGAAAAGAGCCAAATATGTTCCAAAAAATGCTGTAAGAATTTGTTTTAAATAATTTTTAAAAGGCGTATGGAATGTCGCGTAATCGTTATCAGAAACCTACTTGTTTTTGTTTTATTAGAATAATGTTGAAAATATGTATTTACTACTATAACAAAAGTTAAAACATTAATAAAGTTGGTAAGATTTATTGATGTTTTTTTAAATGTCATCAAGGCTACTTTGAGAGAGGGAGAGAGAGTGAGTAAGAGAGGGAGAAAGAGAGTGTGTGTTTGTGTGAGAGAGAGAGAGTGTGTGTGTGTGTGTGTGTGTGTGTGTGAGAGAGAGAGAGCAAGAAAGCGAGAGATTGTGTGTGTGAGGGAGAAAGAGAGAGATAGTGTGTGTGTGTGTGTGTGAGTGAGAGAGAGAGAGAGAGAGAGAGAGAGAGAGTAAGAAAGAGAGGGTGGGAGGGAGTAAACTGTCTGTGACAGAGAGTGAGAGTGTGTAAACTGTAATGTAGAGAGAGAGAGAGAGAGAGACATAAAACTGTATGTGTGAGAGAAAGTGAGAGAGAGAAAGAGTAAACTGTGTGCGCGCACGCGCGTGCACGGGGGCAGCGGACATCCCTCCCTCTCGCTTCCACTGGCTGATCGCGCTGATAGAGCGCGAGGATGAGAGACGGACGGCGCGCGGCAGGAGCGACAGCAATAACAGGAAACTCCAATGCTCCCGGTGCCCAGCGGACTCAACACGACACGACGGGCAGCGGCCGACCGGGGATGCGCTCTGACTGACTGCTCTGTAAGTTTGATAGTGTTTTACATTTCCCGTTACCTTAGGGACATCTGTATTTGTTTGTCCGTCCTCGTGAAATGCGCATCTTCTGTTTGTTTGTTTGTTTGTTAATTGATCTGCGACACGGAGTTCACGGTTTTCCCGCAGGAGCGAATCTCTCTCATCACGGGGAAACTTTGACGGGAACTCTGCGATATTATTACGGCGAGTTGGTTAGTGTGTCAGTAATTAAGGCGAATCAGTTGGTGTGGTTTATCCGGGAGGGTGTTGTCCCTCCATCTGTCCTGATTCTCCCGTTAAACAGCTTTATATTCCAGCGCTAATCTGATGACAATCTGTGACATTTGCGCCAACGAGGAAAAGACCAAAACCACCGTTTAATTTCCATTAATCTGATTTTAGGATAAAGAGTTATGCATCTATCCATCTCTTGGTCTTCTATCTGTCTGTCTATCTGTCTGTCTATCTGTCTGTCTGTCTGTCTGTCTGTCTGTCTCTGTCTGTCTGTCTCTATCTGTCTGTCCATCTGTCTGTCCTCTGTCTGACTATCTATCTATCTATCTATCCTATCTGTCTGTCTGTCTATCTATCTGTCTGTCTGCTATCCATTCATTTATCCATCTGTCTATCTATCTCTAAAAGGTCTGAATTAGGTAAAAATGCAGATTCAGAACTTTGGGACTATAGTAATCTCATTAAAATATTTACTGTCTCACCATCCATTTATTTTTGGTGAGTATGTGTGTGAGAGAGGGAGGGATATAGAGTGAGAGAAAGAAGGATGAGAGCAATAGAGTCAACAGTCTGAACAAACACAGGGTACAGCTGTCAGCGGACAGATAACGCACACATGCAGAGAGGAAAAAAAGAGAGACAATGATGATGCCGATAACAATGAGAGGATTATGAACAATTTTAAAACCGATCCAAATCGTTGCATATTTTCGTCTATGATTATGCTTTTATTTACAGTAAAGTGTGCTCTCTTTAAAGATCCTGAAACCAGATCAGAACGGAAAAGGGGGCTATGGATTCCCCTTCGGATCGATTTCATCAGCAGCCTTCCCAGATGTGTCCTTTCGAACTGTATCACAGCCTGCCAGACTCAAACCCCTCAAGCCACCGATTCTCCCCTGCCAGCCTGTCTTCTCACCCGCTCTTCTCCCCTCTCATGCACTCCAACAGTGCATCCCAAAGGTGGGGTGGTTTCCGTCAGCGTCAGGGCTTGTTTCCTGGGCTTCTGGTAGACGATGATATAAGTGAGGAGGATGTGTTTGGGAAGAGAGAGTTTGCAGTTGGGGCTACGCAATCATCGCAGCGCTGTCATGGAGAACGGGGACAAAGCTCGGCTCCCGAGCCTGGCAATTGGGGGCAGGATTTTGGGAGAGTTAAGAGACCTCGGATGGACTCAGCCGCTAGAAACGAAGAAGAAACCGGGAGAGATGGCAAGAGAGGGAGGAAGAGTAGAGCTTCGGTTAGAATGGGCGAGAGGAAGGGAGCGGAACAAGGGAACAGGAGGGAAAGCAGGGAAGGCAGGAAGCGACAGCGGCAAGAACTAAAGCTTCAGCTGGAGGAAACCAGAGGGAAACTTCTTGAACTCCAACGCAAGGTGTGGAGAGTTTACGGAGGGCAGGCGGATGACGAGAAGGGAGGCGAAGAGGAACAAGAGAATGGGGCGATCAATCTCGACGAGGTTGCGGAGATGTTTTCCGACAGCGACGATCCGCTCATCAGCAGTGGGTTTTCTCCCCCGCGCTGTTCGTCTAAGAAGACCAATGAAACCAACGGGAATGCTGAGGTGTTTCCAGAGACCTCCGTGGACCTGGACTTGGAGTTAAACGGAGATCAAGTGTGGCTAGGCTGCAGTTTGGTCAGGGGGGAGTGGGAGACCGCAGAAGGAGGGCAGAAGTTTGCTCAAGCCCTAAAACAGGAGCTTGCAAATGTTGTGGCTCAAGTTATCGACAGAGTCGTCCGTCTCTATGCTGAAACCGACCCCTCGACGGTCACATCCGCCTCCGTTCCCCGAGAAACCAGCATGGCGTTGGATCTGAACTCGGACAGGAGGCCGAGACCTCATGCGGTAGAGCAGGTGGAAGCCTTGCCACTTGTCACAAAGAGTCCTCAAGACAAGAGGGCCCCTATCGCTCAAAGTGCACACAAGGACCTCCTCCTCCCGCAAGCCAATCCCAGCCTCCCTCCGCTACCCCAGCCCCCTCTCCCGGCACTTTTACCCCCCAGGAGCAAAGACCACTTCCTGCCCTCCTATCCCCCGGACAACCCCGTTCCTCTGCCCCTTCTTCACTACACCATGCAGAATCTCTTCGCTCGCTCCCTCTCCAGTTTGCCTCTTCATAAGGACTGCCTGTCTGAATCTTTTATGGACTTCCGTTCACACAACTCTGTGTTTCCACCCCTCCCATTGTTGGGGCAGCTAGACCCCTCTCCGTCGGATAGAGCGAGAGAAGGAGGGATGAGGGGAGGCGGATCCGGACTGGTGGATGGAGGAGATGCATCCCTCTATCTTGCCGCTGGGTCAATATCCTTTTATAAAAGATGTGAAAATAAATATATTTACACCGTTCAAAAGAATCGGGGTCAGTTTTAAATCATATGTGGGTTTATAATGTCTCTCAATATGTCTTTTTCAAATAAGAGCTATAATGTTTTTAACATTTGATAATAAGCAGCAAATTGTTCTAATATGAAGATTCATGTGACTTATAACCCGCACCCTTATATAACCCGCACCCGTAGATTGATGAACTTTTTTGTGTAAATTCACATTTCGAATTTCGCTTGCATGGCGTCAATTATCTATAACTGTTCAGGCTCGGTACACAGTGCTTGTGCGCGAAATTCAAACAATATTTTACAAGCGATTCTACAGGTGTTGATCATCGGATGAGATGAGAAGAGCCCGCCCTCATGCAGCACAGCCAATCACGTCTTCTTGCATGATTGACGGGTCAGACAGCTGTCAGAGTGACAGTACAAGCGCCAGAGACAACAACCCTCGCAAGAAAGAAAAACAGAAAGAAAATACAGCAAAAAAATCCTTACATCCTTAGGGACGTAACAAATATATTGAAATATTATTATGCAGGAAAAATTTGTGATATAGCTCACACCCTCATATAACCCGCACCCCTGCAGGGTTTATATAATCTGGTATAACCCGCAGGTTATATGCGGGAAAATACGGTAATGCTTCTGAAAATTCAGTTATTTTAAACCGTAATATTTCACAGTTCTTCCAGTATTTTGAGCAGATTATTTGGTGACACGCACATAAGCGTTCCTTAACCATCTGCACTCTCAGGAAGGTCTCTCTCCATGCCACCTGAAGAAAGCCAAACTCATGTTCTTCTACACACGCTACCCCAGCTCCAGCACATTGAAAACATACTTCCCGGATGTCAAAGTGAGCATCGTTTTTATATTTCCTGAACACGAAACAGTATAGCGCTTTGTGTGCTTATTTTGCACAATTTATACGGGCTAATGATTTATTGAATAAAGTTACACTGACCTATATACAACAGTCTGGCATGCTTTCCCTTTGAAACGGTTTGAATCAATTAGAGCAGAATGTCAATGCATTTTTATGAACTCAAATGTATTATAAAAAGCATCAGGATGTCTCCAAAAAATGTTTAATGCTGACCTAAATATTGCTGAAAGGATGCTAGAATTAACTTGGCTTTTCCTTTTTTTTTCCTCCCTCCCCCTTGCACAGTTCAATCGCTGTGTCACTTCCCAGCTTATTAAGTGGTTCAGTAACTTCCGGGAGTTCTTCTATATCCAGATGGAGCGCTTTGCCCGCCAGGCAGCCAGAGAGGGGCTTACATCTGCCAGGGAAGTATCGCTCCGCCTGGGCAGAGACACGGAGCTTTACCGCATTTTAAACATGCACTACAATAAGAGCAACGATTACCAGGTCAGTGTGTGCGTGTGCAAAGGCGTGGGTTCTTCGTGTAACAGTTCGGCTCCGTGTTTAAACCTCATGTCTGTTTTCTAGGTTCCAGAGAGGTTTGTGGAGGTATCTGAGATTGCACTGAGGGAGTTTTTCTCTGCCATACAGGGCGGTCGGGATGTTGATCCGTGCTGGAAGAAGGCCATCTATAAGATCATCTGTAAATTAGACAGCCCAGTGCCGGACAGCTTCCGTCTGCCCGGCTGCCCCACGGACACTTACCGCATGGGTTAAATAGTTTATCACACATGCACCACGACATAAAAACACACATGCGCTTGGATTGATATCATATGTGTGCAAGAACGGTTAACCGAAATGTACAAAGTTACATTGTAAAGATGGAGTGTTTTATCATCACGATGCTCGAAAGTATTACGTTTAAACATGATCTGATTAGCACTCATACTTTAGTCAAGCATTATCACAGTTAGCACTGAATGGAAAAAACAAGTTCTCATTTTATTCGCTGTTACATTTTAATGCTTTTACAATTCATTTATCTGAAAATGCAGGCCTGGTTGGCTCTTGATCTTTTTATATTTTACGTGTTACTTGTTATATAATGTTGCTGAGTTTCTGTGAATTTGTGGTGTCGTGTAATAAAATAAGTTAAAACAAACTTTGCTGTCAGTCGAAGCTACAAATTAATCCCACAGCATAATGTTACAGTTACATTACATTATTTGCTGAACAAAACAACATGAGCATTTCATAGGGTAGAAGCAGTAGAGTGTGGTGCTTGCAACGCCAAGGTCATGGGTTCAACTCTCACGAAAAGCAAGAACTGATTAAAATGTCAATGTGTTTCTTGAATGCAATGCAAGTCGCTTTGGATAAAAGCGTCTGCTAAATGCGTAAATGTAAATATGGTGTACTGTGGAAGGGTAAGGAGACCCTGGCTCTCAAACTAGCTCTCCTGTCTCTCGGTTGAGGGAAATCGTGAGTGCAGAGGTGATGGATAATGTAGCTCTAGACCCTGTTTACTCCTGGTATTAAGATGCACTTTGGTCGATCGGATCACATGTAGATGAGGGGAGATATGTTGCTGTTTACACCTGGTGTTTTAATCGGTCTCCTTTATCCACTTTCAAACACTTTTGTCCTGATTTCTTAGAGGAAATGGGTGTGTTTTTTCAGACCTAATGTATGAAATAAGCTCCTATGAATGCCCAGAGACAATGGAAAAACTTTAGTTTCTGCTCTGACAGCCGAAAGACGACACTAAACGCTGTGAGTGTGTGTTAGAAATCAGGAATGGTGAGAGTTTTTCATCTTCAATCCAGACTTGGGGCTCTAGCCATAGTTTAAATCCTGTCTGGCCATAATTTATCCGCATTAGGTCAGTAGGCGGAGAGCAGATGGTCTTTTGTGGCTGTTTGAACGCATTCGACCACAGGAGTGTTTACACTAGGAAAGCAATGCGTTTTCGACTCTCTATGGAGGTGGTCAAAGCGGAACAAACTCAAAATTCCCGTTTACACCTGTATTTAGTGTCGTCCACTTGTGATCTGATCGACCAAAACTAATCTTAACACCAGGTGTAAACGGGGCCTAAATGTGGACATGCATTCACTCATCTCGCTTGCATAAAGCAGATACAGTATTCCCCAAAATTAATAAAAACTGAAATGCAAAATCAGAACACTGTGCAAAACTGCAATATTTAAGTATTTTAATTCATACTTTATGTATTTAACCTCACTTTATGAATGTCTTTGCTGCCAATCTAATGAGAAAAAGTGGCTTTAGATAAACTTCCCATTTGTGTTCATTGTTTTATTATTATTGCTGAAGTAAGAGTGCTCAAATTCCTTCTGGCAGCAGAGCTGGAAGGTTTGAATGAGCTGCGCCCTCTGCCGTACAGGTATGGATTTACACTTCCTTCAATCTGAGGATTATTAATTTCCCTTTTGATCTGAAAGCGCATTTACATTTTCTAAAACATAACTTCTTTTTTTTTTAATTATCATTAAAAAATAGAAAAAAAGTCCAGGCCACGTGAGGAAAAGTAATTACTTGCGGTTTTAAGGGAGTAACGCGTTACTTTTAAAGGCAACTTCCCCCACACACACCGTTCCTAGATCTGTATTTTTATATTTCACTTGGCTAATCAAATTATTTAAAGTGTAAGAGCTTTGCATTGTGTGCACTGATCTAAAAGAGACTAAAATAGTTAAAATCGTATAATCATAGTTAAATCTAGTTAGAACCAGTTCAAAATAAGTTAGTATAACATAGCCTACATGTGACCTATTTTGATGATTTACTGGATGAAAATGCAAGGGAATGTGGTTCTATTCAATTCATGTTTTTGTGCGATCACATGATTGCCGTTGACTCATGGTGCGTTTTGAGCACATGAGAGAGAGTGTGTGTATGTGTGAGAGAGAGAGAGAGAGAGAGAGATTTTGGGAGAGTGTGTATGTGTGTGTAAGAGAGAGAGAGATTTTGAGAGAGTGTGTGTGTGCGCGCGCTCCACACTGGCTTTAACCAGTAGAGGCGGCGCGCACACACACACACTCACACACATTTACACACACTATGGCGCTGCCGTGGCTTCTGCTGCTGGAGCTGCTGCTGTACGGCGGCTGTTTCATCTGCGGGATCATCACAGCCGCCTCCGTCACCATCTCACAGGTATCCGCTGTTCAACAACACACTTCACCTCGTTGTTACATGGTAGTTTGCGTTCCGAAGAACTTTCCAACTTCGATGCTGTTAGCTGAGCTCTTGTAGTTTATAATTTTATCATAATTGTCTACAGGGGATGTGTTTTGGGTGTTTTCCCTTGCTGCATCACAACTTTATATCACAACTTTTCTTCTGAAGGGAGCTTATGCTCTCACGAGTTAGACCCCAACATCGTCATAGTCATGTGACTTATGAAAACGTTTTTTTAAATGCGTATATGGTTATGTGTAATTGTCTAATAAGGAACTAATATAACTATTTTTTCCTAATTGTCCATACCATAAATAATTAAAATAATTTAGTCTTCGTGTTAAAAAGAAAAAACCAGGAAGTGAAGAGAAAATGAAAGTGTGACAGAAGCAGTCAGAGCTCACAGTTTTATCTGTCATGAGTTGCTCTCAAGAGGAATTGGCTTATTAAACTCATATGAGCAGAAAAAGACGGTGTGAGGAAGAATTTAAGAGCTTGTGAAGGAGCCTACGTCTTCATCCTGTTAACGGTGGAAATAACAGGAAAAGAGTGGGGGAAAAAGAAGACCTTGTTCTCCAACAGTGATGCTCTTGTATGTGGTTTTAGAGTTCACTGGCACATACATTAAACTTAAACGTGAAAATGTTCTAGTTTGATACGCATTAAATCACACCCTGGCCAAGTTTTTCAATAGTTTCAGGCCCCGTGTTGTAGAAAGTACCTTCTATGGTCATAATAAGATGCATTTTTCTAAGCCAAGACCTTTCTTTATTTTTCCACTCAAACAGGGAAGTTTTGATGGGAGCTGTATGCTGTACGGTTCAGTGCATCTGAACAACACATCCATCGGTGTGCTTACATCCAGTTCTCCTTCTGTCTGTTATTTTGTGTCAGCCATCTCAGTGTGTGTGGCTATCTTCTGCTTTTCATTCACTCTCTACTGGATCTATGTCGCCTGTTTTGATGGAGAGGTGAAAAGGTATGCTTAGATATGCTGGAGTGAGTTTATTTCAGGTATGACAACTTTTCAGGTTCCAGTTTGAATGGTTTGCAGGCAGAATTCAAAATGAATATGATGCAAAGATTTGAAACATTTTACTTGGTAAGATTTAATGTTTTTAGATATGTACTAAACGCTTATGCAAGTATGCATAACATTGGTCAAAACTAACAGGAAAGACTTTAATAATGTTCAAAACATTGCTGTTCTTTAGAATTTTCTATTTATCAAAGCGTTTGGAATCAAATGAGTCATGGTTTCTACTCGAATAGTAAGCAGCACAATTTATCAACGTTGAATATAAGAAATGTTTCTTGAACAGCTAGTCAGCACACAGGTGCTGGTCATATATCTAGTCTAATATCATCAAAAAGTTGATTTATTTCACCAATTCCATTCAAAAAGGGAAACTTGTATATTATATTCATTCACTACACACAGACTAATATATTTCAAATGTTTATTTCTTTACATTTTGATGACAACTAAGGAAAATCCCAAATTCAGTAAGTCAGAAAATTTGAATATTACTTAAGAACAATACAAAAAAAGGATTTTTAGAAATCTTGGCCAGCTGAAAAGTATGAGCATGTACAGCACTCAATACTTAGTTGGGGCTCCTTTTGCCTGAATTACTGCAGCAATGCGGCGTGGTATGGAGTCGATCAGTCTGTGGCACTGCTCAGGTGTTATGAGAGCCCAGGCTGCTCTGATAGTGGCCTTCAGCCACATTGTTGGGTCTGGCATATCGCTTCTTCCCATTCATAATATCCCATACATAATATCCCATAGATTTTCAATGGGGTTAATGTCAGGCGAGTTTGCTGGACAGTTAAGAATAGGGATACCATGGTCCTTAAACCAGGTACTGGTTGCTTTGGCACTGCGTGCAGGTGCCAAGTCCTGTTGGGAAATGAAATGTGCATCTCCATAAAGTTGGTCAGCAGCAGGAAGATTGATATACGGCTGCGTTGACCTTGGAACTCCGAAAACACAATGGACCGACACCAGCAGATGACATGGCACCCCAAACCATCACTGACTGTGGAAACTTTACACTGGACCTCAAGCAACATGGATTGTGTGCCTCTCTTCTCTTTCTCCAGACTCTGGGACTCTGATTTCCAAAGGAAATGCAAAATTTACTTTCATCAGAGAACATAACTTTAGACCACTCAGCAGCAGTCCAATCCTTTTTGTCTTTAGCCGAAGCAAGACGCTTCTGACGCTGTCTGTTGTTCAAGAGTGGCTTGACGCAAGGAATGCGACAGCTGAAACCCATGTCTTGCGTACGTCTGTTTGTAGTGGTTCTTGAAGCACTGACTCCAGCTGCAGTCCACTCTTTGTGAATCTCCCCCACATTTTTGAATGGGTTTGTTTCACAATCCTCTCCAGGGTGCGGTTATCCCTATTGCTTGTACACTTTGTTCTACCACATCTTTTCCTTCCCTTCACCTCTCTATTAATGTGCTTGGACACAGAGCTCTGTGAACAGCCAGCCTCTTTTGCAATGACCTTTTGTGTCTTGGCCTCCTTGAGCAAGGTGTCAATGATCATCTTTTGGACAACTGTCAAGTCAGCAGTCTTCCCCATGAATGTGTAGCCTACAGAACTTTTTAAGGCCTTTGCAGGTGTTTTGAGTTAATTAGCTGATTAGAGTGTGGCACCAGGTGTCTTCAATATTGAACCTTTTCACTATATTCTAATTTTCTGAGATACTGAGTTTGGGATTTTCCTTAGTTGTCAGTTAGAATCATCCAAATTAAAATAAATAAGCATTTGAAATATCAGTCTGTGTGCAATGAATGAATATAATATACAAGTTTCAGAATGAGTGAAATCAACTTTTTGATGATATTCTAATTAAATGACCAGCACCTGTATTAGAGTGATTTCTCAAGGATCACGCGACACCGAAGACTGGAGTAATGACAGTGTATAGGTACATATGGCATAGTGTATAGTGCATGGGTACGTTACATAGTGCATAGGTACTTAGTGCGTAATTTGAGACAACAGTTTATTTAATTGTGAAAAATACTTTAATAGGATTACAGAATCAAGAATTTGCCATAAAAAAGGCTGTTCTCATTGATGCTCATATCGTCCATCAATAAAAATCAATAGTAGTTCAAATGGAAGTGTATATATATTAATAACAAGCTGTTATACAGTAATGCAGAATCAAAACGAAATGATCATAACCTAATGGTCCACACCAATGCACTATTAATAGAAGTAGCAAATAAAAATCTAATTTCAAATTCAAATAGTTGTACTGTCAAGAGTGTGAGACCTTGCTAGCATGAAATGATGATGAAGTATTTCTTCCCCAAGACTATTCATTTGGAAGCTAGTGCTAGGAGAGCAACAATATTTAGTTTCTAAAACATTGTGCAATGTTGTCTCTGTCTGATCTCAGAGAGAAATTATGGATGAACGTTACCCTCGGCTTGTCTGGAGTCTTCCTCTTCTTTCTCTTGGTAACGGGATGCATCCTGAAAATCGGCCGAGACAGACTGTGTGACTCAGTGGTTCATATGGAGAAAATAACAAGGTGGGTTTGTGAGAGAGACCCCTGTAATCGCTTTTGATTAGATCTGACAGACAGTATTGGCCATCATAACAATCGTATCAACAACGAGTGTTGGGTGTATGTATACACTATTTTGTGCGTTTGCAGGTGTGAAGAAGCGGAAAAGATGTCTTGGTCGAGCCCTATAAATGGGAGCCAGTTCTACTCCAGACTGCACAGTGCTGAGGTATCTACACACTCCTTGATCACAAACACTTAGAAATGCAAAATCCAAGAGCAATCAGCATATTCAAACCATTAGATTTACCATTGCATTTCATTTACACAGACTCATTTCTCTATCACATACACACACATATAACAAATAAGCCATGGCTCTAATGCCCTAAAATTTCACTGTGTGCATCGTCTTAAAGAAACTTTTCTTTTGTTTATCCCTCTCAGATAGCAGTGTGGGTGAATTTCTTCTTTTGGATGATCATAGCAGGTCTGGTTCTGCTCCAGCGTAGAAAAGGGCCAGAAACCCCGTCAGGAGGAGAGAACCCATCAGTGACCCCTTCTGAAACCGAGCCCTTCTTCAACCGCCCAGGACGCCCTTAGTGAACAGAGACAGTTAAAGCTCCGCACTAAAGCAGTCAGTGTCGCTTGAACACACACACACAAACACACACACACATACATGCGCATACTCACGTTCACAAACACACTGCTGGTTAACTGAGCCAAGAGGATTTTGGCAGTTCCAGTATACGGTCTTGATTTTGTTCACTAACATTGCCAAGGGTTAGTTGCCATGGTTACTGATCTGTGGCTGGCAGCACAGACCTGGCAGGTGACGGCGCGCGGTTGCCAGATTGGTGGTGTGACCTGATCTGATTGAGACACAGCTTTTTGTAAAGAGATCAAATCTGACAATATTGTCAGTGTTTTCAAAAACGAAAGATGAGGAGTGCATACGCAAATCTTCAGGAAAATGCTTTGTTTCTACATGAGGCCATGTGTAAATGGGTCACTTTAAAGACTTTTGTGGACTAACATCCAAGTCAAACCAAGGTAATACACTGTACTGTAACTTTCAACTTGTCTTAAAGGGATAGTCGCCCAAAAAATAAAATTCTGTCCTCATTTAATCATCTTTCCAAACCTGTATCTGTTGAACACAAAAGAAGATATTTTAAATAATGTTGGTACACAGTTAGCCATTGACTTCCATAGTACTTATTGGAACAAATTGAGAGTGAGTAAATGATGACAGAATGTGTGTTTTTGTGTGAACTAACCCTTCAACTAAAGCCTGCTAGGTGTCAATGTACAACATTTTCGCCCTCTGCTGTCTGCTTATATGAATTACCCCATAAATCCCGTTTTGTGGGCCAGGAATCTCCTATAAATACTTCTGCCCCCACCCTAATTTCACATTTCTGTTATTCGTAGTCCTTGGTGTCCTTAACATGGACAAAACTGCTTGAGAGTGTCTTTCCGAGAGTGTTTGGCTATTAATCTTGTGCTCAGTAGAGATGTCATTTTTAATGGCTTTTTCCTGCATGCAGCCATGGGAGGTAAGAGTGTGTGTGTTTGGGTTGACAGGGACATAAATCCATAATTTGGCCAGTGATGGTATCCGCTTTCCGCAGGCGAAGCGCCAAATCTGAGGTGCTGCCCACAGCACAAAAGTCCTCGGAAAACATAGTGTCCTTCCTCTATCTCGGCTGCACAGTGTCCGTGTTTTCCTTCAACAGCTCTCTATATTCCTGTATACCTTTTCATTTAACTTGCTACATTTGTTTTAAAACAGCTAGTTACAGATTATATGCACTGATATTTTTTTATGAATATTAAATCTGTTGTTTAACCCACTATGCTTGAGTATGTGAACATTTTAAAGCAATGTCAACTGTGAGCTTATGGTGTCACACAATGTCTATGTCAAAGGTGCCGTTTTTAATACTGAAATGTATGGGATTTTATTCAACTGCCATATGGGGAAAAACAAGCTAAACGAGAGAAATAAAATAAGTTTGAGGTAGACCATTTGCGAGCAGAAGTCTCGGTTACATTATTGTAACAAGTAGAGGAAAATGAACCACGGAAAAAGAGAAACTATTAGTTTTTTGTACCTTTGGATGTCAGAATCTCAAAAAAAAAAAGATTTTTCCAAAAAAAAATTATTCTAAAATCCATAAATACTGTAAAAATAAGAAAACTGACAAGAGTACCAATAAAACATTTAAAACATTGACGCATGTTCCACATAAAACACTTTTCTTCAATCCACTCTCTCTCTCTCTATATATATATTTATTTATTTATTAAATTTTTTTAACTACATAATATTCTTATATGCATTGCACAATGGATCTAATGTATTACATGACATAATATGTAATATATATATAAAAAATAAATAACATTTATAAATAGCATTTTTTCTTGTAAAATTTCCCAATAGGACTTTAAATAAGAATATTGAGTTCATATATCAAAATTCAAGTTTTCTCCTCAGAATTTGGGATATAAGCCTGAAATGACCTTTTTAAAATTATTTTATTCAGTAGCTTTCATAGACTGCAGAACCGCAATTTTCCGCCTGCAAACACCCGAATAATTAATTCACATAAAGAAATAGTTTGTACAATTATTAGATGACTGCATGTTTGCTTTTATTTACATATTTGAAAATAACTACTTTTTTTACAGAGATATTTACTTTAGCCCAGCTAACACAGAACGCTCCCATATGGTTCCTGTTTGGTTATTTTTTTTAGGGGAACCAAATAAGAATGTTCTGGGAACGTTATCTATTGGTTCTTTTTGTAACGTAAAGAGAATTTTTCCCTGTATTTTATTTTTATAACCTCAAGACAGCGTTCCCAGAATGCGCTGGAAGACCAAAACTGTTAACTGTATTTCTTAGCATTTATGAAAAACGGTATCCCTTTCTCTACAGCTGCTTGCTGAGTTTTCGGGTCTGTCTCTCACGGGCCTCGTAGGCGTGTTTTGTGTCCAGTAGCTCGTCCAGTGTCCATCGGAGGCGGGCCATGTCCAGCTGTGTGGCCTGACACTGTTCACGCAGGCTCTGGGTCTCCTCGTGCAGCTCCACCGCAGCCGCGGCCAGCTCCGTGCTGCGCTCCTTGCACCGTGCTTGTATTCGGCCAGCGTCCGCCAGCATGGACTCCACACTGGACACCACCGAAGCGGTCTGGGCTTTTGCTATCTCAGTCATCCTCTGGCAGAGAGAAAGAGAGGGTCGTAGGCTATAAACACAGTCAATAAATATCCTGTTATCCACAATTAGACTTTGCCGTAATTTTAGTTACCGCAAAAAAAGCCCAGTAAAATACCACATATATTATTTACAGTTAATCACTGTAAAATGCACTGCTTTGTGGGTATTTTTTATGAGGTTTACAGTAACATTGTATATAGGGATTTGCAGTACTTTACAGGTTATGGTAAAGCAGTTGCGCTACTATAAACGAATGCATGCATGCATGTATGTACAGAATATAGACACACATACACATAAATACATAGTGATATACATGGACTCAAGTCATTTGTGATTTATTAAATTCAATAGCAAAATAAACAAATACATTTTTTAAATAGAGTAAGATAAGTTACAGTAAGGGTATTGTGCTGTAAACTTTTCAAAGGCAAAATACAATAACATTTTGTACAGTGTTTCTAATTAGGGTAAAAATAAAAAGAAGCTCTATTTGTGAGTTACGCATTTTAGAGAATGCATTGTCATATCACCAGGAAGGATTTAAAATAGCTCACCAAGGCTGCATTTATTTAATTAAAAATACAGTAAAAAACGTAATATTGTGTAATATTATTGTAATTGAAAAAGCACCATTTTTTACTTCAACATATTTTGAAAAGTAATTTATTCCTGTGATCAAAGCTGTATTTTCAGCATCATTCCTCCAGTTTTCAATGTCACATGATCCTTCATAAATCATTCTGATATGATGATGGTTGTGCTGCTTTACATTTTTGTGGAAAAAATTATACCATTCAAATATTTGACGTACGTTTTTTTAAAGAGAGAAATTAATACTTTTATTCATCAAATGGATTAAAAGAAACAAAAAATACTTTTTATAAGATATTATTGAATGAATGCATTAAACACAAATGCAGTTGATTTAGTCAAAGAATCACCACTTCCACAAATTTTAAGTAGCAAAATTTGTTTTCAACATTGAAAATAATAAGAAATGTTTCTTGAGCAGCAAATCATCATATCACAGTGATTTGTGAAGGATCATGTGACATTGAAGACTGGAGGAATGATACTGAAAATACAGTTTTAATCACTGGGATAAATTACATTTTATATGTTTTTTAAAATTGTAATAATATTTCAGAATATTACTGATTTTACTCTATTAAATAAACGCAGCCTTGGTGAGCAAAAGATACTTTAAAAAAAAAATTAAATGTTCATGTTTCCACACGTTCAACAGGTAGCTACAGTGATATAATATGCGTGTCTAGAACTTCTTATACAACCAACAGAAAATCATGAGACCATAGACTCTGGTGGCCCCAGCGGAGCATTTACACTCTGTCAAAGTGAAAACGCGTCAATCATTAGTCGTGACATTAGTTATTATTATAGAGCAGCAGTAACTCGGTTTGATCCGCAGGGATGAAGGGCATCAAGCGGCTTACAGAGGCTTACCGAGCCGCTCTCGCTTCAGCCTCATCTCGCTGATTGAACACCAGACCCGTACAAACAACACCAAACACTCCGACTTCAGATAGAAAGCTGTTGAACGCAACACACACAACTAACTTTACTAAACATAACGCATAACTTTCCATTCCTATCTTACCAGACTTTCTCCTCTGTCTTGGTCATGAAGATTGTCGGCTTGCCGTGTCTCTGACGCGAAGCAGCGTGACTGTTAAACCTGCGAGTGTCTCTTTAAATCTACTTCACCTCTAATTAAACGAGAGAGAGAGACCTTTTGAGAATAACATGTTTGTTTATATGCATATATATATATACATATATAAAAACACAAATAAACACACACACACAAACGCACACATATAATATATATATATATATATACACAAATAAACACACAATCACACACGTGTATATATATACAAACATATACTAACACAAATAAACACACACACGTATATATATATATATATATATATATATATATATATACATAAAAAAGACAGACAAACACACCCATATAATACACACACACATACACGTGTGTATATATATATATATATATATATACACACACACACATATATATACACACACATTTACTTACACAAATAAACACACACACATACGTGTATATATATATATATATATACATAAAAAAGACAAATACACCCATATAATATATATATACACACACAGACATATGTCTACACTCACACACACATTTATACATGTGTGTGTGTTTATACATGTATACACAACGTTGTTAAATACTTGATTCTGATTTGTTGATCAAGTGTGTTGATTTGTTTGTGCACTACTGCACTTATAACAGGTGTGTTGATCTCATTACACTTCTATATAACATGGCCTGCCGACTTAAAAGCAAGAAACTTAAGCAGTGGCATAAGAAAGCAGGTCTTCAGAAAAAAAAGTGAGCATAAAACCTGTAGATACTTTGGTCATATCATCACATCAACATTACAATTGTCAAAATGTACAGCTTACACACTGCACAGAATATAATACATTGACCTCAAATTGCAGCGATGCCTTATTTTTTTAAAGCACATTTTCTCTCTCTTTTTGTTGTTGTTTTTAGAATTTTACACAAAATTCTAAAAACAACAACAACAATATCTGAATATCCAGTTAAATAAAAAAACTGATAACTAGACACAGAGTTGATAATGTCAAGGCACAAGTGATATTTCAAATCAAGCAGTTTATTATGTACCATCAGTGTTACACTCATCATGATCATCAGTTGTGACAATCCTTATTATCAGACTGCCTACACACATACACACACACACACACACACACACACACACATATTTCATAACGCTCATTCTCCTTTCATAAGACAATTCAGACAAACCTGTTTGAGCCATAGCAGCAAAATTCACTTGCTACAACCCCTTAACTTTGGGGAGGGACAAATATAAAGGTCCTGTTTTATTAAGCTGAACAAATCATTCATTCTGTATCCTGCAAATCTCTTAATGAATTTGGCTGCATCTGAAATTATTGTATTCAGGGCATTTTCACATAAAGAAAAGTATTGCTTTTGATGCTGCTATTAAATCTTAAAGAGTTTTGTCTCAAAAAGGGTACATGAAGAAAAAACTGAATGCAAATTTACATTCCCTTGAAGACGCTCATATGCTAAACATACAGTTGATCTCGGGACCGCATGATACTTTTGCAACGTGAAGGGATAGTTCACCCAAAAATGAAACAAAATCCCTCTCAAGTTGTTAAAAAAGAGATCGTAAATCATAAACAGAAGCTCAAACGAAACTGCTTGATGCACGAGAACAATTTCTTGCTGAAGCTCAAACGTGACGCGTAACACCAGAATGAACCTCATTGGTTCTCGCTGAAGCTCAAACGTGACGCGTAACACCAGAATGAACCTCATTGGTTCTCGCTGAAGCTCAAACGTGACGCGTAACACCAGAATGAACCTCACTGGTTCTTGCTGAAGCTCAAACGTGATGCGTAACACCAGAATGAACCTCATTGGTTCTCGCTGAAGCTCAAACGTGGCTTGGTTGAGGTCTTTATGTTCACTTATCAATGTTTATATGTGAATAAAAGCCTAAATCCAATCTGTTCATCATATACATCAGTGATTGAGCCTCTTCAGAAAATTTGGACTAATTAACCGCTCAATTTATATGAGTTAGTTTTACGATCTCTCTAAGAACTTTTTTAAGCAACAAAGTGGTAGTTGTGTATATGTCAATGAAGGAACAGAATCTGAACGAAAAATCTTAAGGGCCAGTCACACAGCGAAAACGCATGAATCATGCACGAATTACGCACAGATTTTTGTTTCTGCGCAGAGTGTGCGTCGTATGCGTAATTTGTCGGTGGAACGAACGTGGATTGTCAGTGATTGTAAGTGGATGTGCGTCGAAGGCGGTTTGTGCGTGAATTTGAGTTTTGAACGGTTCAAAATTTTTCCAACGCACAGTTGCGTTATTCACGAGTCGGCGTGCGTAGTTTATGCATTGAGTATGCGTGATTATGCGCGGGACACGCGTCGGCCGTCAGTGCTTATGCGTCGGAACTGGTTCGAAACCGCGCACGTCCACGTCCGTCCACTGACGCCTCACCTTCATATCATGCATGAACCGCGCACGCATCACGTTCTTTCCACTGACAATGTGGATTCTGAAAGTGCTTGTACGTATATATAAACGTTCGCGAAGCGTGCGTCTTTGGACTCGCTCCATCAGTGATTCATGCGTCGGGCGTGCATCGAATGTTCGTGGAATACTTTGGTCAATTTCTCGCGCACAAGCGTGCACTAACCCAATCTGTGCGTGATTTGTGAGTGATTCGTGCGTGATCGGCTGGGTGACTGGCCCTTTAAGAAGGTGAATGAAAATCTTATGGGTTTGGAACAACATGAGAGAGAGTAATTAATGACAGAATTGTCTTCAGAATCTCTTTAAATCTAAAAAAAAAAAAAAAACACGTCATCCATTTGAGTTCCAGAACACAATTTTGCACCCAATTTGAACAACTCCAATTTCTAGAAATTCAAGTATTTTGGTCGTCTAACTGTCCGGGTATCAACAACCGGCGAATGGATGAAACACTGCACAATAAAATACTTGACATACTTTACATTCTCATCGTGATATAAACAGACACCACATCACTGTAAGATCAACATTCACGTTGTGACAGAACATTTCGACAGTATTGCAAGAATATTTTCTTTTTCTTAATTAAAGGTGTTTTTCAATTATTTGCAGTACAGTTGCAACATCTATGTGAGCTGCTAAAGGATAAATGAGAGAGCATGTCTGCATGCTTGAGGCTTATGATAAGACAAAGCGTGTGTTTTTTGGCTTCCAATGTGTATTTGCAGATTATATTTGAAGCTTGACAGCAAAACACAAGTAGGAAGATTTGCGTTGAACACATTTTCCAATTATTAAACACATTCATGTGTGTATGCTGCAATGAACTCACTACTAAGACGTCTCACAAGGATCCACAGTTACCAGAAGATGGATGTGTCTTGGCACACTAAGCGGTCTCATCTACAATTGGCCTATTTATTCACATGACACTTCAGCCAATCAAAGACGAGCACAAAGGCTACGATGGAGGGCAACATGCTGCACCGTTATTTATGTCTGTGAGGTGCTCTTCTGTCTCAAACTCTTTATGAGGCAAAGTTGGTGATATGCTTTTGTACAAATAAACAATTACTGACTAACAAACAAGAAATATAAAATACATACAGTGAACACAAAGTGATTACAGCACCTCACAAATGCAAGATTTATAGCTGTAGTTTAAGCTGAGGAAAATACCTCCACATACTTTAACTAGTTTTCTGATAACCAAACCAAAAACATGGTACTAGGGCTTTTAAGCCTGCAGAAAGAAAATACTCTTAATGAAGCTGCAAGGTAATAGCTTAAAGGTGCAGTAAGCGATTTCAGAGAAGCGCTGTTGAAAGTGGATCGTAGCCAATCGGCAGCAAGAGGGAGATTTGAAGAAAGACTGTAGAAAGAGAGATGGCTGAGAGACATTACAAAAGAGAAAAGCTCAGAGGAATATGACTGGAAAAAGAAGGTTATGATCAGGCAAGAGTGTTAATATTAGAAAAGCTTTCCAGCGCTGGAGAGACCCGAGCGGGAAGAACTGAAAACAGGTTGTTGTTTCTGCTCCATACGCGAGTAACACTGGTTTGACTTTCTGGTGATGGCCCTACACCATGAAGCCGGTTTAGATGGCTAGCGAGGTATGTTTCAGTTTACTTTGCACCAACCCTGGGTTTTAGGCACCATAAAGTGCATTTGGCCTTTAGCAGAGTTCATGGTCATAGTAACTTGTCCTCAAACTGAAATTGAACCAATCAGCTGTGAGCAAAGTGACATACATGTCTGATACAACAGTGGTTCTCAAATAGTGGGGGGCGCGGAGCGATGCCAGGGGGGGCGCGCGTGACCCTGGAGTACATGCTTTTTTTGCCAGGGAGTAGGTTTTCTTGCACTGAACAAGAGCAGCATATATGAAGTTCAGATAACCATCCCCTCATCCTTTGACGTGTACGATCACACTGGTGTTCATATGTGTCACGTGATCAACCACTAAATTCACACGTGTTTTCACGCGTTATCTGGCCCTGATCCAAAAAAGAAGGTTATGAGCTTGTCATTTATCACAACAATTCAGTGTTTTCAACCACATAAGGTTTCTTTTAGGTTTCAACAAGTTGAGCCAACAAGTTGGTGACTATTTTGAATAAAAAAGAAAAACTAAATAAATGTATTAATCTATTATACAGCGCTTTTTGTGACTGCGGTATGTCACGTGACAAGCATGACGCGTTGCCATGGAAACCATAAGGCAAACGTTCCAAAATGGGGGGAAGGGGGGCGCGCGAAATGTTTACCTCTTCCGAGGGGGGGGCATGACAGAAAATAATTGAGAAGCACTGTGATACAATAAGATGACTTCCCCTGTTTCTACTCCAAATTAAAGGTCACTACATAGCCATTACTTTTAAAAGACAAAATTGTCTGGCTTTTAGCAATGCTTATTTATAATGACAATTTTGTACGATTTAGATGTGTAATTATTATACCCTTCATCAATGTACACAATTTAATTGATCAATTATTAAGCACAGAGCTTAAATTAATATAAATATATAAAGGTTAATGATTAAGCATTAATAAGCTTTATAATCAAGAATTAAAGCTATAAAAATGACTATATGTGAGCTTAAATGTTCACTTCTCTCTATTCACAATTCAACCATCTAAACTAACTCCACAACTTTGACTTGCATTGATGCAGCAAGATTTTTCTTTTAGTTTTTATTTATTTATTTATTTTTATTTTTGCTTCTCTGGCGTCAAGTAAACCTCAGTTTCGCCGTTCACTACTGACGTCACTCCTAAACAATGTTTGTTTGGGTCGATTTCAAATATCAACAGCGATTGTGAAAAATTGCATACTGCACCTTTAATATGATTATACTCCTTGCAGTAATAATGGAATCCATTAGTTTTGTCAAATATCCATTTCATAAGAACAGCAGACACAGTGAGGGAATACAAAAAAAAAAAAAAATTGTTACAATGACCTGTCTTGAGAAGTTTTCCCAAAATCCCCAAATTTTGTGCAAGTTTATGAGGTTCTTCTCTCCCTTGAATTTTTTTTTTTTTTTAATAAAACAAAACTTTTTTTGACTTGTGGGACACAGCAATATGTTGGCTATAAATATATAGATTAATAACATTCCCCTTGATGAAGTTCTGTTCTCTTCACGATCTTTGGAAGGTTTTCCAATGGTCTTGTCATTCGGTAGTATGTTTTTGGTGCTTTTTGCTCCATGACCAGAGGTGTAGCAGTATATTGGAAGTTCTTCTTTTGTTGTGTATCCCCTTAAATTTTACAAACACTCCCTTGCCATTTCTTTATTGCATAGATAAGTTTATATTAACATCAGTCTTTGTTTACAAGAGGTGTCTGACCCCTTTCTTGGTCATTTTATGTATTCTCATATTGCTCTTAAGCTTAACAAACTGACTTTTCTCTAAGCGTCACCTTAAAAACTTTACCGCCCAGTCCCGCATTCGTTTTTTTCCTCAGACAAGCTTTTAGACATTTCTTATAAAAGTCTATAGAGGAATAAATGCAGTTTTATAGAAATTACGAATAAACATTGTTGTCAGGTCAGTTATAATAGTGGCGCAAAGTGCATTTTATTCTTTTCCATATAATTCAACAAATGTATCGATTCCTCTCTTGCAAATGAGACATGTCTGTTCAGTTTCCTGTGGTTAGCATTTGTGTGTGTGCATACATATATAAAAGCTTGTCTGATTTTTGCCAGTGACCAAAGGAGGTGGAGCTTAGTGAAAGGTCAATTGACAAATAACGTTCTTCCTTCACATCGTATTTGGCATGACATTTCCAATTCTCTCTTTTTCTCCGACACTTCAATGCACTTTTTGATGGGTTAGTGTCTTTTCTTCAGGAAATGTCCTCACCTGAATGGCAACTCTCCTCTCCATGCACAATCAAAACTGGGAAGAAAAGGGCATCCTGATACGTAGGAGGTCTGTCTCTTTCCCTTGCTTCCCCTTCCTCTGCATCCTCTTGTTGCTCTCTTTCTTCCCCGTCTCTCTCACCTCCTTCTTCTCTGTCCACCACATTCGCCGCCTCCTCTTCCTCATCACCCTCTCCTTCCAGCACTCTTCTACTCTCTTCATCTTGTCTCGCTCCCAACCCTAAGAAACCACCTCCTCCACTTGCCTCTTCTCCTCTTGCTGCTAGTCCTCCACCTACACTACGGGAGTGGAAGAGGGACGACGGGCGAGGAGCCTGGAGCCTCCCTAAGGAGAAGCCACTCCTGCTCAGAACCAGCCGTCCTGGGCCTCCAGGACCACCTGATGCACTAGCTCTCATTCCAGCCATGGTTCCACTCAGCAGGGCTGCAGTCGGGCCTCTCAATCGGGAGGGCAAGGAAGCACTGCTTGTGGTGCGACGGCAACGAGGACAGTTCTGGAGCAAGTAAGCCGAAGCAAAGGCCACTGGATAAGACGGGCCACCCGTTGTCGAGTTAGTCCCCTGCCCGGCCGGAGGAGTGTTAGCATCTTGGTTGGTGCCCGAACCGGGATCCATCAACAGGGCCTCGGAGTAGCTGGGTACCAACTGCTGGTTGCAGCGAATGTGCCACTCCAGCTCCGTCATGTCCACTGTATTGACTCGTGAAATGGCACGATAGCTCGAACCAGGTCCAGGTCCGTTTCCATTCTCGATGCCCCCACTGTTCTCGGTTACATCACCCCTACTGTTATCATCAGCATCGCCAAACAGTTTCTCTACATGGTAGTGCACATATGCAGTACGATACTCCGCAACAACCCGAAGCGGCCAGGACAGGAGCAGAGCCGAGGCCAGCCAGAACACTTTACGCCTGGCATACCAGGGCTGTCTGGCCGGGTCTGGGAAAGCAAGGATATGCTCACGGAAATCCACGTTTTTCAAATGCATTCCCTCCCTTGCCTCCATGTAATCATCAAGTCCTTCGTTTTCACCAAAAAAACGTGCACGCTGGGTCAGGTAGGCCGCCTCCGCTCGGGCACTAGCAAAACTAAAGCATTTGGTGAAGCGCAGACGTACCGCCGGGTGATCCATTAGGCCCCTTAACTCCTTTGAAACGTCTTTGACGCCATACCTCGCATAGTCAAACTCTGAGCTCGCCGCATGCGTGTTTACACGCTCATGATACACTTGCGTAGACGTATAGGCATCTCCGTTGCGATAGCGGGTCACCTGTCTCGTCCGTCGCACGTAGTGGTAACTGATGGCCTTCCACCAGATGCACGGCGTTGCTTGCTGCAGTCTCTGCACACGCTCGTACACCTCCGCAACCTCTGCTTGAGCCAACATGGCCGTCTTGGAGTAGCAGTGCCAGCATTCCACCAAGTAGACCACATACAGCATCGCCAAGAAAGCGAGAGGGATATAAATGTAGCCACTGGAACAGGGACTATCCAGATCCACTTCTAGGGGGCTGTAGACACCAGAACTAGCTGAGGTCGTAGAGGGGTCTCCAGGCTCCACAACAGCAGCCTCGGGCTCGGTCGGAGATAGCACTGGAACTTTGCACAGCTTGCACCAGGCCAGTGTGCCAAAACAGCCAAACATGAGCAGAGTGAGGAGAAGACACTTCCAGTGAGACTCTCGACACAGAGAGGAGGCCAAGGACTGCTTCACTGGACGCTGCTGCAGAGAGAATATGAGAGTGAGCATGTGGACAACTGGTATCATAGTAGAAAAAACTGCCTGGAGAAAAATAAATGTCAAATTATATTTGCTTAAAAGTATGGTTAAATTACACAACACTCTCATCCTGGCAATAAATGACATGCACATTAGGTTGCAAAATAGACTTAATTGCCGTACAACAGCCATTCGATTCCAGACAAGTACTTTTTAGTGCAACTGTCTGAAAAGGAAGGTTAACACTTGTAGAGAAGCCCTGTCTGCCATTATATTATGAAACATTATTTTAAGCATAATGGATCTCATGCAAATTATTATTATCTACTGTTTTCTGAATTTTTAAAGCCTTTTAATAGCATTTTAAGTTATTCAACACCTCTGTTGGTTGCATGTTCATAACACTCACTCGCAGAAGATTATGACCTTTGGAGGACTGCCGTAGCGACTTCAATATCACATTTCTAAATTTGTGTTTTAGTTAAGCTTTCTTGTAGTTCAACCAGTAGAGCATTGGTGCTTGCAACGCCAAGGTAATGGATTCGATTCCGAGGGAAAGCAAGACCTGATTAGAATATCAATGTGTTTCTTCAATGCAATGCAAGTCACTTTGGATAAAATCGTCTGCCAGATGCATACATGTAAATAGAAAAGACTATCATGCAAAGGAGAGGAACATAATACAGAGCAAAATATTGGATAAAGAAGGTAAAGCAATATGTCATCTTTCACTTGACTTCAGTCTTTCATTATCATCCAACGTCCTGTGCCACACTAAAACAGAAATAGCTCACAATCTGTTGTAGTCTATTCCTGCTGCCATCCAAATTAATTTAAACTGCATTTCTGATATGACTCACAGCTTTCTTCCCTTCAAGCTGTCTCAATTTCTATTGATCTTCATGTAACAAGAGACAGGAGGTTAACTCAGCACCAATGAATAAATAGAGAAGAGAGAGAGAGAGAGAGAGAGAGAGACAGAAATGCTGTAGCTTGTTAATATAGAGGGCCTGGAGGTCAGTGCTGACTCTGGTCTTGAGCTTTGTCACAGATATTTTGGCCTAGCCGAAGTCATTATCTGCTTTGAAATAACACAGACCTCCTTTGATCAGATGCTGTAACAGTAAGAGGACATCTATCAGACAGAAGAGCGTGATAAATGTGGACGGGAAAGAGCTACAATGGCAGACCAAATGAGAGAGCGAGAAAGAGACGTTGCCAAGAAGGACGCTAGCAAAACAACAGTCCCAAGGGAAATGCTCTGCCAAGACCTGAGGGGAAAAGACGAGCATATTACCTTGTGTGGAGAATATACAGCACTTTATGATACATTACTTATACTGTGTGGTATCAGTGCCACACTTTCTTTGGTAACATATGATTATCTAACATTGTGGAATACCAGTATAGTGTATCTGTGGAGATACTGTACTTGAGAGGCCTTTTACACCTTTAAAATACTGTGTAAACACCATGGTATATCATTCAGTACCACGGTATAATACCATCAAAGTACCACCATAGTACTTTTTGTACAAGAGCCAACATGATCACTTTTTTTTCTAAGAGAAAAGAGAGCCAGATTGAGGCCCAAAGTCTGGGGGAAACAATTAAATGCAGTGCAGAGATAAAAGCATAAGGCTAACAGGCAATTTACTGCAGTGTGATTGTTTATGGATAGGTATGGTAATGGGAAACAGGTCTCAATACTAAACACTTAAACACTAATACAACTGAGCTTGAGAAACTCAGACTGCAGCTTGATGACATTATATGGTTACCTATTGTTACAAGAATTTATTTGTATAAATACTAATAAATATTCCAAGAGTAACTAGTATCTTCACTTGTAATTATTAATTAGATCGTAATAGGTATTCTCTACTATTTTTAATTAGTTAGGTATCATTACTTATTCTTATTTTACAACCAACTATTCAAATTGTTATTGGCATTGATCTCGGTTTTCTTAATAGCAACTAAATAGACTAGTATTTATTTATTTATGCCATTTCGGTAACCTTTTACAACGTATTAGTTAACAATAAGCAATACATTTGTTACTGTACTTGTTCATCTGAAAAATCCAGCTGTTCATTGTTTGTTCATGGTGCATTAACTAATATGAACAAATACGACTTTTGATTTTAATGCATTAATAAACGATGATATTAACATGAACAAAGAATAAATGCTGTAGAAGTGCAGTTCACTCTTGGTTCATGAAAACTAATGAAATATTATTGGAAAGTGTTACCACTATTTCTTTAGCTGCTAACAATTTTTTGAAGGATTGTTGACTGAACTATAAATTGTTCAGAATTTTTACATTTATACATTTGGCAGATGCTTTTATCAAAAGCGATATGCATTGCATTTAAGGAACACATTGACATTCTAATCAGTTCTTGCTTTCCCTGGGAATCAAACCCATGACCTCGGCGTTGCAAGCGCCACTCTCTACTGTTCGAGCTACAGGAAAGCTGTAAATATGAAAACTTGTCATATTTAAATGATCAACTTAAACAAGTAACCATTAACAACAAATGGGATTGTCTTAGAATGATAAGTACTAGTAAAAGTGTAACAAATGCTAGTAAGTACTAGGCTAGTATGAATAGTAACAAGTGAAATGGTAAAAAGCTAGCGGATTAGCTATCAAAAATATGATTTGTGTACAAAGCATATGTTAAAATGGCTTGCCATACACATCGAGACAACCTTCACACAGCCAAACACAGTTTCCTACACATTAACAATTAACCTGTATAGGTTAAAAACAATTATTTTTTATTGCATTTGAGCCAATATACGCCCTCGTCTCACCTCTTCCCTCCCAACTCCGTTCAGAATGGGCTCCTCTCCATCCGCCGTCGCCTCCTGCATCTTCCCTCCGTCCCGCTGGCCCCGCGGAGACTCCCCGGGGATTGCCGGGGGCGCTTCAGGATGAGGCGGCCCTCGTCCGGGTCACCCCATCCGCCGCTGGTCCCGATGCGGTTTCTCGAGAGCGGCAGCCCGGGTGAAGTCGCATGATCAACGCCACATTCCCCACCCGCATCCTCCGTCTCCTCCTTGCCCTTCACACATCAACCGCGTGCATATTTCCCTCACGCGGTCTCTCAGTTGCGAGCATTTCACCAGCAGCTTCATCACCTTCACTCTGATGATGAGGTTGTTATTATGGCTGTATATCCAGAAGCATGGATGATGGGAAGAGCATGCATTAAAACGCACGCGCGTGAAAACGTCAAAAACACATTTCTACGAAAGCACCAGCGTGGATCCACGGCGCCCTGCTTGTTTTTGTCGATATGCGCGTTTCTCCTTGAGGGAGATTCAGAGGACGTCAGCGGAGTCCCCCTCCAATCTCCTGGAAGGCACGGCCGTTACCTCAACACTGATGTCACCCACCTGCCCCACACAGCGAGTCCCAATCCATTGCACCAATGCCCCCCTTTGCAATCCTTGCATATTTTGCATGTCTTGAAATCATCCGCTTCAGTGCTTAAAGCTGAGGCACAGCAAGTTTGCCATTTTTGTTTTGAACAGCAACAATAAAATGCAACACTCCAGAGGGGTTCGAAAAACGGCCATTTATAGCTTTATTGCTTTAGACATTATTTGAGTCAATAAACAGAAAAATTATAATGCAGTGATTAAACAGAAGTGCAGTTTTCAATAAGGTGAAAGACTATGATAGGGCGCCACGCGTACAGTAAAGCTGATATATCGTGCGACTCAAGGCTGGTCCAATATTCCTGCAATAATAAAAAAAACATATGACAAAATTAATAATAATGACTATTTTTCTCACAAAGTCTGCATTTATTTGATGTAAAAATACAGTAAAATCAGTAATACTGTGAAATATTATTGCAATTTAAAATAACTGTTTTACTATATTTTAAAATGTATATTTTATAATGTACAATTTATTCCTGTGATTTTAAAGCTGAATTTACAGCATCATTCCTCTTCGGTGTCACATGATCTTTCAGAAATCATTCTAATATGATGATTTCATGCAAGAAACATTTATTATTATTACCAATGATGAAAATAGTTGTGCTGCTTAACATGTTTTTGCGGAAATCATTTTTTCACTTTAAATAAAATGCAAGTATTTGTGTGAGTGTGTGTGTGTGTGAGTGTGTGTGAGAGAGAGAGAGAGTGAGATAGTGTGTGTGTGTAAAAGTGTGTGAGTGAGAGAGTGTGAGTGATTTAGTGAGTGTGTGAGAGAGAGACAGAGAGTGAGTGACAGAGTGTGTGTGTGTGTGTGAGTATGTGAGAGAGAGAGTGTGTGTGAGAGGGAGAGAGAGAGAGTGTGAGTGTGTGAGAGAGAGAGAGAGAGAGAGAGAGAGAGACAAACCTTTTGAGTTTTCCATATTTAATGCATGAAAGAAGCTTCTCTTTTTCTGTTTCATTGGAGCATTGATCATATGCTTGCAATAAACTAGAAAAAGAATGAATGGTTTAAAAAAAATGATACATAAAACAAGCAAATCCAGAGACGGGGCAACAGGTAAAATAACATGACCTTATATCATCCGTATTAATTCCCAACCAATTATTAAAACTTAAAAAGGCATTTTTAATTCACACAGTCAGCAAATGTCTGTGATAGTAGAATGTAAATGAGTGATTTGAAGATAGCGGCGCGACCCACCGTCATTTAATGAGGCGTATCTGTGATAGAGGAATGTAAATGAGTGTTGATGTGTTTGAGTGAGTCACACCTGCTGACTGTGCTGTAGTGTTCAAGAACCGCGGCTGCTTTATCACCAGACACTCCACTGATCTGCATAAGCTGCCGGGCAAACACTTCCCGCACTGTCTGGCACTGTGTTTGCATGAGAGAGAGAGAGATCTTGATTAGAAATTATTTCATTTATGAAGAAAAAACACTTTACATTACGGTCCTATATTGAGAACATTAGCTAACACTTTTCCCCGCCAGCGCTTTATAAAAAAAGTTGCCAGCCACCGCCAGAATTTTTGATAATCTTCACAAGTTTCATTGACCTAGAAAATTTTGTTGTATGAATATCTGAACGTGCAATATCAAAAGAGAGATCAGACCCTCTGCTTTTAAACAAAACAAGTTTTATCCGAGCTCGATGCGTTGAATGTGGCCAAGTTTCATAAAAACAAGCAAGATTTTGAGCAAAAGCTGAGAAAAACAACGACTACATCCAGATTAGATTCAGAACGATGATCAAAACGTACATGGAATAGTTAATTAACTAAAAACGAGTAATACATTTGTATTTATTCATCTTTGTTAATGGCTGTTTCCATTGAAAATTTAACTTGTATGAAAAATTGGAATGTCGCACTAATATTTGTGAATAAAGCAGCGTTTCCATCTAAGTTCAAAAGAACATCCGTCACTTCCTGTGAAAAGTGATGCAAAACATTAACAAAAATGGAAGTTGCTGCAATCAGGGAAGAAGCGAGTCTCTTTTTTCCTACATCATAAATGACTTGCGTTTCAGAGCAGCAGATGAAGAGCAATAAACACCGTCGTGTTCTCTTGCGCTCAGACGCTGGTGTTTGTGAGCAATCATGAGACGTTTCTGAGAGGGAATTAAACCAGATCTTTCTGATGACAGACTTTCAGAATGATCAACATTTGAGATGCTGAGCGATGTGATTGGTTCGCTGGTTACTCCAGTTATCCAATCACATCCACTGCTGAGTCAAAGTCACATGAGTTTTTTTGTTGTGGATCAAGGGATTTATTCTGTAAATGTGTTTCCATCATAGATTATGCGCATGTCTTCTTATCAGATAAAAAAAATGGATCCGACTCAACTGAGCACATACGTTTTTTTATGTGCATTTTTAGGTTTTATGCACATCTTGGTGTTTTCATCCAGTGTTTTATATGCGATATTCCAAAATGGAAATCCTTTTGCTACTGTAAGTTCATAAAAATACTTAGGTCACATTTAATACTTAGGTTCATTCTTAGGTCACATTAGTTGTAAGATACAAATTTCTAAAATACATTAAAAAAATATAAAATACAAATGTTGAAATTAACATGAACTAAGATTAATAAATGCTTTAGAAGTAGTCATAATTTTTTAGATCATGCTTACTAATTTAAAGTGTTACCAAACTGTCATTACAAAATAAATATTTACCATATTTTACAGTGTATATTATAATACTGTGATGTCTAAAGTCACTCAAGCATCACAATACTAGTCTTAGTTTTTAATGCAATAACTATTTTCATGGCAGGAAATCATATCAGACATCATTTTACTATCAGAGCAATCCTACCGTCTCTTATTTCACATTACCTTGTTCTTCACAGCCCCATAGTTAAATTCTGTGAAGGCCATGAGAGAACAGGAGAGGTTCGTCCCATCTTCTCCATCACCCTCCAGTTCTCTGGAGCGACAGAATAATGTGCAATTCTGAGGATTAAAAAAATAAAGATCATTTCAATTTCAATAAATGAGGAAATATTTAAAGAATGATTTACACATGCTGCATTAATCTGGCTTTAAAACAAACCTGGTAGAGTTTCTGGAGGTATCTGGTCATGATAGTGAGGTAAGCAGCAGACTCTTTCACATCCTGTACACGCTTCACAAAGAAGCCGTCAACCACCTGCAATTATACACATCATCATCATCATCATCATCATCCACTACTGCATGCCTGTCTTTATGGCTTGCTGTATACCTGTGTGTTGACTATAGCCTGCTGTAATGTACTCTCAGGTAAACTGAGATGAGCCGCCGCCGATCCACACTCCTCCACTAGATAAATGGGCTTACGCAGACCACATCTCTTCAGTCGAAACTAACAGAAAAGAGAAACAGGAAAATAATGGACTGGGAAAGTCACAAGTCTCTTCACTAGAGCTGCATGATTAATTGTTGAAAGATTGCAATTTCGAGGCAAACACAGGCACAATCTTATTCCTAAATTACAACAAGCTTTAACAAGTAGGATCACAGCGAACATTCAGATCTGGATCGGCTCCACTGGGCAAGAGAGAGCAGTTGTCATGTATGGACATGAAACAGCTTCAAAGTCTTTTCAGCCACACAGTATCAGCATTTCTGTTTTACAACATTTCAAATGATCACAGAAGTTCTGGGATAAAAGTTTATAGTTCCAATTTAAAGACTGATGTATATGGCAATACATAAAAAAAGCCCCCCTTTGAAAGCAACAAGAGATCAATGACATTGTTAGACCAGTAGGTGGCGAAGAGTGAGAGTATGAGTGCGAGTCAGCTGTGAGCAGCACGAGTTATGCGTGTTCAATAATAATAAATGAGGTTCTGAGTGTATTCAATAAACAACACGGGAAGAAACACTACACTTCTGTATTGTGTTTGCATTATCTACGTTATCCCTCCTCCTCCGCAAAGGAAAAAGTCATTAGCCACCACTGTATCGTCTGTCTCGAAGGAAAGAACTCATAATTAAAACAACATTTTATATCACAGGAATCCTTATATACTATCATTTTGTGTGTGTTTTTGTATGTCTCAATAGCAATTAAAAACATGTTTTTCCCATTGTTATTGAACTAATAAGGGAGTTTTTTAAAGGGTCGGAACGGATAATTTTTTTCTGTTATTTCTTATGGGAAAAAATGATTTGAGATACGAGCGATTCAAGTTACGAGCTCGGTTCTGGAATGGATTATGTTTGTGTCTCAAGGTATTAATGTAATTACATGTGAGAACAAATAAAAATAAGTGAATGCATAAATATAAAATTAAACTACTTAATAAATATTTAAAATAAAATACATCTTAAAATAATAAAATGGAGGAAAAAGGTTTTTTTTTTTAATCTAAAATTAGATCTAAATTAGATTAAAGTCAATGTCTGCAGGTTCGGCACAATAGATAAATGTTAAAGGCAGAAAATGTGATTCAAAGTTCATTTTCATAACTTTTGATTGTTTGTGCTCATGGTTCAAACCTTCTGCTCTCTGAAGCGTCCATCTATGATGCTTCCACACAGATCATCCATCCTCTTCCTCTCAATGATGTAATCAAGCACTAGCTCTTTCCCCACTGGTGGACGCAGCTGCCCTGGAGGAAAACACAAATGCTGTTTATATATCAGTTTTTATTATTATCAAACAGCCGGCATCATCAAACTTCCAAGAGGCCCTCAATAAGATTATATCGTTAAAAATGATATGCATGTACTTGAATATTGACATAATCTTTACTAATATGCTAAAAGAAACTCAAAACTTAACTGATACATTTTTTGTTATAATTACAATCTAACCACTAGAGGTAGATACCGTCTCGGACACAAGAGAGCATTAAAGTCCCAAAAATTGAGAACCACTGTATACAAATGACTATGAAACTTGTGCATTTCTTCTGAGAAGAGTAACATTGACATCTGCTGGTTATTAACCTGCATCTCACTAAAGCTTGGCAAAGTTGGCCTACCAGGAACAGGTGTCACTTTCTCACGTGCCACCCAAAGGAAGTCCCCTACATTCAGTTTCCTGATGTCAAAGGTCACACCATTCCTTTGCAATTCCTTGGCCAGTTCTTGTTTGCGACCGCTGGTTCCCCTGTTGAGTTCACAATGTACTCTAATTTAACTCTACTAGCCATTTCCTGTTTTATAAAACAATTCATTAAACAAACCTTTAACAAAATTAAATTATATTGCTACAATTACAAAAAAAAGTGAAGTTGCACCACACAAAATCTTTTAATCTCACCCAGTTGTCTCGATGAAGTCGACACACAGCACAATGTCATAAGAGCCAGGTGGAAGGTGCCAACCCATTGCTGTTCTGCCCGTCTCTACGGTTTGGGACTTTCCTTTGGCATCTGACTGTGAGATAAGACCCTGGTTTACAGACAGAGCTGTCGCAGGCCTTTCTGAACTCTTGCTGGACCTATAAGCGAAGGAAGGTTTATACAGTTAATATACTACAATCTCGGCTTTATGTGCGCATACTTTCAGTGTGAGCACAAAGTCTGCTGGAATTAGTAAAACTATGCGCAAAACGTGCAATCCCACGGCCAAACTCAAGCCCTGAAACACCAACATTCATCTGGAGCAAATGAAACGAGTGAGTGAGAGGAGGTGGGTTTCTCTGTCAAATTCTATGCCGCTTGCAACACCAAAGTCATGGGTTCGATTCCCAGGGATGTCAATGTGTTCCTTGAATCCAATGCAAGTCGCTTTGAACAAAAGCGTCTGCCAAATGCATAAATGAAAATGTAAAGTGCAGCTTGTAACATCTATTGGAAAATGAGTATTATGGAGATATTTCAGTACAAGACAGAAAACTAAAACTGTAAAGTCAGCAATAAACAGTTGTGACAATCTTTTCTTCCCTATTGTAAAGTATATCCGAGTGAAATAGCTTCTCGAATAAGAAAAAACATGTAGGACGGGACTTAGGATGATTGTGGTTTGCTATTGGTCGAGCTCATGTGAGTGACAGTTCCAGTAAACACATCAGAAAAGAGAAGAGATGTGCAAGAGAGCAACATTTAAAAAAATTAAGACAAATCATTTACTACAAATACTACAATATTCCATAAAATTGACTGAATATTAGCGACTTTTGCTACTCAAAATCGCCAGATATGACCTAAGAAGTCACAAAATGGAAACCTTAACATATGCACTTTCACAAAAGCTAACCTGCTTGTACTCACCAGCTCTCCTTCTCCTCCTGCTCCTCATCATCCTCCACCTCCTCCAAAGTCAGGTCTACAACATCCGGTCCATCTCGAGAGTTTTCTTCTTCGCTGTGTTCTTTACTCAACCCCGTCTCTTCTGAATCAAGCCTCTTGGCTAGAGCCAGACCCTGGTCAGTCAACGAATACCTAAAATAAGAAAAGAGAAAAAGAGAGAGATGAAGATCAACTGAACTCAAGTTAAAGTTAAAGCAGATCTGTGCTGGGATTGCAGATCTCACCTGGCAGGATTGTGCGTCTTCAGCAAAAGGTCTTTCTGAATGAGTGTGCTCACAGAGGCCCACGCAGTGTATTTGCTACCAAGATCAGGCTATATGCAGGGGGGAAAGACATACTTAGGCCACAAGTTGTGGTTATAGTCAGCAATTCCTTTGTAGAAGTGCTGTTGGCCAAACCGTTGTGAAGGACTTATCACACAAGGGTTGTGCCTCAGTTTGAAGTTCGTTTCTAAACATGAAGCCTTTGCTCCCATGCGTCTAGAAAACACAGGACAAAATAACAGGTAAACCGTTAAAATAGACAAACCTACTGTGAGCGATAATGCAAAATAACATGCTGGCTTTACCTGTGTGTGTCTATACAAAGTGAGTAGTACAGCGTAACCTCCAGACCTCTTTTGCGGCACATACTCTCTCTTTTTCCTTGCACCCTTCTCCTTTCTTACTTCTATTTGTGCTCGTGTCTGCAAGAAATTAGTCATTACTTTTCTAAAGACATGCAAGCGCAACTCCTTTCATCCTTAAACCGACCATATGTTCACCCAAGTTTCCAGAAAGTTTCTTCTGAGGTTCTTCCACCTGTTCAGAGGAAGCCATGTTGCTTGTATGGCTATCCAAGTGGATTGGAGCATCAGAACCTTTCAGGACAAAAAACGATATTGTAAATATGGGTAAAGAAGGACTGTGGGTATTGTAAACATTTCAGGGAAAAGCTATGTCTGCTGAAGTCCCGCACCGTTGTCCCGATAATGCTTCTGGAGCCGCTCGTCCAAAATCTTGCAGATCCCGTCACCGAAGTTCTGTAAGATCTTTGCCTCTTTTCCGTTTTTTAGAGGGAGAGGATATTTTTTCAGAGAGTTTATGGCCTGTGAAATAGCCCAACATTGCACTTGCTGACTTTAATCCGTTTAGCATATTTCTAATGAGATAATTTATGTTTAGGGAGTTTCGAAATAGACCTTATTTAGAGCAGTGCTGTAAAAGCGAGGCTGTGACTGGGTTACCAAGTCTGTGGTTTTCTTGCAGAATTGGGCTACTTTTAAACTGCTGCCACACGCCGATTTTTAGCCTCACGTGTTAAAGGTTTTACATATTTTATAAATTATTTGATGGAAATGCTTCTATTAAAATATTTTATATTATACTACCAATGACAAAATTGTGCTAAATGTTAAAGGGTTAAGTTCACAAAATTTTCTCAACCACATGTCGTTACAAACCTCTAAGACTTTTGTTCATCTTTGGAACACAAATGAAGATATTTTTAATGAAATCTGAGATCTTTCCCTCTATTGACAGATTCACAACTACCACTTTGATGCTTCAAAAAGTTAATAAAGAAATCGAAAAACTAGTTCATATGAATTGAGCGGTTTAGTCAAAATTTTCTTTAGATACTCAATCATTTTATAGGATGAACAGGTTCATTCTGGTGTTACGCATCACGTTTGAGCTTCAGCGAGAACCAATGAGGTTCATTCTGGTGTTACACATCATGTTTGAGCTTCAACGAGAACCAATGAGGTTCATTCTGGTGTTACGCATCACGTTTGAGCTTCAGCGAGAACCAATGAGGTTCATTCTGGTGTTACACATCATGTTTGAGCTTCAACGAGAACCAATGAGGTTCATTCTGGTGTTACGCGACACGTTTGAGCTTCAGCGAGAACCAATGAGGTTCATTCTGGTGTTACGCATCACGTTTGAGCTTCAGCAAGAACCAATGAGGTTCATTCTGGTGTTACGCATCATGTTTGAGCTTCAACGAGAACCAATGAGGTTCATTCTGGTGTTACGCGACACGTTTGAGCTTCAGCGAGAACCAATGAGGTTCATTCTGGTGTTACACATCATGTTTGAGCTTCAACGAGAACCAATGAGGTTCATTCTGGTGTTACACATCATGTTTGAGCTTCAACGAGAACCAATGAGGTTCATTCTGGTGTTACGCGACACGTTTGAGCTTCAGCGAGAACCAATGAGGATCATTCTGGTGTTACGCATCACGTTTGAGCTTCAGCGAGAACCAATGAGGTTCATTCTGGTGTTACGCATCACGTTTGAGCTTCAGCGAGAACCAATGAGGTTCATTCTGGTGTTATGCGTCACGTTTGAGCTTCAACGAGAACCAATGAGGTTCATTCTGGTGTTATGCGTCACGTTTGAGCTTCAACGAGAACCAATGAGGTTCATTCTGGTGTTAGTCTTCAGACAATTTGGACTAAATTGTTCAAATCATATGGATTAGTTTGGGAGCGTTTGAGCAGAGCTCATGATCATTACAATGTAGCGGACTTAAATTTGCATAACAGTGCCTGTACAATATGTATTTTAGGGAGAGGCATATTTTGATTTTTGATGAGCTCCCAGGCTACTTTTGATTGGCCATTGGGCAAGTTTTGTTGCTGGTAGGGATAACCTTAACATGTTTTCAATGGCATCCGCTGTAAAAAGCTACTAGATCACCTATAATTTTCTAGGTAACCCTAAAACACATTAAATTACGGAAGAACTATAAGTCTATCCCTCACAGCCTCGCTTTCAATCCGGTTGAAAGTCAAAATCGGCGCTGCAGTGAATAAGGTCTGTTCAGTCCGACACATTGGCTCACCTTCTGGTACACGAACTGGGTTTTCAATCCCTTCTCTTTGGCGCTGTCCCGTAACTCTGTGAGCCACTGCAGGAACAGCGGGTTCGGGCAGGATGGCAGCGGCCGCTTTCGACCCAAACACACTTGATCCGCCGGCATATTCACATCCTGTAAGACATTACACAGATTCAAGGCGCTTTCATGTTTGCAATGCAACTGACGAGCTGTGTTACAATAACTGAAACATGTATGCACGAATAATGCATCTAAAAAAGAGTTTGCACACTCAGTTGTTTTCTTGCAACCGTATTACAGACTGTTAAAAACTAGCTAGAGCGATTATGTTTTAAAATGCATGACAGTTACTCTGTTATGTTTACAGTGATTATTTAGTTGTCCCACTGTGTCCCCGCCTGTGTTTTCAAAGTATTGCATCTGCGTCATTTCCGTCCGACGAAACACGAGTAGCGCCACTCAAAGGGTTGATGGTGTATTTTGGTTATTTACATTTAAATTTCTGCATTTGCAGACGCTTTTATTCAAAGTCATTGCATGCAAGAAACACATTTACGTTCTAATCAGCTCTGGCTTTCTCTGGAAATCGAACCCATGAGCTTTGTGTTGCAAGCACTACACTCTACTGTTTGAGCTACAGGAAAGTCAAGATCAAATTGTGGAAACATGTGCATGATAATTATTTTAATATCATTTCACAATATAGTTGGATGAGGTTTAGGTGAATGTTTCACAATAGTATAGTTGCGTTATAATTACCCAACTTAAAGGGATAGTTCACCCAAAAATGTTAGAAATTGTGTCATAATTTGCTCAACCTCAGGTTGTTCCAAGTCTGTATGAGTTTCTTTCTTCTGCTGAACACAAAATAATACATTTTGAATAGGAATATGGGTAACCAAACAGTTTCCAGACCCCATTGACTTCCATAGTATTTTTTCCCCCTCATATCGTGGAAGTCAAGTGTTTGGTTACCCATATTCTTATTCAAAACATCTTCTTTTGTGTTCAGCAGAAGAAAGAAACTCATACAGGTCTGGAACAACCTGAGGATGAGCAAATTTTAATTGTTGATGTTGTCAAACGATGACAGAATTGTATTTCTTGGATGAACTGTCCCTTTAAAAGTACATTTCCTATTTTTACTTCAACTTCTGTTTGTTTTAAACAAGAAATTCTTGTGCAGAACTAGTTTGAAAAGGGTGTTACTGAATTTGTTGGTGTTGAAAATAACGGTTCTAAAGGGATAGGCACCCTTGAGCCGTTAATGCCTGATGGCCCCACAATGAAACAGACACTGAATTCCACGAACAAGACCAAACAAGGATCTGGAATCCACCCACTGAATCTCTCTCTCGCCTGCCATCTCTCATTCATTCTCTTACATGCAAATTTTTAAATGTTCTATTGCTCTTATCACCCTCCATATTAGTTTGCATGCATGCAGTCAATCACAAAGAGCGCTTTAAAATATCAATAATTAAGTTCTAACTAAGCAGTTGAGTTTCTGATAGTAACGTTGCCTATTCCTGAAACAATACAGGTGAAAGAACCACGCTTCATTTCAAACCGTCAACAAAAACATTTATTGCTGAGGTGTGTTGTGATGATCACCAAAACAGAACGACACAAAGCTTTCTTATTTAAACACAATGACAAGAAATAAAAATGTTGCATGTTTTATGCTTTTGAACATTAAAAAAAGTACAAAAGATAATGCCACCCAAAAAAACAAAACACAAGAGTTACAAGACGGTTGTTACATGTGAAAAATGTATAAAATCAAATCAAGAGCAAAAATGTTTAAACACAGCCCAGAAAATATAAAATTACACCAGGATAAATGGATAAATATAATTTTTTTATGATAACTGTATCAGATAAACACACACACACACACATTATATATATATATATATATATATATATATATATATATATATATATAGCAGTAATTAACAACACAAAATTAATTCCCTTTCGAAATCCCTCATTTAAAAAAAATCAGAGACCTCTGAAAATAACTAATTCATAACAGTATAATTTTTGTGTTGAGACATTGCTACATAAAATGACAGTCCTGCACAGTACAAATGGATGTCACATTCATCTGTTCATTCATATATTCATTCATCGTGTTCTTCTCCTGAGTTGTGTTTCATCTTATCAATGTTAATAATAATAATAATATTATGTAAAGTGAAGTAGTGCATACTTATGCTGTCGTAGACGTTATCGTCTGCTTTTGTGTGGCTTCACCAGGAAAAGTACAGCTCGATTCTGCAGCAAAAGTAAACTGAATTTCAACGTACTGCCAGAAAAACAGCATTTCGCATGACTTCACTTTCCCTTTTTTAATCTCCCTCCTCCCTCACACTCTGTACAACAATCACATCCTTTTCTAAAGAAAACAATATGTTTATAGGGAACATCCTCCTGACCCTACAGTATCGTCGCTATTAAGGGAGAGAGGGGAACCGGGTTGGGAGCTGTCGTCTTTGGAGGTGTGTGACGGCGACAGTCTTCGTGCCGCCTTGGCCCGCAGGAGGACACTGGTGGGATGTTCAGTGTGGAGGTGGCGCAGCAGTGCATCCTGGGTAGACGCCGTATGGCCACACTCTTCACAGACGTACAGCTTGCTGCGCCGCTCTTTGTAAGCGTACTGCTGCGTGACACCGTGAATCTTCTTCATGTGGGACTCCAGAGAGCAGCGCTGGGTGAAGGCCTTGTCACAGAGATTGCACTTGTATGGACGGACACCTACAGGAGGACCAGAAGAATATTCTTGTTTTAAAAAGGCAACGGCATTTTGCATGTTGGTCTAAAATAGCTAAAAAAAAGTATTCAAACTGAAAAGGAAATTACCTTTAAAACTTTGTGGTCAGTAAGTTTTGAAAGAGTTTAAAGAAAGTAATACTGACATTTAATTAAATTGATCAAAAGTGACAGTAAAGACATTTACAATGTTACAAAAGATTCTATTTCACATAAATACTGTTCTTTTGATTACAATGAACAAATGAGCATCAAATCATCATATTATATTGATTTGTGAAGGATCATGTGACGCTGAAGACTGGAGGAATGATGCTGAAAATACAGCTTTGATCTTAGGAATAAATTGCTTTTTATAATATATTCAAGTAGAAAACAGTTATTTTAAATTGTAATAATATTTCACAATATTACTGTTTTTTATGCATTCTTCAACAAATAAATACAGCCTTGGTGAGCAGAAGAGACTTTTAAAAACATGAAAAAATCGTACCGATCCCAAACTTTTGAACGGTGGTGTGTATTTATGATGCACACACAAAAAACACAACTTTCAACAGTGATTTTTATACTGCACAAACGGTATATTAGATCCCCTAACCCTAAACCTAAACTCAACCCTCATGGAAATGTCCAGTATTCATTGACTTCTAAGCTTTTGAAAATGTCTCCAGAATCTAGGGTTTACCAGGACCACGCATTCACACACACACACACACAGTCAAAGGTTTGTATTAAATAATATTTATTTATAAAGTCTAACCAAGACTGCATTTACTTGATAAAAAAATGGGAAATCGTTAAAACATACCAACTGGGTGCTCAATTATTATTGCCGTTGCTATGTTAAAAAAGGTTTTTGCTGCTTAAAATTCTACTAACATTCAAAACTTTCATGATTATTCCATAGAGTGGTGTGTGTGTATATATATTAAGTTCAGTGATGAAACTCTAGTGAGTGCCCGCTGATCGGTCCTTTACATGCAATCTGCAAGCAATCACATCATTACCGTATGGCACAAGCTGATTGGCCTTTGCTGATCCTGCAGCCAATGAGATTGCTTGCTCAACATATAAATAGCCTGGTTCATTATTTACTGTAAGTTAGCCCTGCAGTGCGCAATCTGAGTTCCTCTGAAACCCTCCACCTCCCCCAGCTACATTTGCCTATATATATATATATATATATATATATATATACAGTAATACCTCGGTTTACGAGTGACTTTGTATACGAGCAAATCAGTGTACGAGCATTGTATCGGAGTGCGAGACAATTTGTCCCTCGCCCACGCGCATTTTTGTGTGGAAAAGTCCTAACGCTCAGCATCTTCGCACACATTTTTACTGGAAATATCCTAACGACAGCCTCTCACAAAGCCCATCACCCCTTCACTCGTTCATTCTCTCAGTGTCACTCGGTTTGGTTGCATCATTCACCACAGTGATACTTTTATAAGTGATTTACAGCGGTTTTACCTCCTGTTGTTAACATTAATTGTGATCGCTATTGTTCACGTAGTGAAATATATACGTACAGTACAGCATATAGATAATGACCTCAAGATGAGGAAGAAAGAAGGGATGAAACCCTCCTCTCGTCTCCTTCACGCCAGCAGCGACGCTACTCAAAGATAAAGTGCGTTACAGTAAATTGTCAAGTATTTTTAGAGTTTAATTGTCAATTATTAATTAGTATTTATATGAGATCTTAATGGTTATAATTTTAATTGGGCAAAACTAAAAAATATTTAAAATGGGCATTTGTGGTCACGTGGAACGATTCGATTGATTTGTATTGCATTTTTATGGGGAAAATTGTTTTGGTGTACGAGAATTTTGAGTTACGAGCTCTTGGAACGAATTAAACTCGTAAATCGAGGTATTACTGTATATATATATATATATATATATATATGATGGTTGAGGAGAGATCCCTGATATGATTGTAAAAGCGCTTTGGGTGTGCAGCAGTACATAGAAAAGCACTATATAAATGCATTCTATACTTTTCATTAATATATATATATACACATATACATACATACACACATACACACATTTAATTGTAAACAGGTCAATCTCTTACCTGTGTGTGTGCGGACATGCCTCTTGAGATCGAAAGTATCATTGAAGCCCTTTCCGCAAAAGTCACACAAGTGCCTCTTCTGCTCGCTGTGACACTTCAGGTGTCTGTTTAGCATGCGCTGGAACTGGAACACTTTTTGACACACCTGGCAAACATAGGTACTACTGCCACCCGACTGCACTGCAGTTGACTTAGCGGCAGGAGGGGAGCACGGTGCCGCTATAGAAACAGGTGGACTCGTTGTTATACTAGGAACAACAGGTTGGACCTCTATGGGAAGCTCCCCCGTAGTGACCTGCAGCCAAATCAAAAACAAAGAGGGAAATAAAACGACGAAATTAGTGGCAGTGTAAACATTCAAACTAGTAAAATGATAAGAGTTTAACCCCCACCTCACACACACACACTTATGTGCAAATCAATTATGTCCAATAGTTGCACAATAACAGCTGAATATGACTGCTTACTGCTGCAGTAACTAGATCTTAGATCAACATAGCATAAGTAAACATTTTCCAGAAGCCTCACCTTTATTTTAGTGCGCACATACGTATTGTTGTGCGCGCTTCGGATGTGCTCGGTCTCTGGACTCTGGCCTAGAGCAGTGCATGACGGGAGCTCAGCGGCAGGAACCACAGCACCAGGGTCATCGGTGTACATCTGGTTGCATTTGTAGATGCTGTGGTCCTTGCGAGTGGACAGACACAGCGCCACCTCTGCAGGACTGGCTTCCGTCTCTTCTCGCAGTGCAACGGGAGACATGGAGACTGGAAGAAGCGGAAGACACATGCAAACTGAGCCATTGCAGAAAACATCTTTCATTGTGTCAACACAATATTTGCTCTGGCCCAAGTATCTCTTAAAGACATTTCAAAGACAGATGATGACAAGCGCAGGTGTACAAGGTTAACAAATCTTTCCAGCATAACATCTTAACCTTGTGAACAAGTGTGGATTACATCCTATATAGCTGAAGATGAAGGATGTGATTGCTAGACAATCAGAAACTGGGTGTGTATGTGGCTCTCCAGGCTAAGGGGGACAGTTGTGCCTCTGGGCCAGGTGTGTGAGAGTGTGAGTGGGTGGGTTGGCTGGTGTGTATGAGTGTGTGAGTGTATTGTGCCGGGCTGAAGTCAAACCACTCCTGTTACTGCTTTACCAGTCAGACCAGCTGGGCTAGAGGCACAGGCTTGAGCTCCCTTTATACAAACCTCCCTGCAACACAATACATCCCATGTATAATCTGCAAATGTTTGCCGGTAAACTATCGTGTTCTTTTCGAAGAGGTTGTTCGATCATACCTGACACAAAGCGATTATTAGATCACAGAAAGGAAAAGAAAAACAATGGTTGCATGGTGATTTTTGATGAACACCATCACTAATACTAGCAGCCTGAACAATGAATCTGTTGATTCTGGCGTGGCTCAATCGACTGAGTTGCAAATTAAAATGCAAATGTGTGCAGTGGCATATATCAATAAGATACAACAACCTATGTGCTTCATAACAACCATGTCAAGCTAAGTTTAGACTTAGAAAAAATGAGTAGTTCAGTGAGGAAGAGACCGGAAAGTATGTATGATTTGTAAATATGACAAAGGCTATACCATTCAAAAGTTTTAGATTTGTACTTTTTTTTAAAAGTCTCTTCTACTCACGAAGGCTGCTTTTATTTGGTAAAGAACACATAAAAAAACGTAATAAAAAAAATTATTACAATTTAAATTAACTGTTTCCTACTTGAATATAGTGTCAAATGTAATTTATTCCTGTGATCAAAGCTGAAGTTTCAGCATCATTCCTCCAGTCTTCAGTGTCACATGATCCTTCACAAATGATCATTTGATACTCAAGAAGCATTTTTGGGTATTATCATACATGTTTTTCATTTTTTCCTTGGGTTCTTTGATGAATAGAAAGTTCAAAAGAACAGCATTTATTTGAAATAGAATTTTTTTGTAACATTATAAATGTCTTTACTGTCACTTTTGATCAAGTTAATGCATCCTTTCTGGAGAAAACTATTAATTTCTTAAAAAAAAAAAATATATATATATATATATATATATATATATATATATATTTTTTTTTTTTTATATATATATATATATATATATATATTTTTTTTTTTTTTTTTTTTTTAAGAATTTAATAGTTAAATATAAAAAATATAAATAGTTAAATTAATAGAAATTAATAGTTAAATATATAAATAGTTAAATTAATAGAAATTAATAGTTAAATATATAAATAGTTAAATTAATAGAAATTAATAGTTACATATATAAATAAATTAATAGAAATTAATACTTAAATATATAAATATATATACATTTTTATTTTATTTTATTAAACATTTCTGACCCCAAACCTTTGAACTTTCTATTCATCAAAGAATCCTGGAACAAATGTACACAACTGTTTTCAACATTGATGATAATTAATAAATGTTTCTTGAGCAGCAAATCAGCATATCAAAATTATTTCTGAAGGATAATATATACACACACACACACATATACATATATATATATATATACACACACAGTTCCCAGCTGTGATTGTTTCCTCCTTGCCTTTGCCAACCCCTCCCTTCACAGACAGTCACACCACAAACAATAACATGAAGATGAACGAGAGCCGAACGGATTTGATCTGTTAAACGGGAACGCATTTAATGTGCGAAAATGTTTGGTTCGAGTGAAAATGCATTTGAATGAAACGCATGTTATAATAATCAACATGTTGTACTTTATTTCCGTTAGAAAAGTGTCCATCATTCATCCTTACTGGTTTATCACTCATTTAGCTCATTATGTTTCAAAGTCAAATTTCCTTCAGGGCGGAATAAAACAATCAAAAACACCGAAATGAAACTTAACGAATGGGTTCAAACAAGAGTCATAAAACGGGTAGGCGACGTCGATGAATATATAACAATGCCTGTGCTCGGGTTAGTTCAGCAGATATCGAGAAGAGAGGTGAAAGGTACACTCGCTATGTGTGTGTGTGCGTGAGGGTGTGAGTGTGAGAGTGTGTGTGTGGGGGTGTGTTAGTGAGTGTGAGAGGGTATGTGTGTGTGTATTAGTGAGTGAGTGAGTGTGTGTGTTAGTGAGTGTGAGAGTGTATGCATGTATGTGTGTGTGTGTGTGTGTTTGCTAAGGGTGTAGCGGGAGAAAGAGAGCCAGGAGCCCGTTATTTCCTTCAGCGCTGTAAACATTAACCCAAACCTTATCAAGAGCACGATGGGTTAAAACGGATGCTGCACTGGTTAGAGAGGAAGAAAGGAAAGAAAGAACATTTAGATTTGCATGTCAGGATTAATGCATTTTTAGCGTATAATACACTAATATATTAATTGACTATGTTTGCACTTGTTCTCGTTCTTCATCTTTCGATAGACTTTTCATTCTGTGTGTAAAAGTCCTCAATTTCTGGGTTTAATTTTAAACATTTTAATCCAGCAATTTAGTATTATTTCACCAAAAGGTTAAAAACATAACCCGACTTGCTGAGTTAAAACAACCCAGCGCTGAGCTCGTCCCTTTGTTTGGGCTGTTTTTAACCCAACCTTTCTTTCTTTCTTTCCTTCTTCTTCTTTTTTTTGAGTGCATGCTACCATCTTGTAACTATGTAAACTCAATAATCGTTATGGCAACGAACGGAACAGGTACATCCACCTCCTGACATACCAGCATGAATCAATGCTAGAAATGTCTCCGTTTCAAGTTGGGTCAGTTTATGAACGGGCTGTTATGCAAATGGATTAAACTTTTGCAAAAATAACCCTCGGGCTGACACACGCATAATTAACGCATTCTTATAAAACGACACATTTCGCTTTTTAACTGTTCATCGGGAATATGTATTTTTAAATGACTCTATCCCATAATATCTCATGTAATATGATGATTCGTGTAGAAACTTTGCTTTTAAATAAATGCGGGGTTGTTAGTCAGATATGGAGACATTTAATCCAACGGTTGTGTCGATCCATATTTGATAATTGATATGGATTATGGCCTTTTTTTAAGAAAGGGGCTCATGTCGTATCCCGTTAGACCCGCAGAAATATGATATGATATTTCACCCAATATGCCTAAAAAATGATTACACTGATCAGTCCAGATTCCAGCTTTCAGGAGCGACGATTGGCTTGATCTCGAGAGAAAGAGAAACTTATAGTGCTTTAATTTCCGACGACTAACGTTTCGTGAAGGCCGAACTGGCACCGTCCTGTGTTGCAATGAGTTTCATGTTATAAGGAAGACAATTTGGGTCTGAAGGTCAACTAAAGGAGCAGTAACGGCCCTCTTAACACACACACTCACTTTATAAGGTACACACACATACATACACACTTTATAAAATACACACACACACACACACTTTTTAAGACACACGCTTTATAAGACACACACACTTTATAAGACACACACACACACACACACTCACTTTAACTTGTTCAATCACTCACACTTAAAATAGATAAATTGTGTTATGTTGTGCATTTACTTAGTGTAGACTAATACACATATAGAACAAAAATATAATACACACTATATAAGTTATTCAAGACAAGACTTTTCCTTACACAACAAACAACACAAATAAAATAAAAAATCTGCGTTGTTTTGGTTCAAATATGGACAAACCAAACCACTGGGTTTAAAACGTACATGCAAATGTTAAAGCAACGGTTGGGTTTGTCCATATTTGACCCAAGCATGGGTTAAAACAACCCAGCCTGTGTTTAGACCCCCAGCCACGAGCAGCTGCACCCGTACCGTTATCCGGATTGTGATCCGGAAAGCATGTTCTCACCTGGGATGTAAATGTCCCCGCGCTCGTGATCCGGCAGGTTGCTCCAGTTCCTCTTCCCGGGAGAATGTCCCGTTTTCTTCACCAGGAAAGCTCGCGGCATGTTTAATCCCCGCTATCTCTCACAATTAAACGGCAAGTTTTTTAACACCTGAAAAAGCCTCACGATACAAAGTAAAGCGCAAAGTCCCTGTCGGTTTGGGAAAGCAGCGCGCGGTTCGGTTCCTCTCTACGCGCACGCCTCCTCTCTTCCCAAACTTTTGTACCTGTACAGGTTTTCCGTGGAGTTTCCCACTATTTGCCCGCTTCTGCTTACACCTTCCGCCGCCTTCCGCTACTCCGAGTTGACGAAGTCTTCCTGGGAAATTTAGTCAGTCCAGGAGCCGAAGACAAAGCCAGGTGTCCTGGTGAAGGAGGGAGGTGATGTTTGTAGCGGATAAACGGTCCAAACTGCTCAACCAACGGAGCTGAAAGCGAATTTCAGAGGCTGATTAGAGCGCAGGTACACATTTCAGGAGGAAACAGGTAACAGTGCGCATGCGCATGAATATAACGGTGACAACAAACCCGACCCAGTCCGGCCTCCTTACCTGTCCAACCGGTTTCTCTCTCTCTCTCTCTCTCTCTCTCTCTCTCTCTCTCTCTCTCTCTCTCTCTCTCTCTCTCTCTCTCTCTCTCTCTCTCTCTCTCTCTCTCTCTCTCTGAGAGGTAATAGTGAACAAGGAAAGATGCGAACTAAACGCGAACTAAAAGGAAATCTTACACCGATCGCGTAGCAACGGTTAAAATCGCACATTACGTCATGTAAAAACCTTAATCAATATCATAATATTACTATTATGAGACTAAATTTTAATTTCATATCTATCTATCTATCTATCTATCTATCTATCTATCTATCTATCTATCTATCTATCTATCTATCTATCTATCTATCTATCTATCTATCTATCTGTCTATCTATCTATCTATCTATCTATCTATCTAATTATGTAGTCTATCTATCTATCTATCTATCTATCTATCTATCTATCTATCTATCTATCTATCTATCTATCTATCTATCTATCTATCTATCTATCTATCTATCTATCTATCTGTCTATCTATCTATCTATCTATCTATCTATCTATCTATCTATCTATCTATCTATCTATCTATCTATCTATCTATCTATCTATCTATCTATCTATCTATCTATCTATCTATCTAATTATGTAGTCTATCTATCTATCTATCTATCTATCTATCTATCTATCTATCTATCTATCTATCTATCTATCTATCTATCTATCTATCTATCTATCTATCTATCTATCTATCATTGTATCATCTATCTATCTATCTATCTATCTATCTATCTATCTATCTATCTATCTATCTATCTATCTATCTATCTATCTATCTATCTATCTATCTATCTATCTATCTATCTATCTATCTGTCTGTCTGTCTGTCTGTCTGTCTGTCTGTCTGTCTGTCTGTCTGTCTGTCTGTCTGTCTGTCTGTCTGTCTATCTATCTATCTATCTATCTATCTATCTATCTATCTATCTATCTATCTATCTATCTATCTATCTATCTATCTATCTATCTCTCAACGTCCATGTTTTTGAGTTTTGTAGACACTAACTCATATTAGTTTTTGTTCATTACTCAGCATTAGTAACAGTTTTTTTGCCGAATGACAATCATAATTTGACCATGAAACTTCTGAGACCCAATACCCTCCAAACACACACACACAATCACTTTCACACTCTATTTAAGAGTTAAACAAACACAACACCTCAAGTGTCCACAAGACAGCGGTTCATCATGATGCTAATTGAACAATTAGGAAACTTCTCAGTTCTCAGTTTCATGTTGGGAGGCAAGTTTCTAAAGACTATGATATCGGCTTTGATTTTGCAGTTTCACTGCTGAAATATTTGCTAGATTAGCGGCACATTCAGTATTTATTCTTTATACATGCCGTTCTTCTACAAAGGAGTGCATGAAGATCTAACTTTCCTCAGCCATGTATGTTAACTGTTAATGATCAAGATAAAGGGAGGACAGTACACTTTACAAATGGAAAACAGGTTTAGGTAAAAAAAAAAAAAAAAAAAAAGAGAGAGCACATAGACAGAGAGATGAAGAGATTATTTAACCTTTTTGCAAATGAGAAAGAGAAAGACTTTGAGCAAGAAAAAACAAAACAAAGGAGTGTGTAGGTGTGCAGAATGACAGGTATGCTGTCTGGGCTGTTGGAGTGGTTGAGGCAGAACATTTTCCTTAAGCTTTTTTCTTTTCTTTAATCAGCCTCTCCATCCTTTCATCGGAATTAGACTAACTATCATTATTATACTTTCAAACGTCTTCACAGGGATCTATCAGTTTCCATAAAGCTAGATTAATAACTGCAAGGTTTGCATTCTTCGAGCCATTATAAATCCGTTCGGACGTGAGACGGACGTCCTGTGCGTTTTACACTTCAACTTTCCAATCGAGAAATTGGTCTGAGAGACGCAGACGTTGGCTGCCATGCAAGTAGAGCTGGCAGGAGGGCAAACGTCAGTATATTCAGGCTGAACCTGATCGACGGCCTACGACCATTTCTCTCACAATCACTCCATCCCTTCCCCCATTTCTCTTCATCTCGTCCTGCTTTGCTTCATTTACTTCTAAGCCATAAGAATGACTGTGACTTTTACCAAAGCTATGTTTTTTTTTGTGTGTTACCGCAGAAGGGTGGAGTTGTGACCAGCGTGCATTTGTGACATGACTTTCACGTGCGTCACACACCTGTTGACCAGAGATGATTAGCAGGCTGAAAAGGTTGGGAAGAACTCAACTCACAGATCCACATTCTAGAGTGCATTAGTGAGGAATGTGTGTTACTATTGAAATATTGTAACAATCATCACACACACACACTCTCGTTCTGTCAATTTTGTTATGTCAATCATCATCACACACACGCTCTCTCTCTCATCATGTCATTCGGTTTGTTCCTGCCTGGCTTGTTACACCTGTGATTTCTTCCGTGATGAAACTTGGTGCTTTTTTGTCCTCGGTCGAACTTTCCAAAATTATTTATAGCTACTTATTCAAATCACTATCTTTTTTATTTATCTTTTATGTGTGCTTTCCTGTAGCTCAATCAGTAGAGCATTGGTGTTTGCAACGCCAAGGTCATGGGTTCGATCCCAGGGAAAGCAAAGTGTTTCTTGAATGCAATGTAGGTCGCTTTGATAAAACTGTCTGCTAAATGCATGAATGTAAATGTAAAAATTAACTTAGCTGCATGTGTGTTTGTGTAGACTCACATGAATGTTGTATTGTTCCCTCATCTTCTGGCGGAGCAACAGAACCTGACACACACACAGAGGTTGATTTGGACCTGCTTTGGATAAAAGCATCTGCCAAATATGTAAATGTATTATTAAGTGCCTGTTTGCCACCTATTTGGAATTGTTTTGTTGGTGAATTTTACTTTTTGAAGGCATTTCTTTTTCAACTTTTGTATGAAATATACTTAACCTGAATCATTTGATTGAACTCATTCTAGGTTTAAATAAATTATAGCTGTTAAATCAAATGCAGTTAATGCACAGAATATCATAAAACAATAAAAGCTCTGTATAGACAGTTGAAACTAAGCTGAACTCATAACTAGATTGACATAGAAATGAATATCAATAGAATAGATCAAGTATTATAAAATAATAACAACATAAGAACTCACCACAGATACTTTTTGCCCCTATATTTTAATACTTAGGCATTTTGTTTCCAGGCTTATTATTTTCACACCCTGATTGACATGCACTTATGCTTTATCTACATCTAATTTTAAAGTTCACACGGCATATTTCAAAGTTCTTCACTTTCCAAGTTAATGTTGCACTAAATTTGGAAGACAGTTTGTGAGTGATAGTTATAGAAATGTTTAAGAATGATACACATTAAACAACGTTAATACATAAGAGCCACAGAAAGAGGGAGTTCCAGAGAACAGAAAAAACTCAACACAACACAACATACACACACACACTCACACTCACACGCACACATTCACAAAACACACACACACACACTATCTCATACATACGCACACATTCACACTCACTCAGAAACACACACTCACACGCACACACTCACACGCGCGCGCACACACACGCACACACACACACACACACACACACACACACACACACACACACACACACACACACACACACACACACACACACACACACACACACACACACACACACTCACACACACAGAAGAAATCAAAGAATCATTAATACATGTGGATGATTTAAAGCACAGGGGAAATAGTTAAAAAAATTGACTTCAGAGAATATTTATTATTCTAAGGTTACTTTTGGAAGATAATTTCTGTGTAGACACACATCTCAAAGTCTTGGCTACAAAACTAATGAACAAACATTAAAACAATCTAATATTTCCACAATGACACCCTCAAGAAAGAAACTGAACACATGCCACCGAACACTTGTGACATGTTTGTCACGATGAGCCGTTAACAGTCTATTACAAGCTTTAAAAACAAATTTAAACCATAAAACAACTATAAAACACAAGAATAGCTACTGATGACGTCTATAGCCCTGGACGTACTCATATCTGTTCCATATGGATCAGTTTAATACATTGGCAATGACATGTTTGGCAAGGAAGAACACCTATGAAGTCAGTTTAATGTGCTAAAGAGCAGTGTGGATAGATGGCGAGGACGAATGTAAAGTAGGCCCGTTTAAACCACGTGTTTGCATAAGGAAACGTTATGAAAAGTGTGTTGATTCACTCAGTGGCTCTGCCATCTGGAGGAGCGCTGAGGAGACGCAGCCAGTCCTCTCAGCCCTCGGGGATTCGATCTCCGACAGTTACTTTTAACATGCTTCAACACGAACGATGTACTGAGAGCAAATACCGTTAGGATTTGGTTGGGAGTTACCTTGATAAAACAACAATGTAAAGACAGAGTTGATTACGGTGTCATTAACAAACAGACACGAGGTGGCTGTAATGTAATCCTATTATGTATGTGTGTTTAGTTGCGAACTCTCGTCTTGGTATTCAGGCGGTGCGAAAAAGACAGAAAGGTGGAATGTCATAAAGAGGAAAATTACCTGCAGTAACTTGCCATCCGACTCTGAAATGTTTATTTCATCATGCTTGCAAGAACACTCGTCTTAACAGAGGAACATAAAGTGCAGCGTGTGAGAATCAAGCTGGATTACATGAACTTATGCTTTTTAAAAGCGGATGAAGCCAAGAGACAAACTAACATGAGTTTATTCAAATTCAGCTTTTATTAAATTATTCATTTCATCTTCAATGCCTGACAGGTAATACAGTGTTCACAACTGAATGACTATACATAGTGGATTGCAGGTTTGTTTAATTCACAAGAAACTTGTTTTAGTCTTCTTATGATTTTGTTGTTAAAGCTACCATGAAATCAAAATGGACAATTCTTATATTTCAAGCAATACAGTAATCCCTTGCCACTTCGTGGTTCAAGTTTTGCGGCCTCAGATTTACAGTAAATATTTATTGAAAATTCAAAATTCAAAAATACCGCCAAATCGGCAGCCATATTACGGAAAGCAGCGTTGTTTTATCGTGATGCGAGCGAAACGGTTTCCCAGGATGCCAGACAAAGAGATAAACTCTCTCAGAGGCTTTGTACACGCCCACAGCACTCAGACAAGACACGTGATTGGTTCCCGGCGCGAGATCAACCAATGAGAGCACGAGTGGATGTATCCTGTGAGCTGATTTGTTGATCCTACTTCACGGATTTTCACCTATCGCGGGGGTTCCGGTCCACATTAAACGAGGGATCACTGTATTGCAGTATTTATTATAAATGATTTAACTGTGCATTTAACCCATTCATGTTCCCACATAATCTTTAATCAAAATAACTCCCCTTCCCTCTTGCAGCAACATGTTTTTTCTCTGATGATGCGTTCACAGGCGGGAGGGCGGGGCAATCACATGAGATCCACCAATGGGAAACCACAATTCCCACTGGATAAAATCAAGTCCCGCCCTTCATTTTTCTTGTTCGGAAAGTTGTTTCAATTCGATGTACGTCACAATAGAGAACAAAAGACTATCGCAACCTTTGCGTCAAGCTGACTTTCACAGAATAAAGAAGATTACCTTATTTTTTCGTATGAAAAGACTCGTGTTATCAATGAATGTGCCAGCACTCTTCAGTCAAGGACAGGCGTGATCACCAGCGGACCATTATTTTTGCCTGTTTTGTTGGTACAGGGACTGAAGAACGGATAAATGGTTTCAGAGAAGTTGTCCATAAATGTGTAGATGTGCATCTTTGCGTCCACGTTATAAAAAGACACTTGGCCTTTTTCGTAGTCCACAAACAGCCCAATCTTCTGAGGTTTTAGGCTGAGGGTTAGGGCAGTGGAAGGGTCAGTCCTGAAGGCGTAGTTGTTCTTGTCCCGCAAGCTGAGAAACCAGTAGCCGTTGCTGGGGCTGACCGTGATCTTACCTTTCCTGCTGCTGGAATGACTCGCCACCCCCAGATCCCAGTCGGTCTTTCCATTTACCTCCACCTCCCAGTAGTGTCGGCCAGCGCTGAAGCCCTCGCGCCCCAGAACACACACCACACGGTCAAAGCGCTCGCGGTTGTGGGGAACGTGTTGGTGCTTTTCACTGCACCACACCTTCTTCTTGTCTTCTGAGAGGAAGAGACGGGGATGAGCCGTGTTGGAGTCCAGGGTCACATCCACTGAGGGGAAAAGTTTCAATAATTACCTTTTAAGGGATCATTATTGCAGTGATTATTATGTTTCTAGCATGTTATATGTTTGGCAACAGTTCTTCTAACTCTAATTGATGGAGTGTGTAGCTTTTCATTTCATAAATATACATGTATGAATTCACATCATGGCTGTTTTCCAGACCGTACTCTGAGTCCAGAACTTAAATTCATTGAAGGTGTTTAGGATGTGCTGGAAGAGACTTTACACAGTGCTGGACTCTTGCATTGAGATCATGACCAAAACATTGAAGCACCTCTTGATGGAAATATTTATTTTATATTTAAATCCAAATTGTATATAGACACTCCATTGTATATACACACTCTATACTGTTCAAAATGTTAAGGTGAAATTATTATTATTTTTAATTCATAATTTCATTTAGTACGGATGAATTAAATTGACAGTAAAGACATGAATAATGATACAGAAGATTATCATATTATTATGATTTGTGAAGGATCATATGACCCCGAAGACTGGAATAATAATGCTGAAAATACAGCTTTGATCACAGAAATAAATTACAATAATAATAATAATAATAAAAAATAATATGTAAAAAAAATTGTTTATTGCAATTTAAAATAGTTATACTAGTATATATTCAGTACATTTATATTCAGTATATATATATATATATATATATATATATATATATTAGTATTTAACTTTATAACAGTTCAATATTTTTATTTATTTATTATTATTTTTTAAATATTATTGCAATTTAAAATAGTTATTAGTTAGTTAATTGTTAGTTAACAATTAGTTAGTTAAAATAGTTAATATTTAGTTAGTTTATATATATATATATATTTAATTTATTTTAAGTTGCAATAATATTATGGTATTAATATAACATTACGGTTTTTACTGATCAAATAAACGTAGCCTTGGTGAGCAGAAGAGACTTTTAAAAACATAAAAAAGTCTTACCAACACATAAAATTTGAAATGAATTTAAATGCAATTTTCTGTTTTTTGTTATATAAATTCTAACTGGAATTAAGTAATTCAAGTAATTCAATGTAATTTATTTGATATAAAAAATGGAATTTGACAAGTCTTTTTTTTAGTTCAGAAATGGTGCACATAAATCTATATTGACTCTCAATTAACAGAATGGCATATAAATGTACGTGCATAAGGAAATGATAAATATTGAAGAAAATTTGAAAAATGCTGATTAATTGTTAATTGATTAAGTATAGCATGTCATGCCAAGCTTCCAATCAGTAAACTGTTATCTCTATATAGGACTTTAAATGTAAGAGGGCAAATCTGTAAACCTCAAGGGAAAAAAACTTTATAGCACCTGCTTATATATACACTGCAATAAAAGCAATAAAAATTAATCTCTAACTCATACCTGCATATTCCTGTATTCTCTTCACTTCTGCAGAACATTGAAATAAGATCATGTTATCTAAAAATGCATTTCGTAATTCTTCATCTATAACAAACTATGGTAAAATAGTTGGCAAGGTCTTACTTGGCTGTGAATTGACTGGTGATTGGTGGGCGGACACAGAGAGGCCTGCAGACCAGAAAGAAGGGATGAAGGACTGCATGAAGGAAGCACTAGATGGCAGTGTAGTTTAGTGTTTGACAGGTGTCACTTACAGACTGAGGGCAGTTTTTGAAGCTCCTCCTTAAACTGTTCCAGCAGCTGACAGACAGAGGCGTAAATTGCTTTAGTTCCAAGGTCACAGGTCAATGATACACCCGTCCAGTCTTTATTTGACAAGGGAGCATTGGCATCAGAGTAACCCTGTTAGAGAAGACCAGAGCAATTATTGAGCTTGGTGTTAGTCATAGTTTGTCTGTTGTCGTTGTGAAATATCTTAAATGATTGATTGGTTGATCCAAAGGAAATTCGAGGCATCCGTTAGATAACACCCAATACTAGAAACAGTCCAATGTCACATTTATATTCAGTTGTTGTCAGAATGACTGGTAAATATGATCAAAAATGCTGTAAAAGTAAATCTGCATTGTTTATCCTTTTGATCATTCATTCCAAAAAAATTGCAAAAATCTACCCTTTCATTGCAGTAAGATAATTGAAAGTGGAGGGGAAATCCCATTATGAAATGCATACTTTCCTCCAAAACACGTTGGCATAATTATTGGCAAGTATTTTTCCATTACTATTCATATTTTTAGCACATCCAGCATGACTAGGAACATGACATTTTCTATGACTTCTTCTTTCACAGGAGTAAAAATATGAGGAAACACAATGGCCAAATTCCCCTAAATATCCATTACAGCGAGGAACACCAAAAATAACACCAAAGAATGCAGATGTGCTGCAAAAAAGCATAAAATTCCTATTTCTGAAATCAGGGGTGCCAATAATTCTGCAACAAAAACTGTGTTTGTGCATGTCAACATGATAAAAATATATGCAAGATACAATCGTGTGTATGGAAAAATTATAATACATTCCTGTGTAAAAATGTCATATTCTATATATCTATATATATAGCCAGAAAACAACAGCTAACAGCCACAATACAGAGTATAATTGAGTCTTTGGCAAAAGGCAACTATTAAATACTTGAACAATTATATGGTTACATTTAAATAACATTTGGAAAAAAAACCTGTTTAATAATGTCTATTTATTTGTAAAAACAAAAAGCGTTTCATTAATTTTTTTAATAAAATATATTTTTAAATGTTCACTAAAATATTTAATGCATTTTTAAAAATTATATTTTTAACTACAGCTATTTATTAATTTGAAAAGTTATTTATTTTTTTGAACATTGCAGTTATTACTGATGAATACTTTTACTTTTTTACTTTAAACTCGATTACATTGATCAAAAGTGAACACTGAAGTAATATAAATATGTATATATATATATATATATATATATATATATAGTATATATATAAACATTATTAGATCATGTAAAAAATATTTATATTTCAAATAAATACTTTTCTTTATACATTTTGAAAACAGTATCATAAAATATTTCAAAAACAGCACTGTTTTCAGGACTAATAATAATAAGCATCAAATCATCATATCAGAATGATTTGTGAAGGATCATGTGACACCAAAGACTGGAGGATTGATGCTGAAATCACAGGAATATATTACGTTTTTAAATATATTCAAGTAAAAAACGAATTTATTTATTATTTTGAATTGTAATTACATTTCTCTACTTTATTGTATTTTTTTATTAAATACAGTCCATGCAGACTTGGTGAGCATCAGAAACTTCTTTCAAAAACACATTTTTTACTGACTCCAATCTTTATTTTTGAGGGAATAAATGGATAATAGTTTTTTTTAACCATTTTTTAACAATGGTTAAAAACCATGTTTTTAAACATGGTAATATGCAATGGTGTTGTAAGTGGCTTTGCTATGATGGTTGCTAATCCGATTTCTTATCGGCTCTTGTCAAAAGATCTCTATGATATTAGAAATAGACTAAAGAGTTTGAAAAGATGGGTCTCATTTGAATCTGATGCACACTTCCTCAGGCATAAGTAACTAATTCTAGACATATCACAGACCTTCAGTCCAGTGACAAAGTTCTCAGTTTGGGCCAGTTGAGCCAGCACTTTGCTTCTCGTCCCCAGCTCTGCGCTCTCCTGCTCCAGCTCTCTGATCATGAGCTCGGCCTGGTGCTCGGCTGAGCGCCGGTTCATCTCCGTCACCTCCAGCAGGCCGGCCTGACTGCGTTCCAGGGAGCTCATCAGCACTGCAAACAGCTGCATGCTGCGCTGCACCTCGCTCTCGGCCCGCCTCTGAAGTCAGAATGGGGTTCATCATAAAGTGTGATCTATCTTACAGTTAAAACCATTGTTATCTCTAAGACTTTGGGGATTTTTAATGGCGTGGGATGATGAAAACTAGTGAAACGGTGTTGCTCACTTTGATGTCAGCTAGTGATTGTTTGATCTCCTCCACTTTCTGCATCCTCTCTCTGGTCATCTCCTGTACCTCCATCTCTGTGGTAGATATCTTCATCTGTGTGAAGGTAAACAGGAAGTGATGCAACAGGAAGTGCCCCATATTTTACACGTAATGCTACAATGTTTTAAAATACTATAGCTCCAAACAAGCACTTAAGCAATATCAGACTGTCCATTACACACACACACACACACACACACACACACACACACACACACACACACACACACACACACACACACATATATATATTTTAGTTGTGGCCAAAGATCACGGTCTGTGTTTGATCAGAATCCAAAAAGTACATGTACACTTGAATGAATGAATGAATGAATGAATGAATGAATGAGGCATTTTTACAGCGCTTTTCTATGTACTGCTGTTCGCCCAAAGTGCTTTACATTCATATCTGGGGCATTAGGACCCACACAGCCCACAGAGTGGCGCCCCCTGCTGGACTCACTAACACCTCCAACAGCAACCTGCTTTTCCCAGGAGTCTGACCAGCCTCAATCCTGCTTAACTTCAGCGGGAAACATGGGCTGCAGGGTGAAATGGTTGCTTACATTTATTTTATTTTATTTTATTGTAAAAATCGATAGCACACCATTAAAGCAAAAAATGTTACATTTTCATTTATTTATTTTATAGATTGACAGCACAAGGACGCAAACAAGAATTGTGTAACATTTATATCTATTTATATAGTTATTTAATTTAATCTTATAATTTAATTTAAGGATAACACAAACAGGCTTTTCAAATAAAAAATGTATTTCCATTTATTTTTATTATTTATAAAGTTTGAAATTCAGTTCAGTAAGATGAACTCCTTTAACACCAGTTGGTTAAAGTTATTAAACTACTTCATTAGTTTGTAAAAAATTTATTATATTTATTTATTTATTATTTATTAGAGTTTATTGATATACATTTATTAATATAATAATAATAATGATAATAATAATAATAATAATAACATGGTAGATGTGCGAGGAGTTTTATAGTTTTTATTTTGTTTGTTTTTTGGTTTTGTTACTTTTAAAAGCAAAGCATATTTGTAGTAAATATTGCGTTTCTCCTTATACAAAAATTAGAATTGCATTTGTACTCTTTTTGGAAAGTAACGCATTATATTATTATTTTTTTGCTACTTTTTCTTTCTTTTCTGGGCTGGGCTTACTTGTTTGTTTTCCAATAACAACAACACAAAATAAAAAAAAATAATAATAATAATAATATATATATATATATATATATATATATATATATATTTTTTTTTTTTTTTTTTTTTTTTTTTTTTTTTTGGGCAAATGTAAAAGCCCTTTCCTACAAAAAGTTAAATGAATAAGCCTTAAGGAAAGGCCTTAATGCTGAAGGAAATACAAATTCTCGCCTGTACAGTTGAGGCCAAAGCTCAAGCAAACCAGTGTCCAAAATCCCCCCCTATACCCTCAAACAGGGTATGAATTAATAATGAATAATAATCATAATTAATAATGAATTTCCTTGGCTACAGCGTAATGTCATACAGGTATAAATTCCTTCTAAAATGACTATTAAAAGATTTAATTAATTTGCGAAGTTTAAAAAGATTATTAAACAGCAACCACAACCTATACAAAAGCGGCAGCCCTTCCGGCTCATTCGGTGTCTGAAATCACTCACTCGTTTTCCCTCACTCCTTCAACTGAACTACATTAGTGGAGAAATGCAGAGAAAAGTGAATCAGGGCATAGGGGGGGATTTGGATCTCAGCATCCCAATTCAGAGGCTGCATCCTTCGAAGGCCATGAAGCTCGGACTGAGCTTTAGTAAATGGGACGGTCTTGCCAACAGAGGATTGTTCTTGTCACCTATCAACTGAGACAGCTGCCGTTGATGAGTGACCGTAAAGTTTGTACTGGACTTTGATTGAAAGTTATATTAAACTCTCTGAAAACAAATCATGGCTGTGTCTGAAAACAGTATGAATATGTTCACCACGGTCCATTTCTGTATATAATAAAGAGTATATATAATCACATCTTAGTAAGATATGACAACATCTGAACTGATTTAAAGTTGCTGTTTTTTGCATTTGTATAATTAGGTATTTGAGTGAGCTGAAACCCAATACTTGTAACAGGCAAGCAATGAATTCTGGGGCGGGTAAGGTCATAAAAGATCCTTCTGTTGTATCCTTTATTTTACGGGGAACAAATGACGCATTCGAAGGAGGCTTTGAATTGAGAAAGCCTTTGTCGTGCAGCGACGATGCAATCGTCCTTCGAAGGATGCAGCCTCTGCTGAATTAATCTTTCAGCAATAATCAAAAAGAAAGAAACACAAAATTACATTTAAAGTAATTTTTGCTTATTTATATGGTTGAGTTAGATCATCGAAGCAAGTCATTGGTTAATAAAGTGAGATTAAATACATATGTGAAATTTAATATTTAATTATTGCAGGTTTGCATTTCACAGTTTTTTATTTTTTATTTACTCATCAAATGTGATGAGTAAATGCATTGCTCACATTTAGTCTAGAACAGGGGTCTGCAACCTTCAAAATCAAAAGAGCCATTTTGGCCTCTTTACTACCGAATAAAATTCACGGGAGCCACAAAACCTGTGATCCCTAAAATTAAAATAACATATAAAGGTTTATATCCAGTTTGCAATACATAAAATAACTCGTGTGTAGCATTTATGAAATTACAGAACTACAAAAATAAAACTAATGACATTTTATTGCTGTTTGTGACAATGGAAAAAAATCCAAATATTTAATTTATTTACATATTTAAATTATGAAACAAGATTACTTCGATTTTGAAATTTAAGAGGTATACCATTGAAAAAAAAAAAAAAATTAAAAAAATAGCTTATATATTGATTCCCATATATATTTTTCAAAGCTAGAGGAGCCTCTGCACAGGGATGAAAGAGCCGCAGGTTGCAGACCCCTGGTCTAGAACTACAATAATAGTTCTAGTAAAAATTATAACATGAATTATAATTATATAATAATATGTTCGCACACAACGCCTCTGCACTTTTGATTCTTGTCAACAAGTGGACAGGAGTGCTGTGGGTTAATAAATGTGAAAAACAATAACTTGCATTACTCAGATATTTTATTATAATTTTAAAAGTAGTACCAGTTTGTTACTTTACTGGGTTCTTGAAAAAAATTAATCTGAGTATGTTACTTGTAACGCATTATGCCAAAAACAGACTCATTCATATCTTACCTTATAACTGTCCCACTCTGTCTCGGCGCATGTGATGTTGTGTGATCGGTGCTCCGTTTCTCCACACTCAACACAAATACATTCCAGATCAGACCGGCAGAACAGCTCCAGGTTACGGTGGTGTTTCGGACAAAGGGGCACTTTCATGGCATCCGCTGCCCCACTCAGGGTGTACCTTCGCAGGGCAACAACAGGCATCTGGGTGCCGTTAGAATCCATGTTTGGTGTTTGTTCAGACCCTCTTTCATCCCGACAGGCCTGAGAATTGTGCCGTGATAATCTCTGCTTCATTTCGTCAAGAAGATGGCTTGGAAGATGGCCTGGCTTTTGTGCCCCATCCACTGTCTCTTGTGTTCTTCCTCCTTTCTCAGCTTCTCCTCCAGAGTTCCCCGGGTTTGCCATCATATGCTTAAACTGCTCGGTGATCTCACGTAGCGTCCGGTTAATGTGGAGATCGGGCCTTCTCTTGAAGGACTGCTTGCAGAGCGGGCACTGGCAGTTCTTCACCGCGTCCCAGTAGTTCCTGATGCAGGTCATGCAGAAGCTGTGGCCGCATGGTGTGGACACCGGATTGTCAAACACATCTAAGCATATGGAGCACAGCAGCTGCTCTTCGGACAGGAAGCTGCGTGAGAATGGCATGGCTGTGCAGAGGGAGAGCAAGAAATACAGATGAGAGGAGGAAAAAGACAAAGAGGGAAAAATGCAGAAATGAATGGAAATGTAAAGATTTGGCTGCATGACATTGATAGCAAAAACAATAGTGTAACACTTTACAAGTAGGTCTGATTATCTTCTGTTATTGAGGGTTCTGTTAGGGATTTTCCTCAGCAGAAAAAAGAAAATTGATTTTCATTTTTGGGTAAACTATCCCTTTAAAGGTGTTCTTGGAAAAGTCCTGCATGTTGACATGTTTGTAATGGAAGGAAACAGGGGTGATTTCATACTTTCCCTTCATCCCAATGTCCATACATAGCATAGTATGTCAAAAAGAGTAGCTCAATGATTGAGCGTGGTGCTTGCAACGCCAAGGTCAAAGGTTCGATTCTCAGGGAAAGCAACAACCGATTAGAATGTCAATGTGTTTCTTAAATGCAATGCAAGTCACTTTGGATAAAAGCGTGTGTAAGTATAAAGTCCTTGCATGGTCTATTATTTCCGGTAGATATTTGAAGTGTGAGTCCATGCACACTATAAAGGCTAATATTGAGCTTTGGAGGAGGATTCAAGGTCAGAACTACAAGCACTAGTAAAAAGTATGGAAGCCCATTTTTGCCACATAAGAAAAAAAAATCCTGCATGAAAACTTGAAATTATGACATACTTAAGTCGAAATTATGAGATAAAATTAGAATACTTAATACTTACTAAGTCATAATTTCAATTTAAGTCATATTTCAAGCTTTTAATATCATAATTTAGATTTAGTAATCATAATTTCGACATAAGTCATAATTTCGAGTTTTTATCTCATAATTTCGATTTAGTAAGTCATAATTTCGAGTTTTTATCTCATGATTTCGATTTAAGTCATAATTTCGATTTAAGTCATAATTTCGATTTAGTAAGTCATAATTTCGATTGAAGTAAGTCATAATTTCGTTTTCATGCGCAATTTTTTCCCCGTATTTTGCAGAAATGGGCTTCCATAAAGAAGTGTTAAAAACCACAAAACATGGTAGATATGCACAACTGATGATGAGAGGTTTGAGTGACTAATAATCAGTTTAACATGCAAACAAATTATAATATACAATAACAATGTGGACTTTTGTAAAGGTCAAAGTGCCTCTGCATTTCTCTCTACGGCAGGACAAAGAATGAAATGTGGAGGATTTTGACTGTGACATGATTGACAGGATGTTTATGGCGACAGGATGTGACAGAGAGCAGACGCAATTATATGACCTGACACTTCTGTGTCCCGGAGCTTGTTTACGCTTCACAACATGAGTGCATACTTTAAGTTCGTAGGCGAATCGGGACGCAAAGAGAAGATACTCAGCAATGGTGTTGACTAATGAATTTCCACATTTATCTTAAAGCGTATACCACACCACATAGACATGTAAACAACTTTAAAACTTGATTTTCACCACAGGAAGTCTTTAACATTAGTTCATGCATTGAGTATAAAGGACTTACATCACTTTACAGAGGTAACCTAAAGATGTGCTACCTGTGATACCTGCTAATAATAAGTAGAAAATGTTAATCACTCTGAGAAATTAGTTTATGCAAGTCATTTTATTTGACATTTCTGTGTTGACCTTGTAGGGGATTTACAGTTAAGACCCGAGGACCAGATATGTTGAATGAAGAACAGGGGTCTCATTTATAAAGCGTGCGTACGCATAAAACGGGTACGTACGCCAGTTTCCACGCAAAGGTTGTGATCTATAAAAAACAACTTGACGGGAGAATGTGTGCACATTTAAGCAAACTTTGACCCGTGACATCTGCGATTTATAAAGGGAATGTTCCTGACAGGTGTGCATACACACGGTTTTATAAATCTGAATATTTTTTGCCGTATGGCATTTTTGGCTTTTGGGCGCACGTAAACTTATAGTAGTGATCCTACGCACAGTTTTATAAATGAGACCCCAGGAGTCAATAGAAGAAATTGTAGTGAAGTTTAGTTTGCAGTTTCATCAGCAGAAGCTTCAGGTCTCACAAGGAGTTTGTAGGCCGTTCCACATACAATAACATTATTACAGCAATTATACTCTAACAGAGGGTGCTAACTACGTCAATGATGACGTTTAAATGTTTCTGATTGGCTAAGAAAGAAAGAAAGAAAGAAAGAAAGAAAGAAAGAAAGAAAGAAAGAAAGAAAGAAAGATAAACAAAACTAGTAATTTTCCACACGAGAGCAGACAGTCTGAAGCATATCTTCGTTGATCACATGGTTGACGGGTTCGTGACGTGGCTTGTCGAGAACAACAAGTTTTATGGTGCCAGCTAATCACCTCACCAATACAGACCATATTAACACACACACACATACAGCTTCTCCAAGGCTGAACTCGGCTCAGGCTCCATTTATAAACCAAAACATTCTGATAACTCGTTCTCCTTCTAAAATTGAAGGACCGTCACGTATTCCATGGGTCGTGATGACCTCTAAGACCCTAGCATAGGCAAATACAATACGGACATCAGAAGAATATTAGAGCAATTACACAATAATATGGTTGTTTATAAATGTAAATCATTTAGAATCATTTAATAATAAAAATGAGTATTCAAGATATTGATTAATGATTTAATACTGAGGTTATAGTCATATATGTCAATCATTCTAAGATAAATAAGAGAAGGAAAAGAAAATAATATAATGTATATATATAATGTAAATAGAAGAGACAAGAGATTTTGATTATCTGCCTTCAACCTGAAAGAATTCACAGACAAATGCAGCTTTTGAATGTTAGTTGTAATAGACTAGGTTCAGGATTAGTTTTACTGAGGATCTAAACGAGACAGATTAAGAAAATTATGCTCTCATCACTAATCAGCAGTTTTACACTGGAATGAGGCACTACTGGCTAAAGTGTGCATGTTGTGTAAGAGCTCGTCACATTTCAGGTGCTTCATCGGTATGTTCTTTATTAGCTAAGTATCTCAGTCCTCTAGAGCAGCTTGGTTTGTTCTGGGAATCCAAATATATTTCTGTCTGAGGACATTAACATGTAAATGCAACCATTCAGTTGTACTGAATGCCATTCTGTCAGTGGCGCACAAATTGTTTTCTTAAGCTGCACTGGAAACGCCTGAATGCCATTGCATTAGATGACAAAATATCAAACTAAAAATGATCAATTTTCTCAGAACAACCATTTTTTCCCAAACCATTTTCACAGTACGTTTGAAGTTGAACACAATTTGCTACTTTATTTAGAAATGATCAGTCTGCATTCATAAGAGCACCATGATACACACACATTGTGTTGACATGAGAGCAGACGTTGCGTAATTGTGCGTTGGAGATTAATATGTTGTAAATAAAGTCGTAAATGATGTCTTTACTAGCTTGAAAGTGGTAGTTGCGTATCTGTCAATGGAGAGACAGAAATCACTCAGATTCTGGTAAAAAGATCTTAATTTGTGTTACAAAGATGAATGAAAGTCTTCACATGAGGGTGAGTAAATGATGACAGCATTTTCACTTTTAGATCCGGTCCGAAAGTGACTTTTAGTGGATGTATAAGTCTAAGGACTTAGAGAAACCAATTTTGAAAAGTAGTCAAATACATTTTTGGTCCCTTTTTAAAACATGGTTTTATGCAAAATATTTTGCCTTGAAAGTTGTGCTTGTGCTTTCTTATGATAGTTTTCTTTCAAATAGATGCATCTTGGTTTCATTCATTATCTAATTAATGCCATTTTTAAGTTTGGTGTAGAAAACAAACAAACCTGTATGTCCAAATGCTACTTAAACTATGATTTAGTAAGCGCTCTTGGCTCTTTTTGCATCACATACTCAACAGTCATGAAACTTATAATACCTGAAATCTCAGAGTGAATTACCTCTTTATGTCTCTCTCTTCTTCATCCAGTGGTCTGTCACGCCGTCCTTGCGCTGCATCCGGCGAGATTCAGTGGAACAGGACAGGTCTGACACAAAGTCTTACATGTGGTTTGGTTTTGGTGCACTGATCTGCCCCTCCTTCTCTCGCTCTCTGCCAGATACAGCGAGTTCAAACCTGTCCGGTGAGATTCCAAACAAGGTTACATGCTTGTTTCACACACACTTCTCTGTCAGGTTTTGACAAATGAAATTAATCATGCAACATAAGTGTTTTACATTTGGATGTAACCAATGCTGACATTGATCAATCCCAGATCCAGAAACAATCTCCATATATTTCTTTATCTTGTTTTATTTCTACTGTTCAAAGTTAAGGAAAAAAGTTCTTAATATATTGAGCTACACTGAGTGACACCAGTCACGGATAAAACGCAAAAGGTTGGCCTTTTATTTTTTAGGAGGGAAAAGAGTGGAATTCTGTGGAATGAATTTAAATGTTGTAAGATATGTTAGATAAATGTGTAACATTCTTATTAGTTGAAATAAACTAAAAATAAACTAAAAATAATATATGTGTTAAACTGAGATGATAGTACAAGATTCTTATTAGTTGAAATAAAGTAAAAAAAAAATACAAATAATATGTGTTAAACTAAGATGATAGTACAACATTCGTATTAGCTGAAATAAAGTAAAAGTAAAAATAAAAATAAAAATATTTAAAAATTATAACAAATAAAATACAGTATGTGTTAAACTGGGATGATAGTACAACATTCTTATTTGTACCTGGAATAAATAAAAAATTATAAAAAAAATAACATTAATTAATAAAATAATAAATTAAAATGATATAAATAAATAAAACAAAACCAAATCAAATCACAAGGAGGCAAAGCTGCAGATGTTGGTCTGATCATGACTGAATACAGTCCACGTAAAGCTCTCATGCGGTCAGTTAGCCGAGTGAACCAGAGGTCAGATGTGCAAAATCTCACTATGGTAAAACCTGCCGTAGTGTTAAATCAGTAGATGTTTTTGGAAGGGAGGACCAGGTGCTGGCACGATGTTTCTCGGTACATACCGTCTGCAGAAACACAGATAGAACTGCCTCACTTCAAGAATGGTATTTCAAAAGTCAAATGCTACTCTACATCTGCCGTAAACATGAGAGACAGAGAGAGAGAGAGAGAGAGAGAGAGAGAGAGAGAGAGATAAGAGATAAGGAGTGCAAATGATCTGGGCAGATTTGTCACATACTTCACTAAGTTTGATTCCAAATAGTTCCTATCTTTTCTTTCATCATGTTGATACACTGCTAATTGTGTATACATTATACATTGCAAGTTTAACCATTTTTTTAAAGATCCATGGTTATTATGGTGAAATTAAACAAACAAAAACCATAAAATGTTATGTAAATAAATGTAAAACCATTACCGGTACTTAAAAAAAAAAAACATATGCACATGACATGCAGAGAAAATAGCCGAAATTGTTGCCACAGATTCAGAATCTATTCCCATGATTCACTAATTCTTTCACTAGTTTTAGTTGAACCGAGGCCACATTGAGCTAATTTATTCCCTTGTTTTGATTTAACTAAATTAATATAATGTGGCTATGATTTAGTAAAACAAGCTGACGTATTAGTAATTCAAGGGAATGGATTTGTGGCCACAACTTTTTTATTTTTAGGAATTATATTGAGTAGAAAGATAAAGTAGAGACAGTAGAAAGAATTAGAGGAACCAGTCAGTGATTTCCATACTTTTTTATATTTTGTTACGTATATATACGTATATATTGTTTTTCTGTGTGGATTCTGTTGTTTTCCCTTGTTTTCTTAACAGGATTGGTCCTGGACATAATGAGGCTGCTGGTGATTGGCCCAGGAGAAGAGTCCTCGACTATAAAGTTCCCTGGAGTTCCTCTGGAGGGGGCTAGCTCTTTCTCACTGCCATGCTATCTGTTATGTGTCCTTTTCTGTGTGGACTGGTGTAAAAAGCTGAGTTCAGAGAATGTGTTTTTCTGTCCTCCTCTACCGTGTAAAACAGAGTGCTATTCCTCACTTATGTGCAAGTAGTCTTATACCTTGTCCTGCCAGTCTATAATTTTGTTAGATCTTTTTGTTTTGTAACCCGTGAAGCTGTAGGGGGTGAGTGCCTTGTTTTGTTTGTAGGCCCAAGGGCCATCTGTTTTCTCCTGTTTTTCTGTTAGTTAAGGAGGTAGGGAAGTTCACTGTATGTTTCTTTTTTTTTGGTTGGTTTATAGGGAAGCTAGTTGTCTTGGGAAGTTAGTTTCTATTATGTTTGTTGTTTTGGCACTTAGCTCACCCCTGAAGATTGTGCTTCTAAACTTCTCTTTCTTTGTTTTGGATGTGTAAACACTGGTGTCTTTTCTTTGATTACGAATTACCCAAGGACTGTTGCTCTAAATGTTTAGGCAACTAGTCATCAATAATAAAAGAAGTGGGTAAATTGAGAAGTTTGGGTTGTGTCTTTTATGAATGAAGCAGATGAATTTGTGCTCACGCACAAAATGGTTTTTACTCCATCTGTGTGCAGAGAGAAAAGCGTTTCATCTGTTGAATTGCCTGTAAAGACCAACCCCAGAAGTTTCTTTAAGGGTAAGGGAAGATGGGAGAATAGAGAAACGCCTTCGAATGTGTTTCGAAATGTTAAGGTGTCTCCTGAGGTAGAGAAGCGCGTGTGTTTTTTCTGTCGTGAACCAGGACATTTGATTGCGGATTGTAAGCGTTGGAATCAGAGTAAGCCTCCTGAGAAACCAAAGGGAGTTGGTTTAGTTCGTACAGCTGACTCTGCATTCAATCCTATGTCACATACAACTTCATTCAGTCCATTTATGATGAATGGTTTGGTATCTCTCTCTGGTGAGCAGGAAAGTCTGAAGCCAATTACAATCTTGCGGGATACTGGTGCAGCTCAATCTTTTATTGTCCAAAGTGCCCTAGACTTTTCAGAACAGTCATATTACGGCTCTAGTGTGTTAATCCGTGGCATTGAGCTTGGCTGTGTCAAAGTTCCATTGCATTCGGTTTATCTTAAATCTGACTTGTTTACTGGACTTGTGAAGTTGGGAGTACGTTCTCAGCTTCCCATAGAAGGGGTAGGTCTGATTTTGGGTAATGATGTTGCTGGAGGTAGAGTGTTTCCTCAGCCCATTGTTGTGGACAAGCCAGAGGTATTTGAGTTTTGTAACCAGGTTGATGTGGGTCAACAGCTTTCTTCAGTGTTTTCTGCGTGTGCGGTAACTCGTGCTCAGTCTAAAAAGTTTGAGGATGTGTTAGATGTGTCTGATACATTTATGAACGATAGTGCTGATATAAAGGAGTGTGTGCAGGATATTTCTCTTAAGGAATGTGTTTCTGACCAAGAGGTTGCAGTACAGTTTGAGTCTCTGTTTGGAATTGGGAAAGAACAGTTGGTGGCTGCGCAGAAAGTGGATCTGTCCTTAGCCAAATGTCTTTCTGCGGCTGTAGATAAAGAGGAAGTAGCAGATAAAGATGTGGCTTATGTTTGGGAGGATGGAGTGCTTATGCGCAAATGGTCTCCATCAGACAAGGAGCTGAGCTGGAAGACTGTGTTTCAGGTAGTAGTCCCTCATGATTATCGCGAACATATTTTGTGCCTAGCTCACGATCATGCTCTTTCTGGCCATTTAGGAGTAAATAAGACTTTTAGTCGTATTATTCGCTACTTTTATTGGCCTGGGTTGAAATCAGCGGTTTCAGAATATTGTCGTTCATGTCATGTGTGTCAACTTGCTGGAAAACCTAATCAGGTCATTCCTAATGCTCCTCTTCATCCTATTCCAGTTTTGTCTGAACCATTTGAGAGGATTATTATTGATTGTGTTGGTCCACTACCTAAGACCAAGACTGGTTATCAGTACCTGCTGACGCTAATGTGTGCTGCTACTCGGTATCCTGAGGCGATTCCTATGCGTAACATTAGAGCGAAAAGTGTGACTAAAGAATTGATCAAGTTTTTTTCTATCTTTGGTATTCCCAAAGTCATACAGTCTGATCAAGGTACAAACTTTACCTCCAAACTGTTTTCTCAGATACTGGACTGCCTGTCTGTAAAGCATAAACTTTCTAGTGCTTACCATCCAGAGTCACAGGGAGCGCTAGAACGTTTTCATCAGACCCTGAAAAGTATGTTGCGTACATACTGTTGTGACACAGGAAAGGATTGGGATGAGGGCATTCCCTTAGTCATGTTTGCAGTACGAGAGGCTACTCAAGAGTCTTTAGGATTCAGTCCTGCTGAGTTAGTGTTCGGACACACTGTGCGAGGTCCGCTGAAGTTGTTTCGTGAACAACTAGTGTCTGAGATTACACCTCAAACTAGCGTTCTTGAGTATGTGAACTCATTTCGAGAACGTTTACACAAAGCTCGTGAAGTGGCACTTGCTGCGTTAGGTCGTACTCAGACAAAAATGAAGACTCATTTTGATAAGAAGAGTGTCTGTCGAAACTTTCAGCAAGGTGACTTGGTGCTTGTCTTTCTGCCTCTTCCAGGTTCACCATTACAGGCAAAGTTTTCAGGTCCATATACAGTGAAGTCAAAATTGAGTGACACAGACTACATCATTAATACTCCAGACAGAAAGCGAAAGACTCGAGTGTGTCACATTAATATGCTTAAGGCATATGTGAAGAGGGATGTATCTAAGAGTTCATCAAAATTGACTACACCCATCTCTGCTGCTACAGCAGCTGTGTATCGTCCTGAGGAGGATGGACTTAGGATGCGAGATGTATCATGTGCTGTGTTGGAGAATTCAAAGATCTTAGTAGATTTACAGTCACATTTGTGCTATCTAAGTGAAGAGTGTCAGAATGATGTTGTAACTCTAATTGAAAGGTTTCCTGTTCTCTTTTCTGATGTGCCTAGTCAAACCACTGTGTTGGAACATGACATTGATGTGGGTGAGTGTTACCCCATCAAGCAAAACTCCTATCGAGTGAACCCCATCAAGCGAAAGATAATACAGGAAGAGTGTGCTTACTTGTTAGAACATGGTTTTGCCGTGCCGAGTTCCAGTTCATGGAGTTCACCTTGTTTATTGGTACCTAAATCGGATGGGAAGTTTCGATTTTGCACTGATTACCGTAAGGTTAACTCTGTAACAAAACCTGATTCGTATCCCTTACCAAGGATGGATGACTGTATTGATCGGGTTGGCGCTGCAAAATATGTAACCAAGCTAGACCTATTAAAGGGTTACTGGCAGGTACCTTTGACGGCCAGAGCTTCAGAAATCTCTGCTTTTGTGACCCCTGATCACTTCCTTCAATATAAGAGGATGGCTTTCGGTATGCGAAATGCCCCTGCCACCTTTCAAAGGTTGATGAGAATAGTGTTGGCCGGATTAGAACACTGTGAAGCATACTTGGATGATATTGTTGTGTATTCATCTGACTGGGAACAACATTTAACAGATTTGTACCTAGTTTTTCAACGTCTAAGTGATGCGTCTCTTACACTAAACCTTACAAAGTGTGAGTTCGGTAAAGCTGTTGTGACATATCTTGGCAAATGTGTGGGTCAAGGACGAGTGCGTCCAGTTGATGCAAAAATTGAGTGTATTGTTGAGTTTCCAGCCCCAACAACAAAACGTGAGTTACGTCGTTTCTTGGGTATGACCGGTTACTACCGTGCCTTTTGCAAAAACTTTGCTGAGGTTACATCACCACTTACGAATTTGTTGAGTAAGTCCAAAGTTTTTGATTGGACCTCAGAATGCCAGAGTTCTTTCGATGCTATTAAAAGATTGCTGTGTAGTGCTCCAGTTCTATCAGCCCCAGATTTTGCACAACCATTTAAGATGGAAGTGGATGCAAGTGAGGTGGGAGCAGGTGCAGTCCTTATTCAGGAAGATACTGAGGGAATTGATCACCCCGTATGTTACTTCTCAAGGAAATTTACGAAGTCGCAGTAACATTACAGCACCATCGAAAAAGAAGCTCTTGCGCTACTGCTTGCTCTTCAACATTTTGAGATTTATCTGGATGCTTGTAAAGTGCCCATCTTGGTATATACTGACCATAACCCCTTGGTTTTTCTGTTTCGAATGTCTAACTCGAACCAAAGACTGATGCGTTGGTCTCTGTTGATTCAAGGTTTTAACTTAGAGATCCGTTACAAGAAAGGATGTGAGAATGTACTCGCTGATGCTTTGTCGCGTGCACCATGTACATCTGATGGTATAAATGACTTTTGTTACAAATGATAATTTGTAAATTTAAGTGTGGGAGTGTTACGTATATATACGTATATATTGTTTTTCTGTGTGGATTCTGTTGTTTTCCCTTGTTTTCTTAACAGGATTGGTCCTGGACATAATGAGGCTGCTGGTGATTGGCCCAGGAGAAGAGTCCTCGACTATAAAGTTCCCTGGAGTTCCTCTGGAGGGGGCTAGCTCTTTCTCACTGCCATGCTATCTGTTATGTGTCATTTTCTGTGTGGACTGGTGTAAAAAGCTGAGTTCAGAGAATGTGTTTTTCTGTCCTCCTCTACCGTGTAAAACAGAGTGCTATTCCTCACTTATGTGCAAGTAGTCTTATACCTTGTCCTGCCAGTCTATAATTTTGTTAGATCTTTTTGTTTTGTAACCCGTGAAGCTGTAGGGGGTGAGTGCCTTGTTTTGTTTGTAGGCCCAAGGGCCATCTGTTTTCTCCTGTTTTTCTGTTAGTTAAGGAGGTAGGGAAGTTCACTGTATGTTTCTTTTTTTTTGGTTGGTTTATAGGGAAGCTAGTTGTCTTGGGAAGTTAGTTTCTATTATGTTTGTTGTTTTGGCACTTAGCTCACCCCTGAAGATTGTGCTTCTAAACTTCTCTTTCTTTGTTTTGGATGTGTAAACACTGGTGTCTTTTCTTTGATTACGAATTACCCAAGGACTGTTGCTCTAAATGTTTAGGCAACTAGTCATCAATAATAAAAGTGGGTAAATTGAGAAGTTTGGGTTGTGTCTTTTATGTTACACCCTGACCTAGACCAGGGGTCGTAACAATTTATTGCATAATATTTATTAGTACAGTCACTAGTACAGCAGTTGCCAACACAAACATGTCTGAAACACACAGACCAGCCAAAGATAAACACTGGCAGGTGTTGGCACAAAGCAGAGATGGCACAGTAGGAAGCTTGACGCATTAGGTTATCGACTCATAGTTTGTGTATATTATATACAGCATATTTTCCAAGCAATATTAATTGTACATAGTTTGTGATTGATACAGCAGCCAACATCACTGGATTCATACGTAAAATGAGCGTCAGGAGTCTTGAGCTCAGTTCTCCAGCATGGCGACTCTCTGTCCCTTTCCACTCACACTCTTCGCCCTCTTCATTTGATACACCACCTTGGCCGCTTCGTCTGAGATGCTCTGGAGGAGAAAACTATTAGTTTGTGCACGCATACACACACCTCACCACGTGAGAGATGATTCATGTTATCAAAGCATGGGTTTTTATTCATTTTATGTATAACATTAGAATCCCAACGCAGTGTATAAAGCATGAGAGATGTTTTACTCACCGCAGTGGAGGATGTTCGAGATGCTGGTTGAGTGGCAGTTTTTGCTGCGTTCTGTTTAGAGTAAAAGCGGCATGCTTTAACACAAGAACTTCATCATTCAGTCACAATGATTCATTCATAATGCTTGTTTGGGACTGAGCCAATGTCCAAACGTGACATTCAGATCATTCACGGTCACATATCTAGACGCATGTGAGAGTCTGCATGAGAATATGCCCTGACTGTGATTTGCTGCCTTCAAGTAAACGATGACAAAGCTTGTTATTATAATTAATCTAAATATATATTTTGTGCTCATGCACGTGTTCAAAAAGTAATTAAAAAAATATAAAAAAATTTCTGCATATATATATATATATACACATACATACATATATACCACATAATGTCATATATGGATGTATTTTAAATTCAAAAGTATAATCTTTTTCTTATCGTATACTGATTGAGGGTGAATTCAGACCTGGTTGACAGTGGTGATGTCTCCACAGATCATACTCATGGTACTGATCCAGTTCCCATAGATACTCTCTTCTTTAGGGCTTGGCTTCTGTTGACTGAGAAAGATACACGTCTTCATACACATTTATATTCATTCATTTAGCAGACGCTTTTATCCAAAGCGAATTACAACTTGAGGAATATAGAAAGTAATTAATCCTGAGGAGGCAAACTGTTTTGATTATGAGCTCTGCGCTCCCCTCCATGGCCACCAGAGGGAGCTCACACATATACTGACACTACACACTACATTTCCCATCATGCAGTACACTGGACTGATTGCACACTCCAGCTGGACTCAATTATTACTGTTTGCCTCACCACCTGTTTATCATCACCTGAACTATAAAAGACACCTTTATCCATGCACACACCGCGAAGTCTTGTTTAGCCCCGGTTGACATTTCTAAGCGTTTATTATTCCTGTCTGTTTCTGCCTGTTTGCCCGTTTCCGATCCTTCTCTGCCTGCCCCGACCTGTGCCTGGATTAACGTACCTGATTCTCTCTGCCTGCCTAATCTGACTCTTGCCTGGATTACCGACCACGAATGCTCTCTGTTTGCCCTAACCATCTGCCTGTAAGACCATTCTTAATAAAGACTAGCGATTGGATCGCTGCCTGTGAGTAGCTTCTGTTACACAAACGTACACAAGAGTGTCACAGTACAAAGTTTCAGACATTGCTTGAAGTAGAGTAAGCCTGGAGAATAGAGGGACTAAAGGAAAGTGAAAGCAAGGAAGGAAATGGTTTTGTGTGTGTGTTAGGTGCTCACGGAAGAGATAAGTTTTGCACATATGATGCACTAGAGGACCATCTGAAGGGGTTTGCTGTACCTGATGTCTCTGAGAAGGTCCTGCTGAGCTCTGAGTTGTCTCTGTGCTTCCTGTATTCGACCCTCCATAGTCAGCCTGGCACACAGCTGGGCGCAGTGAACGCCCAACACAGACATATTTAAACTGCCTGCCCACACCCAACTACACAGGCAGAACGAGAGACAAAGAAAGAGAGGTTGAAAAATATACACTAATATATACTCAAAAGCTATTATTTTTTTATTAATAATAAGTTTCATCAAGGCTGCATTTCTGTTAAAAGTAATACTGTGAAATGTTATTATTACTTACATTTATATTTTAATATAATATATATTCCAAAATGTAATTTATTCTTGTGATCAAAGCTGTATTTTCAGCATCATTCCTCCAGTCTTCAGTGTCACATGATCCTTCACAAAGCATTCTCATGTAGATTTACTGCTCAATTTTATTTATAGTTAAATTTTTAATAATGGCTCTTATTATCAACATTGAAAATGTTTTTGCCGTTTCATATTTTTATGGAAATTGTGATACATTTTTTCAGGATTCTGAAACTACAGCTAAAATCGGTCACATTTTCACATATTTCCTTTTTTCTATATGGCGAATGGCACATAGTTCACTATATAGTAGTGATGGGCAAAGCGAGGCTTCATGAAACACTGAAACACTTGAATCAAATGTGCCGTATTGTTTCGATGCTTCGAAACTCTATACCGACACCCGTCTCCACGGCGACATCTAGTGGTCAATTGCACATGTTGTGTCACTATATCTATCTATCTATCTATCTATCTATCTATCTATCTATCTATCTATCTATCTATCTATCTATCTATCTATCTATCTATCTATCTATCTATCTATCTATCTATCTCTCTATCTATCTATCTATCTATCTATCTATCTATCTATCTATGTATCTATCTATCTATCTATCTATCTATCTATCTATCTATCTATCTATCTATCTATCTATCTATCTGTCTGTCACTGTCTGTAGTATATCAGTAAATATGTTTAATTTTAATGTAGCCTAAATATAACTAACCAAATCGCACAATAAATGTCACTATATCATAAACGCTATTTCAAAATCTTTCTCCTCTCACAAAAACACACGAGGTGAAGGTGCATTAACTCCTCTTTTAAACTTTGTGTGAGTTGAGACAGGTGTGCGATTGTGTGGTTTGTTCCCGCCCCTGTCAATCAAACGCAGACTCGGCAAGCACCGCCTATCGAAACACTTGTGAAACGCGCAGACGATTCGTTTAGCCAAAAGTCACGTGACATTGTTGTTTTGAATCACAGTTTCGATTCAGTGTTTCGAAACATCTACACTTCGGGGTCTCGACACTGTGTCGAAACGCAGGTTTCGAGTAAGCCATCCCTACTATATAGGGGGCAGGGAATAATTCAGAAAGTGATTCAGAAAGTCTGGTTTCATGTTAGTGTCACACAAACTCCCGCTGCCCAGTCTTCCTGTTTCAGTGGAAATTATGTAAACACAGTAAATAATGCTGCACATTTCGAGGCACTTCGGTGGGACTTTAAGTGACTTTTAGACATTTTAGACACAGTATTGCCTGTTTTGTATTTCGCCAACAAACACAGTTCCAAACAAAGCCATAGCAGAACAGTTTTGCGCTTGAGCAAAACATAACGGTGTAAAGGTAAAAATGTAGATAAAAGGTAAAAATCTACCTGAAATCATTGAAAAAATAAATTTCTGTCACGGCTGTGAAATAACCACCGCACAACATAATAACAACAATTTGGAGTCCACTGTCCACGGCATTCCTAAAGCAGCATAACAACACATTCAGCAATATAAAAAGGCAGAATATTTTGAGATATAATTTTTCGGTCATTAACACACACCCCTAGTCCACAATGACTTTTTTTGCTGATATTTTTCATGTGAAACAATTGACCATGAATCTCCATGTGTAACGGGGTGTGGTGGTGAATGACGAAGGTAAGAGAAGCAGGGATGAACGGGAAAATACTTATTAAACAAAAACATTTTAAATATAAGAAAACAAAAGGCACACTTGGGCAAAACACCTGGACTAGGAACTATACGGAGACACATCCACACACTAGACATAGGAACATCAACAATCGACCAAGAACATGGGAAAACATGAAGGTTTATATATACTGGATAATGGGCAACACCTGACAAGACTAACAAGGGGAGTGGCTGACGAGACTGAAACACACAGGAGGAAACAGGAAGTGACGAGACACGACATGACTGTGACACCATGTAGTCTATGTCAAGATTATAAAGTGAGCTGTGGATCTGGAGGGGGTCTGCTGATACGTGTGCTTTACCTGCTGGTGGTGACCCGTTTCTGTTGAGTGATGACTCTCGTCACGTTCTGCAATTCCCGAGTCTTGAAGCTCAGCTGGAGCTGAAAAGGGACCCGGTCTCGTTGCTGGAAGCCTAAAAGAAAAAAATTCAACATTTGTGTTTTTTCATTTATACCGTTTCTCTAACGCATCCTTTGTTTTCGTAATGTTTTCTTTTGATTGGACTGCATATTTTGCGCTTACTTTCAACTTTTTCCGGTCTGACTGCAAACTGGAAGGTGATCTCAACACCGTCTGTCACGTTGCCAATCTCTCTTACTAACCGATGATTATCCTCCTCGTAGGGGAAGTACCTGCGTCAATCAAAGAAGATGGAGAAAAACAGAGACAGAGGTAGAACATATGTGTATGCATGTAATTATTAGTGTTTGTGAGAATGTGAAGGTTACAAAAACAGACACTTACATGCCATCCGGTGCCAGTAGTGTTGCCATGACGCTAGTTGCTCGGACATTGTCAGCTATAGCGCTCTGAATCTCTGTGGCGACTGTACCAATATTTACAATATTTATCTGGGAAGTGGGTAAAAAACATAATTTAGTTTTTCCGATTGATCTTTAATTACTTGGTATGTAATATTCCAGTTCTTCTTTCAAAGAAATACAATACCGTTCAAAACGTGGAGGCGTGAATTGTATTTATTTTTTATTTATGTTTCTGGAATAAGTATCTTCTGCTCACCAAGGCTGCATTTATTTAATCAAAAATAAGGTAAAATCAGTATATTGTGAAATATCATTCCAATTTACAAGAGCTATTTTCTTCTTGAATTTTGTTTTATTATTTATGTGTATTCATTCATATGATCAAACTTTATTTTCAGCATCATTCCTCCAGTCTTCAGTGTCTCATGGTCCTTCACAAATCATTCTGATATGATGATTTGATGATCAATAAACATTTCTGATTATTATCAATTAAAAACAGTCATGCTGCTTAAATTGTTTGTGGAAACTAATACATTTTATTTAGGATTCTTTGATGAATTTAAAGAAAAAGTTCTTCACAGTCATCTTTGATCAAGTTAATGCTTCCTTGTTCAATAAAAGTATTTTTTTTTAAATGTACTGATCCCAAACCTTTGAACGGCAGTGTATATTATTCAAACTCAGTACAAACTAATATCAAACAAGTGCAACCTTATAGTGATGCAAATTACAATGTTTCCAATTATCATTGTTACAAAGAAAAAAACTAATTTTCACACTTAAGTAGAGCTGAAGGGGAAACACTGAGCGGAAAATTGTTCATACGCGTGTCTTTGGAGATAAGTATCAGTTTCTCTGAAAAAGGTTTCAAGATACATGTTGCTCAAACCTATTAAGAACTGGTTAAGCCTCTACAGATGGGCTTTACAAACAGGTTCAGGAAGTAACACATTTACTCTGTTGTCCACTTTCAACCACTTCTGTCCTGATTTCTTCGAGGAGAGGGTCTGTGATGAGCTTGTAAATGTATGTGTTTTTTCAGATCTTACTATCTAATGGATGAAACGAGCTTATGCAATTTGCATATGAAAGTGAAAACAGACGACAGAAAACTAGAACTGCAGCTTTAGTTTCTGCTCTGATAGCTGCAAGATCAAACCCAACAATGTGAGTGTGTGTTAGAAATCTGGAATGCTGAGAGAACTTTGTGCTTGGAAGGTTTATCGTCTTTGAACTAAACTCAGGGATTCAGCTGACAAAGTTTAAGTCCCGTCTTGCTAGAGCGCTTCTGTTACAACAACGGGTTCGTGTGCGATACGGAGAAGAACGAGGATCCAACAGAAACTCACTTTAATAAGCGTTGAAAACAAAAAGGCGCTTAACAGTGCAAAAACTCGGAGACACAGAAAACACTGGAGACACACCAGGACATGACGTTAACCATCGACCAAGACAAGAGAGAACATGAGGGTGTAAATAGACAGGGAAACAGGGAGCACCTGACACAACTAACAAGGGGAAGTGGTTGACGTGACAATCTACGGGAACACAGAAGGATCATGCAGGAGGAACGTGACAAGACATGACATGACTGTGACAGCTTCCCATAATATTTACGCATTGGATCAGTAGGAGGAGAGAAGGAGTTTTTTGTGACCTTTTTGTTTATTGTTTTGGCATTGTCCCCTCCTGAAGACTTTTGTTCCTCCTAAGTTGTATTTTTCCCTTTGAAATTGAGTTCATTATTAAATGACTTTTCAAATTGATTGGCACTGTGGCAGGGCCAATCTTCATTGTTTGAACCATTGTTTTTTTTGTTTTTTTTTAACCATTGTTATGTTACCTTCTGAAACACCTAGACAATTGTGGGACGTAACATATCCTTGTAATAATGTTAAAATACAGCAATGACTTCTTAAAAGATGGCTGTGCTGACTGGCCAAATTACATCATGAGTCTCTATCATGTGCGGTGATGCATTTGAAAAACATTTTGGGAAGATCACCCACTCCTAATTTAGTATTGCCCACTTGTGATCTGATCTTTATACCAGGTGCAAACAGGGCCTCTATGTTACTCACAGTCAGTGTTCTTTACCATTGAATCTGATCCCTGCAACATGACCTAGACTACTGAACAGAAAGAAGGTGGACTGCAGATGAGGAGCAGCGGTAACTCACTCTGCCTCCAGTTTGGTCAGCCAGCCTCCCAACCTCTGCCAAACGACAGTCCTCTCCTTCAAAGGTCATCACGGACACTATCACACTATAAATAACCACAACAATGGAAATGCATGACTTAACTTGTCATGATGTTAGTTTTTCACCTATTTCATTGTGTATTTTCGTCTACAGTCAAAGCACAATATTCAGAAAGAGATCTGTGCTTTGCTGTCACTCACCCCTTTTCAGCAGCACAATGGGCTAACTGGTTGTAGAAATAAGGTGAGGGGGTGGAGCAATAGGAAGAGTCGTGTTCTAATTGGCCTAGGCCTATGTTGGCCTGCCCATCTGTGCAAATTATAACCTGGAAAAAAGAAATAATATTATAAAACATAAGTGACACTCCAGCTTTCCTGTAGCTACACCAGTAGAGCATTGGTGCTTGCAATGCCAAAGTCATGGGTTCGTTCCCCAGAGAAAGCAAGAACTGATTAGAATCTCAATGTTTTTCTTGAATGCAATGCAATGCAAGTCACTTTGGATAAAAGCATCTGCCAAATGAATAATAAATGTAAATGTGTCCAAATTTATGTATCAGCGATATTCAAATGGATTGGTTTCATCCGGACCACGTGACGTAATTGCGCCATTTTACTGTTTCTACAGATTAAAGTGAGCATCGCGTCAAAACAAAGGAGAGTTTTGCACCACAAGCGTTCAGGATCGTTTAGGGTAATGATCTTTTGGCACTACATGCACCCTTGCCGCTCCGTGCTTCTCTCTCCCGCTAAAGATGTTAAGAGCCACATTAAGAGCTGCAGATGATACGGTATTTTAACAACAGTAGCAGAAACATGATAAGCAGAAAGATGCAGAACGCTGAAGAAAACAAGAATGCAGCAAATACAATTATTTGTATCTGTTTGACTAAAACTGGTGTAGCCAAGTTAAAGCGTGGCACCATACATTTAGCATTATTATTAGAATAAACAATTCTTTTGTTCAATTATTTAGAGATGGCAAGGGAGGACAAAAAAAAAAAAACTGTTTTGTGCTTATGATGAAAGTTTTGATTATATGCATGATATATTGTTTGTTTTTTGTAGTTTATTACTTTGAGCAAAATATAAAAATAGTCCATACTTTTCTTAAGCGGTAAACCCTGCGCCCAGAGTATGTTTTCTCCCTATGTACGCGTAGATATCTAATGGTAACATTTTTAAAATAAAATAATAGCCTGATAAATCATCTGATTTTACCTTTTTGTACCTATTCATTTATCCAGTTGGGAAAAATATTTACTTTTTTGCTAAATATTGGTAAAAAAATTTCTTTAATATTCTTCTATATATATATGTGATCCCTCGTTTATCGTGGTTAATGTGGACCGGAACCCCCCACAATAGGTGAAAATCCACGAAGTAGGATCAGCCAATCAGCTCACAGAATACACCCACTCGTGCTCTCATTGGTCGATCTCGCGCCTGGAACCAATCACGTGCTTCTCTGAGTGCCCGTGGGCGTGTTCAAAGCCTCTGAGAGAATTTCTCTCTTTGTCTGGCATTCTGGGAAACCGTTTCTCTTGCATCACGATGAAGCAACGCTGCTTTACGCAATACAGATGCCGATATGGCGGTACTTTTGAATTTTAATTTTTCGATAAATATTTTTGAAAAATCCGCCATGCACTGAGGCCGCGAAACGGCGAGGGATTACTGTAATATATATATATATAAGTATTCCTGTGATGTCGAAGCTGAACACCAGTCCAGGGTTACTATTGTTAAATACAGTATATATATAATCAATATATATATATAATCAATGAATAGCAGTTTTATCATTACATATTTATCAGTTTTAGCTGTCATAGCATGTAATTATGAATACAGACCTTTGACCCTGTGAACTGGGATGCCATGGCAACAGAGATGAGGGCAGCAGGTCCCAATGCTGTTGCTCCATGTTCTCTGAGTCTGGGGAGAAGAAGAAACCGAAATTAATCAGATGTTGAGACAGCTCAAACGCTGACAAATATTAGACTTAACAATACAGTTAATGAACAAGAAGAACACAACCAATGGCTGTGAGAGGGTCCAGACCTTCTGCTGTCAGATCAGCTGTCAGGTCAAGAACAGGTAAAATGGTGACGTAAAAACGTCTATATACGAATTATAGGCCTGGTTTAACAGACAGGGCTTGGATTAAGCCAGAAGTAGACCTTGGTTCAATTAGGGCATTTAAGTAGCTTTTAAAAATGTGCCAAAGAAGAAGAAATTACTGGTTTGCATCTTGAGAAAAAACATATGTTGGTGCAAGTTGCTTTTTGTTTAAACAGCTCTAGTTTGGGAAGAGCTTAAGCCTTGTCTGTGAAACTGGGGGATTGTGATAGATGCCCAATCGAACACAAATGTAAGCCTGTGAGGAACTCAACACTCTGATTTACAGCATACGCCATTCTGATTGGATACAAAATGTGTTTGTGTTTGCGTCAAAACTCCATGGAGGAAACCACATGATGTTGAGTGTTTTTTTTTTTACTTCCACGTTGTGCATTAAAAATTATCCCTAACATTTGAAAGAGTGATTTCATAAAACCTTTGTATGGTGTGAAATTAGCTGACAGGAGCACAAAACACTGAATAACATAGACTAGTAGAAGCACTGGAAAAAATATAAAAAACATACAAAACCAACCGCCTGTGCACACATACACAAACTCTTTCTGAAGACACGGTGATGTGACCTTTGACAGATATTCAGACATTTCAAGCAGCCAGAGAACATTCCACTCACTCTTTGATTTTCTGGGTGAGAGGCTGGATAGTTTCTGCAATGCAGTGAGGGGTGCTGTAGTTCTCTCCCTCCTTCTTCAGATAGTCATAGTCCACTAGCGCCCAGTCTCTCAAAGTGAGAGGAACGCCTGTACCGTCACCATACACCGTTACCTGAAAACCACACACACAACCATCCTGAAATCTGTTCACACTCTAATTTTCTAAAATTGTCTTCTAAGTTTTATTATAAATGGTTTCACTTGTCTTATCATGGAAAATGTTGGTGCCCACAAGCTGAAGCCACAAGCCTCATCGAGACTAAAACAAGAACAGGAAATGTTCAGTCAATCCTTGCTTTTATAGGAGTGTTGATTTTTGGCTTCAGAAGTAGCCTGTAGTTCTTTGTTGTGTCTGTGATTTAACCTGGTCAACCTGTGCTGCCTCTTTTATTGATGTGCTTACGTAATTGAAGCAATGAGCATTTACATGAGACATGATACGGATTTCAGTAAGTTGTATTATATCTTTTAACGTTCCTTCAGATGTTCATTCATGCTTATTTTGAGCTGTAACTAGTAATAAAGATGTTCACATGCCCTTTGCACTGTTGCTTACAACCATATGTCAGGCCACATTAAAGAGCATCAAAAAAGTATTTATTCTTTGAATTTCATAATAATTTTTAAAAATCTGAGACTTTGTTTCCTTTCAAAATTAACAAAGCACAAAGCTTATTGTGATTTATTGCATGTGAGGCACGTTACAGTGTTCTGTAGATCATCTAAAAACAGCATAAACTAAAATATCGATTCTTGGGATTTAAGAATCGATAGTGGCATTGATTAAAATTGAGAAATCAATATTTTCTATCCAGCCATAGCAAAAACATGATTTCATATAGACAGCACGTTTGCAAAATTAAATAACTGACTTTTACGTTGCTATTGCAATATAAGGCAAGGCAAAAAATTCTAATTCAAATATTAAGTTAATTAAGTACATATTTTGTTCAACCTAACTTTAATGTTGTACAGAATAAACCCGACCTAGAAATAATTTCAATAAAATTCTAATATGAATCTAATATGAGTGCTATAATAGTTTATTTAATTTAGCTTTTTGTTTTTATAGTTCCTCTCCCCAAAAATATATGAACTATACATAATAATATGTAAATTATATATAAAACAATTAAGTGATATATATAATAATTGTACTTTATATACAATAATAATATATTTTATATTAAAATATAAAATACATTTTTTTCTTTGTTTGAAAATCGCTGGATTAAATCACAATAACAATTGACCGACATTGTTAAAAACTCAAATAATGGTTTGGCTGTTTTTGTAAACGAGTAAACATAGAAAATAGAGGTCAGATCAGAACTTGCAATGATGAACAATCAGTGAAAATCCAGTTAAAAAAACAAACTAAAAAGTAAAACTTGGTACATCTAATGACTAGCTCTTCCTCAAAAGCACTTTTACCTGTCACGTCACTGTTCATTCGGGACTCTTATTTTGACTTTTTGAAGTCACATGTTCTTTTGTTCCAGATCATTCTGTCACTCACCTTTAATAAAACCTTTTTGCACCCTGCCTTTAATAAAAGTTCCTTTGGATACTGTTTCCTAACAGTATATATCTCCCTCCTTACCCTTTTGTCCCTTCATAAGTGTCTTTACCTCATTGTTAAAAGTCACCAGTGCCACTCTTCGGTGAGGTGAGGTTTTCTGCAAGGAGCACAGCACCATCTGAAGAGCTTCTTGGACTCCCTGAATCCCAAAGAAAATAGAAGTAATGTCACATGTATGTATTGTGCCTGTTTATATAAGCAGAACTACAGAAGTCAACTCTCACCTGCAGTCGTGAAATATATGTGGGTGATCGCATGCTGTTACCTGGAGAGATCTGAGAGAAAAGTATATTTAAGGGAGCAAAATATCAAATAAGGGTGATGAAAAATGGCACAAAAAGGGTTATGGCAGCCCTGGCCGTCTGGAATGAAAGAGTAAATGCACCTCAGAAGTGACGCTCATACTTCCAGAAATGTCCACGCAGAGCACAATTAGCATGTCGTCTAGATTCTCATAGTCAGTGTCTCCGTCGTCCTCCATGTAAAGTATATCCCTGCCTGGAGGAGAGCGCAAGGGAAACCGTCCCGCCTTTAACGCCGCCAGAGAGTAAACGTTCTCCTTCCCGCAAAACTCACAGTTCCACATCTAGAAAAAAGACACAGGAAACACTTTAAAAATATATATATATTTCAAGACTAATATCAGACGTTCAAATGGGTTTTGCACCTATTGGTATGATGACTTACTATTGTTGTTTGGTGTGTCTCTGGGCTGCTAGCAGAGGACATGATGGCATTGCATTTCCCACAATGCACTGGTTTCTGGCTGCTCTGTATAGCAGATGCTATAGAGACAGAATGTGAGCTGGTTTGAATTGAAAATGTAGGATTTTTATGCTGTCAAAAAAGACTTTAACAGTTAAGCAAACCTTTCGTAATGTCCACAAGGTTCCCTACTTTTAGTGACACTACATTTACATTAGCTTTAAGTTGAGTCTCTCCATTAGTCTCCAGACCTGAAAGAAGAGAGAGAGAGGTTGGAGAACATATTTTGCTGTTATTTAGCTCATAAAACCAAAAAATAAATAAAAAATAAACACGCTGAACCTGTTCATTATCAAGTACAAGGTATTTCTCAATAACTGAATATTTTCTGTGCATGTTTGTGTTATAAAGGGTGTGAGAAAGTGTTCTCACCTCTTGGTGGTATTGGTGGTGGCAGAAACCTAGACAGACTCTTTCTTTGCTGTATTTTACGGGGGGGTACAGGTGGAGGAACCAACGATGGAGCTTAAAAAAAAATTTCAATAAATAATAAAAAACAATATAGTTCTGGGGACAAAAAAAAAAGCTCTTCAAAGGTTTGAGGTCAGTATGTTTTTTTTCTATTCATCAAAGAACTCTGAAGAAAAAAAAATGCATCACAGAGCAGAACTCGATCAACATGCACTTTGAAATTTCCTATCATCAGCTTTTAACACCCACAAAAAGGATGTGATGTATTTTTTCCAATGAACAACTTCTTAGAGCATGTCTTTCACCTAAAAGACTGGTTCCACTCAACATTATCTTTTAAGATCTGCATTACAGAATAATACATTTCTGCTTGCATCGAATCATTATTTTCCTATTTACCGCTGTAAAGATGCCATATAAATAAAAGGGGCTTGACTTCAAGTAAATCAAATAAAGTTAAATGAAACAAATCAATGAATTCTGCTCTTCTTTATCAGAATTAGTAACAAAACAACTGGTACAAAAACATTAAAGGTAGTGTAGGCAATTTTTTTTAGGAACAAACACTTTTTGTAATACTGGTCGAAACTCTCGTTACATACTGATAGCAATGATGGAAGTGGTAAAAACTAAAGTAAATATGGTAAATATGGTCTAAATACTAAAACATAAAACATCTTCTGTGGAAGTCTCAGGACCCAAAAAGTTAATATGACTAACTTTTTTTTTTGCTATGCAGAGTTAGACAGTCGTCAGTCACTGAGCAGCACAAACGAAACAGCAGCCGCATTTTACAGTTCCTCCTGAACCAAAACAACCAGCTTATGCTGCGTTCACGCAATGACGTAACCGTATTTACGAGATGACAACCCGTGACATTCTACCTGGAGCTGTGAATCAGATTTCTATCTTGCATATCTATGGCAACACTATCAATTGATCTCCAGGGGTCAGGTGGTAAAAGTCAGAGCTCTGTAAATTATGCTTTGCAGACTCTGTTCTTTGAAGGGAGAGTGCTAATCAAAGTTAGCTTGCTATTGCTAGCCGCTCTGAAATTGCCTACCCTAGCTTTGAAAAAGAAACCTTATTCCTCACTTCAAGCAAGCTCACAAATACAGAGATAATACAAGACTCTTTAGGAACTTTAGGAAAAATGTTTATTAAGCAATGCTAAAGAGAAAAATAATGCGTTATTTACTCACCTGGTTTCTGAATGAAGGCAACGCGGTTGTCGTAAGGATGATCTGAGACAGACTGCGCTCTGGACAAACCACAGGGAAGAGTGGAAGAAGAAGCTACAAAACATAAGCAATAATGGGGGACAGATGGAGTTATTGTGAGCAACAAAATATAATACTACCCAGTGCTGGAAGAAAAACATGACTCGAGATATGTAATCAGATTACTTTTTTCAAGTAACTAGTTAAGTAACGCATTACTTTTAAAATGTACAACAACAAAATATAAGTAACTCAAGATCCCATTTATTGACTCACAGCTCAACTGTCCCAATTTTGAGAAACATCGAGTTGTTGTGTGCATATATGACGGTTATTGCAGTTCAACATGGGCATTTACTAATCTCACTTGCACAAAAACAGTACAATAAGTGAAATTAATAAAATCAGAACAAACCTTCAATAATTAAATGTTAAATGAAACAAATATTTGTAATTAAATCTCACTTTATTGACCGATGTACTCACTGCTGACCTTCGATGATTCAGTTCAACCATAAGCAAAAATGAAGTAATTATTAAACTTTCTTCTCCAATGTCCTACTTTCTTAAAATCTAGAAAGGCAACAGATCACTGTACTCTTCTACGTTGAAACTCTCATCCTGTCTTCTCTTTCCCAGTTTATTCTGTTATGGTCTATTCTTATATTCTGTGAGGCTCCAGGGGATAAATGGTACAATATTAAATGAATGTCATCAAGAGTATAGTTTTGTATTACCGGTATATACTATTATCTGAAGACATCTGATAATTGGTCCTCGTTATCCATTGATAATTTTGAGATTTTGGTATTGTTACACGTCTCCGTTTACTTCCTGGTTCCTCCCGTGTCTCTCCCAGTGTTTTCCCTCTCACCTGTCTCGTCATCAATCACCTCGTTCATCTTGTCATTTGTGTCTTGTTCCCTCATCTACCCTTGTGTATATCAACCCTGTGTTTTCCTTCAGTCTTGGTCCGATCTTCTCCATGCTATGTTGTGCTTTACACCCTGGTCTTTTCCTGATTTAGGATAACGTTTTGCACAACATGTCATCTACACACATTGACAGGTATGAGCTAATTACATTTATGCATTTGGCAGACACTTTTATCCAAAGCGACTTACATTGCATTCAAGGAACACATTGCATCAGGTCTTGCTTTCCCTGGAATTGAACCCATGGCCTTGGCGTTGTAAACACCAACACTCTACTGGTTGAGTTACAGGAAAACTGCATTAATTAAAAATAACTTCGGCATTGTGGTGAATGAGAACAAGATTGAGTGACTAATTTAAACGGAAATTATGAGATCACTATAAAAAAACAAAGAAACCTTGACCTTGGTTGTCAACTTTTATGTACTATTGATAGACTAAAGTCTGAATTTATAGCAAAATACATTATGCTGTGAGATTATGTGACTGTGCTTAGATAATTCAGAGTAGTTTAATGATGTTTCTGCATTCTTCAAAGAAGAACTTGCTTTATTAAAATAAAAATGAGGAACTGCTACTGTCAACCAGTTGATAAAATTAAGAGACATTTGAAAGAGGTGACTGGAAAGCAGCTCAGATTGCTAATATACAGTTGTGGTCAGAATTCACATCAGGCTCTCTCTTGAGTGTTTAGACTACACCAGATCATGGCTTTTGGTATGGCTGTCAAAATAAAGAGTGACTAGGCTCTGCACTAAGCAAGTGAGAAAGAAGATGGGGCATGGATGCAGAGAAGAAGAAAAATGGGCCATCAGCTCTTTGGAGAAACGACAATGGAAACAAGCTGCCATGAGTGGACACTGGTATCGTGGCAGTTCTTTATACTTTGATAAACTAACAACAATACTCTCTTAGACCAGTCCAACCTTATAAAAAGAAGCTAAGTGTTTGATCTGATTCATCAATAAGCTATAAGCTAAAACCTGGACTGGATTTAATATGGTGAGGAAATATTAATTAGGTCATTGGTGATGCGATGAAGTAGAGAGAGAGAGAGAGAGAGAGAGAGTTTAAGGGCCAGTCACACAGCCGATCACGCACAAATCACTCACAAATCACGCACAGATTGGGTTTGTGCGTGCTTGTGCGTCGAGAAATTGACCAAAGTATTCCACAGTATTCCACGAACATTGGACGCACGCCCGACGCATGAATCACTGATGGAGCGCGTCCAAACACGCACGCTTCGCAAACGTTCCACGTACAAGCACTTTCAGAATCCACATTGTCAGTAGAATGAACGTGATACGTGCGCCGTTCATGCGTGATATGAAGGTACGGCGTCAGTGGACGTGCGCAGTTTCAAACCAGTTCCGACACATAAGCACTGACGGCCGACACGTGTCCCGCGCATAGTCACGCATACTCGACGCATAAACTACGCACGGCGACTCAACTGTAGGTCGGAAAAATTTTTAACCATTCAAAACTCAAAATCACGCACAAACCGCCTTCGATGCACATCCACTTACAATCACTGACGGTCCACGTTCGTTTCACCAACGAATTACGCATACGACGCACGCTCAGCGCAGAAATTAAAATCTGTGCGTAATTCGTGCATGATTCATGCGTTTTTCGCTGTGTGACTGGCCCTTTAGACTCTGCTTGCAAGACAGAGCTTTATGATATCAGTCACCGTCATCTTGGTTAATAGATATTTTTGGGGGATCAATTGAATGATTCCAAAACTCATTAAGTCGCATATGCTGTCATTAAAAGACATTATGATTACATGATGTTGGTATTTTGGCCATGGATCCAAGAATGTTTGGAGATCTCCAATAGGTTTATTAGAGCAGCTCATGAGCAACACCAAAATTAAGATGAAATAAAATAAAATGAACAAATCGCCTTCAAGAAATTAGAATTGGGTTTCTTCTAACGTGGTATGCCTAGGTCTAAAAGATTATTAGATCAATTAGATATTAAGAAACGTGGGGTATGTAGAGTTAAATTAAACCATATCGCAACAGATATCGTCTGACTACATGATTCAAAACACGCAGACACTTTTGCACGGGGAAGGCCAAAGTGCTTACGATCAGAAACTTTGTTTGACTAGACTTGGTGATATTTCACCCGTAATCATATACAATCCCTGTTCAGTTCACTGTCTGCGGAGGCAGTGACAAAAAGACTAACTAACGCACCAAGGCTAACTAAATGCCATGCATATTCATTGTTTTTTCACAGGTTACTACTGATGAGTTTGTCTCTAACAAAATCATTTTAAGGTTTCCATTCACAGGTAAAAACGGTTATCTTAATACAGAGGATGATTGTCCTACCAATGTGTTGTTAACTATATGGAAGATGACAATGTTATTGTCTTTTGTTCTCATTGTTATTGTCTGTCTCCTCCATCTTCTCCATGTCTAGCTCTATCAATCGATCTATCAATCATATAGAGGAATGTTACACGTAGATTCTATCAGGAGATTATGTGCGGTATCTTTATTGAACCAGATTTCTGTTCTGACCGACACCTGATTATGTTCATGAAACTTTTCAATTAGTGAAAAAGGAAAAGACTGAGAATGAGGCACAGGACAAAATGAATACAGATAAAATAATCTAACAGGGAGTAACGCAATATTGCAATGCATTACTTTTCAAAGTAACTTTCCCCAACACTGACAGCATCCCAATACGCTCTACGGGGCATGTTGTCACAATTGGACCATCGATATTATTAGACACAATTTAATGTTGTTTCAGAAAAACAACTATCAAGCAAAATTATTTAAACGGTAACATGCAATAATATTAAACCAACAAATACATAAGGACATGTGACAACCTGTCCTAACCTGGCATTGAATGCAACATAGAGAAAGCAATCGTGTATAAATGGACTTTGTTATTAAGATACAGCCCTTGTTACAACTTCCCCTTAAAACATATTTGTCTTTCAATAATTCTGTCTCTCTCTATATATATGACTCATGAGAATTACCTGAGTTTTAATAATAAATGTTCACATCACATACACAGCATACGACTAACCTTGATTTGAGATTTTAGCTTCATCTTCTGTTAAGCTCTCAGACCTCCAGTTACACACAACATGACTGCATGCAAACTCCATTTCTGTGGGTAGCAAAAGGGATTGTTGACCAAAATAGTGAGAAATTATATATTATCTATTCTTTTTATAGTCAAGCTAAAATAGAGCATATAACGCCAACACGTCAGAAAACAACAACCTCATCATTCTCTTGGTCATGTTGTGCACAGAGAAAATGGCAGATGATGTAGTTTGGGCAAGACTCTAGTTTTTTTCTAAGACTTTCATTTCCTGCTAAAACGGTTCACTTTGATCTCAGTTGCTGAAGGCAGTTACACCTCTGGCAAACACTGTGGCACATTAATGACCTCGATCTAGAAAAAGACCTGATTTATCATTTAAAGCGTTGGGTTATCATTTACTCATCCTGATGTTGATCCAAACCTGTACGAATTTCTTTCTTCTGCTGAACACAAAAGAAGATATTTTGAATAATGTCTGTACCCAAACCCCAATAACTTCCATTGTATTTATTTACATATTCTGGAAGTCACTTGTCTCCATGGCATAATTGTTATTTTTGGGTGAACTTTCCCTTTAAGGAAAGCAAGTATGTGTTGATAATTCTTCATCCATCACCATGATTCTCCTTTTTTTCTTGTCGTTTATAGCAAAAGTTTACAGAAAACTACCCAGGTCTCATGTAATTTATATAAGATATGTATATAAGGTATTGAAAATAACTGGTCACATACTCTAACACATACACCAACAAAATCAAAACATAGTAATATACAGTATGATAAAAACTTCTCGCGAGGGCTTGAAGCTCTGTATAAGTGATACAATGCTTAAAATAAACCTACCTGTTGACGGCAATACAAAATGAAGAGTCTGTCATTCAGTTTGTGTAGAAATTCAGCAACATGACCGTCCTGCTCTTCATGCATCAATACTGCACGTTTGACTGTGTGCGTGAAGATACAGGAAGTCAGGAAACCGTGGGCACAAGACTAGAGAAAAGGTAAAGAAAGAAACGAAAGAAGACGTCCTGCTCATTTTCTTTTTTTATCATTTCCTCCTCTCCTTTCCCTAACATGGACTTTGACTCAGATATCAGGCGTGTCTTTATTGTTCAGTCATTTAGACAGCAGTGTTTAATTTTCTCTGCTTTTCATAATTTACACTTACGTCACAACTATAGATATATATGTAGCTCAAGGCAAAATAAACAGGACTGTCAAGTTTTTTTTTTTTTTTTTTTGCATAAACGCGAGGGTGAGGGTATTGTTTTGAGCACTTCATACTTAACATGCATGAGCAAATGAACATCACAATACAGTTATGCATTGTCATTTCATTAAAGGGATAGTTCACACGTTATTTTTTCCATCCATGTAAGTTTTACTTTATGTACTGAAGATAAACATGACGAGTGTGAGTAAATGATGACAGAATTTCCTCTTTTTTGAGTGAACCATCCCTTTAACACCTGATTATTCAAAATGATGTCACCACAGATTACAACACAGCTGTTTTTTTATTAAAAACTTTATTAGTTAAATTAATGTTGCATTTAAAATGACACGTTAAAACATTTCTTAGTGTTAAATTGTGCTTTAATAATGTTCATTTTGCATTCAAAGCTTAATTCCTTAAAAAAAGACATTTGCATTAAATTAACATGATTGTTTACAAGTTCAAAGTCCTCTCATTTGAACAATGTTTGGTGTTAGTCACTTTTATTGTTTCATTAATGGCAGTGTATTGATTAATTATTTGTTCAGTACCGGTATTTCCATAATTTTCAATACAGCTGAAGAGTGTAAATTTAACAGCACCAAATTGCAAAACAACAATGACTATATTAAACGGATTTCTTGGACCAAACGCACATAATTGATTACCGTAATCCCGTATTGCTATGTTATGTTACAAAGTTGAATGATGAAAAAAGCAGAACCGCAGTTTTTACACTCTTCATGGATGCAAACCAACTTATATCACATTTAAATGGGATCAAAAGAAGTATTTCAACTTTTTCTTATCATTCACATTATCTTGAAGATCTGCAAAAATCACTGTCAGCAAATAATTTTTTTTTTTTTACAACCATTTGTTTTCCAGTTCCTTAAAGTGTCCCATCATGCTTTTTTGAATATTACCCATCATTCAGTGTGTGATATCACGGTTTGTGTATGTAAAATGTCTGCAGAGTTTTAAACATCAAAGTGCACCACAAATAAAGTTCAAATCGATTCTTAACTGCTAAATTGAGTCATCAGTAATTCTACTCTCACTTCCTGTTACAAACCTACATCACAACGTAACACATTTGCATAATGCCAGTCTATGCTCTTCATTGGCTGCCCGTGAAAAACGTCTACTTTGAGCCTCAAACACTGTAGTTGTAGCTGAGACTGGAAGCGTTTAGTTTGGACGCTGTTTTCAGCACTGAGAATCTACTTAGATTTCCGATATGCACAGTAAACTGTAGACCAATCACAACACACTGAGCGGTCTGACCAATCAGAGCAGACTCTCAGAAAGGAGTTTAGAGAGAATGAATCTTCAAATCAACGGTTTTCAGACTCTGAGAAATTAATTGATGTGCAGAAAAATGTGAAAATTGTTAGTTTTTTAAAAAAATCTTGGATGCATGTAAACCTATTATATAGGAGACCACCGAAACAAAACAGGAACCAATAGCATGAATATCATAATTGGGGCACTTTTTGAATCTGCATAATGTTGGTGAGTTTCTTTAACTCTCCGCCTTCAAAGAATGGAGTATGGCCTTCAGAATGGCAGCGACCGCCACGGCACCAGGGTCAGGCTGGGTCAAATGTTCAGATGCAACGTAACTGGCACGTCCAGCCTTTGCAGTGAGACTGCGGGTAGATTCTGCCCCCAAATCGGCTTTCTGTTACAGATAGGTGAGAGGATAATATTATGCAAGAAATGATTAAATAAATAAAAAATGCTAGAGTGAAAGTGGATACCTCCACTGCTGCCTGTAGTATAGCCATGTGACCATCAGGGGGTGCTGTGGAAAGTCTCATCAACTCCTCCACAGCAGGGCAAAGGGCATCAAGCTGAAAGATAACACATCATTAATGATTTGCAAGTATCAAAAGATTGGTAATGAAGGTCCAAGGATAAGACTTGCAGGTTAATTATTTCAAACACACTGCTGAAACAGATCCATCATTGACATACATGGATATGAACAGTAGAGTTTATCAATATACTGTACATATTTACACAAAATACTGACCATGTATATAAAATAAACTATTCAGGTAAACAGGGAACATACATATACTACCGTTTTGGAAAGAAATTCATAGTTTTATTCTGCGAGGATACATTAAATTGGTCAAAAGTGACAGTTAAAACATTTAAAATGTAACAAAAGCTTTCTATTTCAAATAAATATCAGTTTCCACAAAGATATAAAGTAGTACAATGTTTTCAACATTGTTAATAATTAGAAATGTTTCTTAAGCAGTAAATCATGATATCAGAAGGATTTGTGAAGGATCATGTGACACTGAAGACTGGAGGAATGATCACAGGAATAAATTACATTATAAAATATATTCAAATAGAAAAGATTAACAATTTGTGAACTTGTCTCATACCATGGTCCGATCTCCTGGTTCTGCACCTCCATATCTGTCAGAAAAAAAAGGAATACATGGAATAAAATGGCACACATATTTATACATGTTGCCAAGTTTACAGCCAGGGTCAGTGCTATTCACAGTCCTTTCCCTCTGGTTTTAGGGACAACTTGGTTGTCAGGGAAGGTTTAGTGGTAGTGGTAGGGATAGGGTTAGGACTAGACAGGAATGTTGTCCCAGGATCAACAAAATATGTTAATCCAGTAACATGTCTGACTTGGCAAAATCACAGTGACCTGCCACCGACCTCTTCATGGCCTCTGTCCCAGCATGCAATGCCTTGGCCCAAGCAGCACCATCACGGCTTTGTTTGAGATGAGGAGCAGCCGCAGACAAAAACAAGCAATACAACTGGGAAGAAAAAGATAACGAATCATTTGATAATTTCATGTGAAAGACAATCATTTTGTGTTCACACTTGGCATGTTTGGTTTGATTATGCTCAGTGTTAAAAATGACAATGTGAATGCCAAGTACCCTTAAAGGGTTAGTCCCATAAGTCCCATAATTATCCCATAATTCAATCACCCTCAACACGCCCTAAGTGTATTTGACTTTCTTTCAGCCAAACACTGAAAGAAGTTGCCAGCTTTATAATGGGAGTGAATGGTACCTGAGATTTTGAAGCCACATAGATTTTGAAAAAGCATATCCATCATCATAAAAGTAATCCATACGACTCCAGGGCGTTAATAAAGGCCTTCTGAAGCGAGCAAGGCAATGTGTTTTTGAAAATCAATATCCATATGTATAACTTTATCAACTATAATCACTGGGTTTTGGTAACAGCTGTAAGCATTTTTGGGTGAACTAATCCTTTAAGGGCCGTGAAAAACGACCATGATATTCTAAAAACATTTCTACATTTAAAAGAATTGCAAAGTCCACACCACAACAGTAATGATACTGGCAGTGAGGTGCGAAATCATTGGAATCCCTTTCAGAAATTTTTTTCCCCACTGATGAGCGATAAAAACATTGACAGCCAATCAGAATCCACCAGACTTTATACAGTAATGCCTTGAGATACGAGTATAATCCATTCCATGACCGAGCTCGTAGCACAAGTTGCTCGTATCTCAAATAATTTTCCCCCATAAGAAATAGCAGAAAAAAAATTAATCCGTTCCGGCTCTCTAAAAAAACTTCTTATTAGTGCTAATAACAATGGAAAAAACATGTTTTTAATTGCTATGGAGACATACACACACACACACAAATTATAGTATATAAGGATTCCTGTGATATAAAATAAAATGATCCAAACACAACCGTGTTGTGTATTGGATCGCCTCAGAACCTCATATTTATTATTATTGAACACTCATAACTCGTGCTGCTCTCAGCTTAATACTCCTGAATCACTCGTCGCCCCCGGTAACCTCCCACTGTAAAACCAAGCTGCCTCTAGTGGAGATCATATGCAATCACCCATAAATGAGGAGCTTGAGCTGCTCCGAGTGCTGAACACCTCTAGCCTCGGCGTCTGTAAGCTGCTCGTATATCTAATATTTACTTGTATCTCAAAGCAAAAAATTGCTCAAAGGCTTGCTCATATCTCAGAATACTCATATGTCGGGACGCTCGTATCTCAAGGTATTACTGTATATTTAACGCAGGCAGAATCGAATAAACAATGTTATCAACCGCTAGACGCTAATATAGTTATCATTTAGAGTAATTTATCATCTCAAGCACTGATTTAGGGCATGAACAGTCTGAACCTGCTCTGCGTTCACATACCGCTCCTGATGATCCTCCCATCCTTTCCTGGACCAACAGAGCCAGATCTGCTAGAAGCTGGCCAAGGTTTCCAGGGATTCTGCTGGTCTGGAGCCACTCCAGAATGGCTGAAGTAGGCGACATGTGAAGGCAAGTAAAAACATTATATATGATATGAACACAAGATTAAGCAATTTGTTGGTTTGTTTAATACATGCATTGAGTTTTACCATTAGCTACAAGTGCATGTGTGCTCCCACAATCTCCATCCCCCGCCGCGCGGTCCAAAGCATTGAGTTCCTCTTGGCACTGCAAGAGGATCTTGCACACGGACTCCAAAACCCGGCGAATGACGGGAGAAAGTGAGTCTGTGAAGCAGCAACACTGTGTCGATCAAGTGCTTCAGGTATTTCAGTAAATATACAATATAGTCAAGTGCGATTGTTTTATAAAGAAATTAATACTTTCAGCAAGGATGCATGAAATTGACAGTAAAGAAATGCATGTTATAAAAGACTTCTTTTTCAATGTCGTTACTTTCTATTTGTCAATTAATTCCGATTAATCTTTGCCATCACAGGAATAAATTGCATTTTAAAATATTACAGTTTTATTGTATTTTTTTAAACAAATGAAACTTTGGTGAGAATAAGAGACTTGATGATATGACTCTGAAAATGGTTCTGAATATAAAAGCATAGCAAGAGTCCACATCACAACTATAATGATAACAGATTAATTCAGAGTAATTCAGTACATAAACAACTAGATCATTTAATCAAATATCTTTTGATTATCTCTAGATAAAATAAAAAAATAAATAAAGTTTATGGTCGTTCTGCTTTTAGTTTTGCTGCTCCAAATGATTGTAATGTGCTACAAGAATCATTGAAATTAGAGATATATATTTCAATCTCAGCATTTAAAAAACTAATAGGGAGTGTTTTTATCAGCCTGTAAATGATTTGATTGAATGTGTATGTTTGTATGTCTTTCAGGAGATTTTAACTCTCCTGTCAGACTGTTGTTGACTTGCCTGGTTAAATAAAGGTTAATAATAATAATAAAAATGGCACAGAGGAATGATTAGAATCACTTTCAGAAGCGGATGAACGATAAAAGCATTGACAGCCATCAGAATCCATCCTGCTTTGAGAGCTTGAGCATTTAAAGCGAAAGATGATAAAACCGCAGCACAAGCTTAGAGTAAATATAATGATATTATCTGCTGATGTGAACGGCAATATAGTTATGTTTATCGTTTTATAGCTCTGTAGTCCTTTATTATCACCTATAAGACTTTAAACAGCCGCGTATTTATATTATTTTATTTGTAGTAAAATACTTACATAGGTTAATTATTAATTATAAAGAGTTTCTGTACATTATTAGTTGAACAAAATACACATTTAAACATCCGTTACACCAAAAAGAGCACAAAGAAAACAAGGCATATATGACTGAAAATGTACAAATCATGTAGTTGTCTTTGTCTCTCTTCTCTACCTTCATTAGATCTATCTGAAGCGGCAGCAGGTTTTTCTGCAGGATCCATGAACAGGTTCCTCCCGCTCACAGAGGTAGTGCTGAGGTTCGGCCAGGCTGAGGCTGTGGTTTTAGCATCTGAGAAAGACAAGTCACTGACACTTCATACATTCGGCTTGACATTCACAACAGCCAACCTGCCAAATCCAGATGGATTTCACTCCTGCTAGCCGCTACATATAAAATACTAGTATTTGCACCCAAAAAAAGGGGTTTTAAGCCAGGTATCTCCATCTTTTGCTGTAGTGTGTCAGTAGGAAATATCAGTTTACAGTTCCAAACGTTGCTTTTGCCATTAATTGTAATGAATCAGTGAGATTTTTGTCTGACAACAGCCGGTGCTGCACACAGAGATCTGATCTCTCCATCATTGAGTCAATCTGTTTTTACATGAAGAAACAGAACAAATTGAGACGGACTAAATCCAGAAGAAAAACGGCAACATCTCAAATCATTTTTAGAAACCGTCCTGAAAAGCTACAGTACAGAGAAACGTTTTAAACATAAATCGATTTTATCAATTTACTTCTATTAACTAAATCAAATCGATATTTGGTGTGAGCACCCTTTGCCTTTAAAGCAGCTTTTGTCCTCGATACACATGCACATAGCTTGTCAGGTAGACTTGGAGGAAATTTTCTTAAAGCATCCAGAAGATGTTGCCGCAGTTATTCTGTCTCAGTTTGTAATCACAGACTGACTCAATGATGGAGAGATCAGATCTCTGTGTGCAGACAAAAATCTCACTGATTCATTACAATTAATGCCAAAATTGGATGCATTGAAATGTAAACTAATATTTCCTATTAACACACTACAGCAAATGATAGAAATATGACTCAGATCCATTTTTGGGGGTGAAAATGCTACTACACATGCTTGAGAAACTCAATTTATAGCAAACGCACCAAACAGTTTAAGCATCTCTTCATCAACCTTCATTAAAGAAAGAGACATTCCCGCCATCTCCAGTGATGTCATGAATGACCCCGACATCACCCTGACAACCAGCACACCGCGCTCCTCTAAATAAGAGAGAATCCAATCAGAAAGAGTCAACACCAGTTATAACAGTATAATGAAATACAAGTATTAGGATATAACAATAAGTAATGTTGTAAACGTTGTAAATGTTGTAACCTAGGCAGTGTAGAGCTGCTTTGGAAACCACAGCGATTTCCAAACACGAGAGAGCACCAAGATTATTCACACACAGCACCACCTCATCTCCTGTTAGAGAACAGACATTTAATGCAAACCGTTAGAATCAACCCTGTGTTAACGGGTTTGAGCTTTTACCAGTGTTTTTTTAAAACGGGGAAAAATATTCTTACCACAGACTGTAAAATACTTAAATGAAAAGATAGTGTTTTTGAGGAGTTTCGACGGAGCAGGTCTAAGCGATAATGAGTGTGGGGGGGATCGTTTCGTCATTTTAATTCTGCAATTTTTATAATACGGGTTTTTCATATTTATGTAGTGTTTGTTTTTTGTGTGACTGCATGTTGAAACAATTTCTCCTCGGGAATAATTAAAGTCAACAACAACAGTTGCACATCATACCTGACTTCAGGGACAGATGTGATTTGTTCGAGGAATCAGTCATGTGACTTATTATATTTTTCACAACTTCATCGGCAGAGGCCACCTGAAAACAATCAAAGCATCAATCACAAAGGAAAATACATTATTCTTTGTGGGAGGAATGGATGAACAGCATTTTGAAAAGACTCACTTTTGATCTCTTAATGCCTGGTTCTCCGTGGATCCCTATAGAAATAAATATACAGTGTACATCCTAATGCAGAAATATATTAAATAAACACACTACTGTATTTGGAATCGATAAGATTTTTGGATTTTTTTAAAAAGAAAATTGACATGCAAGTACATGAAATTGATCAAAATGACAGTAAAGAGATTTATAATGTTACAAAAGATTTCTACTTCAAATAAATTATGCTCTTTTTAACTGAATAAAATGTATCGTTAAGTAGCAAAATATGAAGCAGCACATCTGATTTCAACATTGGTAATCATAAATTATATATATATAAAAATAGAAAACATTTATATTTCACAATATTAGTAAACAGTCTTAAATGAATATAAATATAATATATAGTTAATAAATCAGCTGATGTCTGTCATTAATGTTAATCAAATAATGAAAATCTCATGACTGAAAAACTTCTGCAGCTTAATAAAAATTAATCAATATTTAATTTAAAAATTATTAGTTGTTTGACAACTTTGTTCAATTTCCATATATTTCCTGTTAGATAAAGGCAGTATATTTAAAATGTTTAATGTTATTTCTACATTCATTTTTTAAAATATATATATACAGTATATACTGTATATATATATATATATATATATATATATATAGTACATAAAATAATTTTAAAATAGCTTTTAATCTTCACACTTTTCATTATAAATCTCTTACCCAGTCCCAGCTCCATCTCTCCTGGTGGAAGCTGGAACGATGGAAGGCATCCAGGAACACTGCATGGAGACAGACTAACACCCAGCGTGCCTCAAAAAACAACAATATATGTATAACGAATTTTTTATTTATATTATATAACAGTGGCTGGATAACAATTTATTTTAGAACTGCAGCAATTAAGCTATAACAACCTAAATGGTATGCTGGTTTTTCTCACCTATATTTTTCGTTGCCTTGTTCACCCATGCAACAATTTCATCCAGAGGACAGCCTCTCTCTGCTAGAGCTCCAGCTATCTTAAAAGAAAAATGGCATAATTTGATTTGGTTGATGATGCAATTGAATACCATAGCCATGTCAAGCTCATTATGGTACCTTGTGAATGAACACAGTTCCACACAAGCCTCTCCTGCCAGCCTTGCTGGGCTGAGCGAAGGCACAATCATCGGCCACAATCACCATGTCCACCTGGACGCCCTGCGATCTGGCCTGTTCGACGGCTATGCCGAAGTTCAGACGGTCACCCGTGTAGTTCTTCACGATGAGCAGCACTCCTGAAGCACCTGCCTTCCAGAGAGTCAGGATGGCAGCCAGGACGCTGCCCGGAGGAGGGGACGCAAACACTGCTCCCGCCACAGCTCCGGACAGCATCCCCATGCCAATGTAACCTGCATGAGGAACAGTTCTGTAGCTCAAGCACAGCGTGACACTAGCAACAGCCAGGAAATGCATGAACTGTTAAAACCGTTCACATGTAAGAGAACTGGGTAAACTTGCGATATAGCGTCGGTAATTACCCACTAGCACCACCAGGGGGGCATACGCACACTTAGATCAAATCAGTCACGGAATATACGAGCATTCTGTTGTTGTTCACGAACGCAATTTCGTGGCTGCTGATGACAGTGAAGCTGCTCGCATCATATCTGCAAGAATTTGTCTAACGTAACCAGTTTCGGCACACAGACATGTTTCCGAACTTCCTGATTATACTTGTCAATAAGTATCTGTGATTGGTGAATGGTGCTTTAAATAAACTTGAAACTGTGTTAACAACAACTTTGTTGGGTGTCTTTTCACGTTATTAAAGCTGTTTTGGGTCTATTTTAATGTTATTACTTACCGACGCTATATCGGCGCTTTACCCCCTGCTGGTGCTAGTAGGTAATTACCGACGCTATATCAGAGCTTTACCCCCTGCTGGTGCTAGTAGGTAATTACCGATGCTATATAGGCGCTTTACCCCCTGCTGGTGCTAGTCGGTAATTACCAACGCTATATCGGCACTTTACCCCCTGCTGGTGCTAGTCGGTAATTACCAACCCTATATCGGCACTTTACCCCCTGCTGGTGCTAGTAGGTAATTACCGATGCTATATAGGCGCTTTACCCCCTGCTGGTGCTAGTCGGTAATTACCGACGCTATATCGCAGGTTTACCGAGAACTGTTTTCAAATTAATTATCAATGTCGAAAGTAGCTGTGTTGCTTAACATTTTTGATGTACAATTGTGATGTATTTTTGAGGATTCTCTGAAAGAGCGAGAGATCCTGCAGCTCAAACAGTAGAGTGTACCGCTTGCAACACCAAGTCCATGGGTTCGATTCCCAGGGAAAGCAAGAGCTGATTATAATGTCAGTGTATAATGTCTTGAATGCAATGCAAGTCACTTTGGATAAAACCGTCTGTCAAATGCAAGTGTGTGTCTCATGCATCACCTGCATGTGCGGGTTCATGTCCAGATCCTCCTCCGGACAGGAGCGCTACTTTCCCCCGGATGTTTTCCAGATCGGAGCGCAGCAGCACCCTGTGCCCCCGCAGCAGCGCCAGACCCCCGTTACTCCGGACCAGACCCTCCAAAGCCTCGTCCACACACTCACCAACCGAGTTCAACAGCTTCCTCCGCACCTGCGACAACCGCACACGAGGAACACATTTCAAACCTTCGCGTGCATCAACTCAGCTTTGCAACATGTAAGCGTTTGGAGACGCCGTTACAAACCTCCATCATCTGCACAACCTTCGCACTTTGGCCACTTCCGCAAACATGCTTCATTGATGACGTCACAAGTCATGGATTGACTCCCACTGACAGAATTTCCCCATTCATTTTCCAAAAATTACGAGAAAGCTATGAAAGCTTGTTTAAGTCACTTATAAAAAGTAATAAATTACAATTCTGACATTTTTACCCTCACATATTAATATCTCATAAATCTCAGAAAATAAGTTTAAGAGAAAAAAGTCAGAACTGCAAGAAAAAAAGAATGTTGAGATATAACTTATGATGTCAGAATTGCAGGATATTAATCTACAAATTGTGATTTTTAAAATTATATTTATTGCAATTGCGAGTTTATATATACATATATTTATATTTATATTAAAATACGATTTTTATTTATTATTAATATGTATTATTATTTATATCTTTTTTTATATCTTTTTTTTCTTTCAGAATTCAACAGCGAAATCGAACTTTCACTTTCCCGTAATTACTTTAAAATTTCTGTGTTTTCATGGTTATACAGCAGAAGTGCTATTGTGCATCTTCTGAAAAGAGTAGACAATGTCCAGTTATAAAAACAGCCAAAAAAGAAGAGGAAACAAATAAAAGTATTGCTTACTTTACAGTCCTTGGGAGAAAAAATAAACTTTTTATTTTTACATTTAAAACTTTTAAAAAAAAATTAAAGAAACTCACCCACATTCAAGTGTTGCTAAAAAAATATAATAATGCATTAAGCTAGAATAAAACAGTTTGTTGTTGTTAAATAGCAGTGGTTATGTTCTTTTGATATATTGCATGTTCAGATATTCATACAAAAACATTGTTTGTGAATTTTTTTTTAAAGGCTGGCAACTTAAAGGTTAATATATACAACTTGAACTTACATATTTGTTTTGTTATCACCAATTTAAGCAAAAGCAAATGATAATTCTGTTTGCTATGTTTTGGATAATAGTGTATGTTTGTAGTAGAAACAATAATAATACAATTTATAATATACTCATAGTAAAGTACTCACATCCACTTTTTCCTCTTTAGAATTAAATATAATTACAATTCACTACATCAGCAAAAAAACTAAGCACATCATTTCACACAACATTGATGTTTTACACTTTTTTTTCTCACTATGCTCAAAGTGTTTACACAATACAAGCAAATCAACAGAACTAAAAAAAATACAACCTTATATTTAAATGAACTTTGCAAAGGATTAATCTAGAGGCCAGCTTTTTTTAATGGTTAACCTTTTCTACTAAATGGAAATTTGTTCTCCTTGGATAAATACACAATGGACTGAATTACACTGCTTGGTCGCATTAACCAAAAATCGATGCCCACTAGCAGACAAAAATAAAAATCTGACAAATATCTGTTAATAATGAATATGAACAAATTCAGGCCATATGGAACAGATAAGCAAGCCAGAATGGCAGTGATAATGACAAATGCCCTCTTTTTCTGGTGGTGCATCCCTTCCTTCTGTGTTTCACCAGGACTTGGTCTCAACAGGATTTTGAGCACTCCTAGACTACATGCAGTGATTACAGAGAGACTGATTGATATGGATAAAGCAAAGACCTCAAATTGGGTAAGTGAACTGGTGGAAACACAAAGTCCTCCATAGGCCACAATTGACAGCCAGACCAATCCAGAACTGATATATCTGTGCTTCACAAAGGCTGGGTTACGGTACATTGCTGGACGAGCCACAGCCATGTAACGTTCAACACAAATCAAGCTGTTCATAAATGGACGTCCAACCAGGTAGCTTCCAGAAAAGAACTGAGCAAGGAACATTGTTTCTTGATAGTTAAGACCAAAGTCAACCATGGAAACAGAATAAAGTACTATCACCAAAAACTCTAGTGCAGACAAGTTCATTGTGAAGATTTCTGAGGCTGCCAGATGTCCCTTTACTCTAATATGACTGGTGCCCAGCCAGAGGACCCAGATTTGGATGGGCAGGAGGACAATGAAGTCCAGTGCTATTACAAAACGTTGAAGAGAATACCCTGGCTCTGTGCATGTGGGCCCAAAAGAAGATGTTTGGTTCTGGGAGACCGGGCTGTTCATGTTTCTCTTCAAGGTAAATACGCAAGAGAACCTATAGAACATCAATAACAACAAATAATGTAATAGTAGCAATGAAAACATAGTCCAATGTTAAAACAACAAGACCAAGAAATGTATTCAATAAGTCACACCTGATGGACAGATCCGAGTGATTCCAGTGTTGTTCCTGCAGTGTGGATTCTTACACGTTGGTTTCATCACATATGCCACAGTTGTTTATATCTGCATCTCTATGTGTGCTTTATGAAAGGAAAATATGCAAAAATGGAATGTAAAGCAGCATTTTAACAGCATGTGTTCATTTGAGTTTGTGTTTTATACAAACAGAGTTTTATATTGCAGCATTTGACTAGATTTCCTATTTACTTCTCTGCTTTGTTCATGACAGTAAGATTGATGCATATTGTGTCCATGGACATTTATTTTTAATTACCTTTGAGTATAAACTGTGAATGTATTAGGGAAGCACCCTTTTGCCTTTAAATTGGTGTTAAAATGTTTCGAATAATTTTTACATTTATATAAATCTCTTCTGCTCACCAGGGCTGCATTTCATGAAAAATACAATAAAACAGTAATATTGTGAAAAACTTGTTTTAAATTTTAATATATTTTTGTTAATTTGTTCCTCATGTGCTCTTGTCCCTTTATTTTGTGCTTCCTTGCCTCATGTCTTTTCTGTATTGTTGAGTGTATTCTTTGTGTCCTTCCTCCAAGTGCAGTCCTTCCTCCAAGATAAGGTCTTTCCTCCAAGGTGCGGTCTTTCCTCCAAGGTGCAGTTCTTCCTCCAAGTGCAGTCCTTCCTCCAAGTGCAGTCCTTCCTCCAAGAGCAGTCTTTCCTCCAAGGTGCGGTCCATCCTCCAAAGTACAGCCTTTCCTCCAAGGTGCGGTCCTTCTTCCAAGTGCAGTCCTTTCTCCAAGGTAGAGTCTTTCCTCCAAGGTGCGGTCTTTCCTCCAAGGTGCCATCTTTCCTCCAAGGTGCCATCTTTCCTCCAAGGTACGGTCTTTCCTTCAAGGTGCAGTCCTTCCTCCAAGGTACGGTCTTTCCTCCAAGGTGCAGTCCTTCCTCCAAGTGCAGTCCTTCCTCCAAGGTACGGCCTTTTTTTCCAAGGTATGGTTTTTCCTCCAAGGTGCAGTCCTTCCTCCAAGATGCAGTCCTTCCTCCAAGTGCAGTCCTTCCTCCAAGGTATGGTCTTTCCTCCAAGGTGCCATCTTTCCTCCAAGTGCAGTCCTTCCTCCAAGGTATGGTCTTGGGGTAGGTTAGATTTACATTTCTACATTTGGCAGATGCTTTTATCCAAAGCAACTTATATTGCACTCAAGAAACACATTAACATTCTAATCAGTTCTTGCTTTCCCTGGGAATCGAGCCCATGACCTTGGTGTTACACGTCTGACAGGAAGCATCCTTAAGATGTATTGCAGATGATCAAACACTCTGAAAATAAGTCTTCCAGATGTAAACTCTCACATCAAATAGTCGTCTCTGAGATGTGGGTGTGCTGTCAGGGTTGGTGTCGTTATAGACAGTGTGGACACCATCATTCAAAGTTTCAAGCCTCTACAACTTATGGTTTGGTCTATCCAGTCACTTTCAGGGCTGAATATTGATCTTCAAAAAAACTATCCTAACATTTACAACAGGGTTTCAGAGCTACATGCTTGAACCACTATTGTGGATGTATTATAGCATCTCTTTATTATCAACAGAATCATTACACTAATATGCAGTTAATTTACATTCACATAACATTAGAACTCTCAATATTTTCTTACACAACATCCACATCATACACATCATTTCACACAACATTGATGTTTTTCATGATCCCTTTTTTCTCACCATGCTGAAAGTGTTTACATAACACAAGCAAATCAACAGAACTAACAAATACAACCTTATATTTGAAGAAACTTTGCAAAGGATTAAACTAGAGGCGCACACATTTTTATGGTTAACCTTTTCTAGTAAACGGCAATTTCTTCTGCTTGGATAAATAGACAATGGACTGAATTACACTGCTTGGTCGCATTAACCATACACTGATGCCCAATAGCAGGCAAAAAGAAACATCTGAAAAATATCTGTTAATGATGAACATGAACAAATCCAGGCCATATGGAACAGAGAAGCAAACCAGAATTAGAGTAATAATTAAAAAGCCCTCTTTTTCTGGTGGTGCATCCCTTCCTTCTGTGTTTCACCAGGACTTGGTCTCAACAAGATCTTGAGCACTCCTAGACTACATGCAGTGATTACTGAGAGACTGATTGATACAGAGACAGTGTAGGCTATGATTGGGGGATTTGGAAAGCTGAACATAATGAAACATCCATATGGCAAAATTAGCAGCCAGACCAATCCAACACCAATATATCTGTGCTTCACAAAGGCTGGGTTGCGGTACATTGCTGGATGAGCCACAGCCAAGTAGCGTTCAACACAAATCAAGCTATTCATAAAGGGACGTCCAACCATGTAGCTTCCAGAAAATAACTGATCAAGGAACATTGTGTCTTGATAGTTAAGAGCAGAGCCAACCATGGAAACGGAATAAAGTACTATCACCAAACACTCTAGTGCAGACAAGTTCATTGTGAAGATTTCTGAGGCTGCCAGACGTCCCTTTACTCTAATATGACTGGTGCCCAGCCAGAGGACCCAGATTTGGATGGGCAGGAGGATGACGAAGTCCAGTGCTATTATAAAACGTTGAAGAGAATACCCTGGCTCTGTGCATGTGACCCCAAAAGAAGATGTTTGGTTCTTGGACACATCACTGTTCATGTTTCTCTTCAAGTTAAATATGCAAGAGAACCTAAAAAACATCAAGAACAACACAAAAATGTAATAGTAGCAATGAAAATACAGTCCAATGTGAAAACAATAAGAACATAAAATGTATTCAATAAGTCACACCTGTTGGACAGATCCGAATGATTCCAGTGACGTTCCTGCAGTGTGGATTTTCATACGTTGGTTTCATCACATATGCCATCACAGTTGTTTATATCTGCATCTCCATGTGTGCTTTATGAAAGGAAAATATGCAAAAATGGAATGTAAAGCAGCATTTTAATAGCATGTGTTCATTTGAATTTGTGTTTTATACAAATGATGTTTTATTAACAAAGTTCGGGAGGAGCACGTTCAAAGGATTAACGCAATCAACACGTCATCAGCAATTACACCTCATCCTATCAGCAGGAGAGGAAACGGGTATAAATAGACGTTTCGACTCACCCACATATCTCGACATTTTTCGGCATCCCTCCACCACCCCGACTCTTAATCATTCCTTTCGAAGCCAGGATACGGGGGGAGTGCTCCAGGTTCAGGCTAAATACCGAGCTCAGAGCCCTCTCCTCGGACAGCATGCCAAATATGCTTACCATTTATTGCTCCTGAATCATTTGTAAGTGTGAACTCGTGAAATAGTTTTATATTGCAGAATTTGACTAGATTTCCTATTTACTTCTCTGCTTTGTTCATGAAGTAAGATTGAAGGTGTGTCTCAGGTTATATATGTAACCGTAGTTCCCTGAGAGGGAACGAGACGCTGTGTCACAAAATGCTATGGGAATGCCTTAGGCGATTGTCTCTTGAAGCACTGTGTGAATGCATGCCGATGCATGCGAAAACTGTGTGAATGCATCCGGATGACGTCATGAGCCAGGAGTACAAAAGGCATGCAAAAACCCATACATACATGCCCATACTTAAACAAGCTTGGCATGCGCAGGAGCTGAGGCTAAGAGACGCAGCGTCTCGTTCCCTCTCAGGGAACTATGGTTACAAACATAACCTGAGACGTTCCCTTTCTAGGGAACTCGAGCTGCGTCACAAAAGGCTATGGGAACGAGATACCAATGCCATCTCAGCGAAAGAAGTATGCCACCCGAAACGTGGTCTAGAGAGAGAAGTTCTGACTCTCTCAGGAGGGCCAACCCTTCTGTGCAAGAAAATAGCCTCAACTAAGCCTTGGCCAACAAAAGATCTGCATGGGCCACGGGGCCTCAACCCCAAGGAACATAAGCGCCCAGTGTTCACACTGGGCTGCAGACCCTCCTGGCACACGACGGGAGGAGGAGGAGCCGCAGTACAAGTAGTGGCTGCATAAAGTGGCCTAAAAAACTCCTAAGGATAAGGAGAGAGAGAGAGAGAGAGAGAGGGGGACGACCCTGGGAAAGCCCACTAGGACCATGACCCAGGTGAGACCCCAAGTACTGCAAGTTCACCTCCTCAAAGTAAGGACTCAGCAACCTCAATTGAGAGCTGAAACCCCGCAGCTCGAAAGCTGCAGCTGGCCTGGACAAATTAAGAAGGGGAAGTATCGAAGCGCACTGGAAGAAGCTGTGCCGACAATTAAACTAGATCCCTCAAGACGCCTAAGGTGGTGGCCCTCCAAGGAGGGACTTAGCACACCTTAAACTGCGTGTCGTCAGCCAAAGCCATGGAGCAGCCATGACAGCGGACATCGAGGCGCACAGAAAAATCCATGCTAACCACGATATCCAGTCACTACAGATACCTAGGGAGGTGCCCCTCAATGGAGGGACCGAGCACACCCCAAACCGGCACATAGCTGCTCAACTACTATTGTTACTTAGCCATGAACCGGAATGTATCGAGGCGTAGACTAGACCCAAGCCGATGACTACAATGGATAACCAGCCAGGGCTATGAGCCAATGAAAGGTGGTAAAAAGATGCAAAAAAAATGGATATCCATGCTGACCGTGCCACCAAGTCCCAAAGAGGCCTAAAGGAGGTGGCTCCCAGAGAGGGCCAAACCCACCCTCAAATTGCGCCAGCTGCATAAGGCTGAGGCACTCTTCATGACTTGGTCTGTCTTGATGTACTCGACTATAAAGAGGGGCTCAACAAGGCCCCCAGCTGCCAAAGCCGCAGAATCTCAGGTTTAAGCTGTAGCTGGTGCCTGAAGGCGTAGGGAGGTGACTCCCAGGGGAGACAAGACGCACCCCAAACAATGCGTAGAGCCTTTCTTAAATGAAGGATATGATCAACAACAGAGGAATATCAAAGCGCAGGACATTCGTGCCAACAACGATACTAAGACCCTGGAGACACCTAGGGAGGTGGTCCCCACCATGGGACCTAACGCACCCCAAGAACGTGTCACATGCTTATCCGGTTACAGCCAAGAAGGGAAGGTAACGAGACACATGGGGAAACCCGTATTGACAACTCAACCAAGTTCCTTAGGACGCCTAGGGAGGTAATCCCCACCAGGGGACCTAACGCACCCCAAGAACGCATCACATGCTTATCCGGCTACAGCTAAGAAGGGAAGGTAAAGAGACACACGGGGAAACCCTGAGGAGGGCCTAAAGCACCCTAAAATACATGTCACAACATCTTATCTGTTCCTCAGAATAAACAAAGGAGAGAGCTGACAACGCAACCCCCAAGACGCTCGAAACTAAGCGTCACCTACTTACCTGTCTCCTCTATTTAAGTTGGGGGGGAGGGAGGCAAGGCACGCAGAGAGAACTGAGCTAACCACAAAACTTACTCTTTCACTACGCATGAGGTGGTGGTCCTCCAGGGGGAGCGGAACACACCCCAATCAATGCGTAGAGGCTTTCTCAAAAGGCAGGTACAACCAGCAACAGGGAAATATCGAAGTGCCTGGGACCCCCCCCCCATAACGACAATGATACCAACAAGCCCTGGAGACGCCTATGGAGGTGATCCTCCCCAAGAGGACCTAACGCACCGTAAATTATGCATCACTGTATGCTGTCTGTTCCTTAGACCCACTTTGAGGGAGGAGACCCTCCGAGGAGGGATCAACTGAAAACCACAAGTCCAGCTGCCGACGCCGCAGAGCCTGAAAAGCAGCATACTCCCATCAAAATTCTCTACGCCTAGGGATGGTGGCTCCCCCCAGGGGAGACTGAACACACCCCAAAACTGTGCGTAGAGCCTTTCACAGAAAGGTGGATATGACCAGCAACAGGGGAATATCGCTGAGCATGGGAACACCCGTGCCGAACCCAAGAGACGCCTAGGGAGCGCTGACCGCGAGATGTAGCACAGCCAGTGAAATAAAACACTGACTGTGCATGCTCTCACACAAACAATGAAAGACTGTGTGCCCCCTCCTTGCATAGGCGCACGGGCAGAGAGACACACAGCACTTTTTTCATAACCTTGACGACATCCAGCTCATTTCATCCCTCGAGTCTACCGGGCCCACCCTCGGGCGAGCTCTGGAAGCCAAGAGGAGGGGGGAATGTACCCGGGAATGGTGGAGAGCCGACAACACCAGACTCCACCCCCGAGATCCCATTTGTGATCCCTGTGACTGTATACCGCCGCACGCCTCAGCGACAGCGGGACCTGTGCCACGAGGACCACGAGCCCTAGCAGCCTCCTCAAAGACTGCTAAGACAGAGCAGAGAGTTTGCGGTGGGAGCTGCTCACAGTCTGCACAGGCAGCGCCCTCGAATGCTGCACGTGCATGCTCTTCCCCTAAGCACGACACACACAAAACGTGTGTATTCCTGCTGTAAATAATCAGGGCAGGGAGAAACACAACGCTTGTCACTTTCTGCCATGCTTACTACACTTTCCCTGTTCTTTTAAACTAGCTTTTCCTGTTTAAATATACAGAGATGAAAACACACATTTTGCTCTAGCGCTTGTTGAAGACACTAAAAGCTTCCGTTTCTGGATTACGGCGTGCCTTTTGTACTCCTGGCTCATGATGTCATCCGCGTGCATTCACACAGTTTTATGCTTCAAGAGACAATCGCCTAAGGCGTTCCCATAGTGTTTTGTGATGCAGCTCAAGTTCCCTAGAAGGGGTATTATTTATTTATTTATTTATTTTGAGTATAAACTGTGAATGTATTAAGGAAGTGCCTTTTTGTCTTTACATTGGCATTAAAATGTTTGGAATAATTTATACATTTATATAAATCTCCTCTGCTCACCAAGGCTGCGTTTCATGAAAAATATAGTAACAAAGTAATATTGTGAAAAAACTGTTTAATATATTTTTAAATATAATTTATTCCTGTGATCAAAGCTAAATGTTCAGCATCATTCCTCCAGTATACAGTGTCACATGATCCTTCACAAATCATTGGGATATAATGATTTGATATGTAAGAAATATTTCTAATTATTGTCAATGTTGAAAACATTCGTACTCCTTAGTATTTGTTATAGAAACTGCGATACACTACCATTTAAAAGTTTTGGGAGACTACATGCAGCGAGTACAGAGAGGCTGATTATGAGGGACAATATGCAGAGCTCAACTGTGTTGTGGGTGGAAGGAAACAGGTACAACTCCGTAATCTACAACCAGCAGCCAGACCAATATCCAAGTGTTGATTTAAAAAAATGCATTGATAAAATGCAAAAATGCAAGCTAGAATAAAAAAGTTTGTTGTTGTTTAAAAGCAGAGGTTGTGTTCTTTCTTTTGATATATTGCGTGCTCAGATATTCATACAAAACGTCTTATTTGTGAAAATTGTTTAAAAAAGCTGGCAACTTAAATGTTAATATATGCGACTTGAACTTACATACAGTGGGTAAGGAAAATATTCAGATCCCTTTAAATTTTTCATTCTTTGTTATGTTGCAGCCATTTGCCAAAATCATTAAAGTTAAATTTATTTCCTCATTAATGTACAAACAGCACCCCATATTGACAGAAAAACACAGAATTGTTGAAATTTTTGCAGAATTATTAAAAAAGAAAAACTGAGATATCTCATGGTCATAAGTATTCAGACCCTTTGCTCAGAAGCACCTTTTGCTCTAATACATCCATGAGTCTTTTTGGGAAAGATGCGACAAGCGTTTCACACCTGGATTTGGGGATCCTCTGCCATTCCTCCTTGCAGATCCTCTCCAGTTCTGTCAGGTTGGATGGTAAATGTTGGTGGACAGCCATTTTTAGGTCTCTCCAGAGATGCTCAATTTGGTTTAAGTCAGGACTCTGGCTGGACCATTCAAGAACAGTCACGGAGTTGTTGTGAAGCCAATCCTTCATTATTTTAGCTGTGTGCTTAGGGTCATTGTCTTGTTGGAAGGTAAATCTTCAGCCCAGTCTAAGGTCCTGAGCACTCTGGAGAAGGTTTTTCGTCCAGGATATCCCTGTACTTGGCCGCATTCATCTGTCCCTCGATTGCAACAAGTCGTCCTGCATCTGATGAACACCCCACATCTGATGCTGCAACACCATGCTTCACTGTTGGGACCCTTTTGGACAGGTGATGAGCAGTGCCTGGATTTCTCCACACATACCGCTTAGAAATAAGGCCAAAAAGTTCTATCTTGGTCTCATCAGACCATAAAATATTATTTCTCACCATCTTGGAGTCCTTCAGGTGTTTTTTGGCAAACTCCATGCAGGCTTTCATGTGTCTTGTACTGAGGAGAGGCTTCCGTCGGACCACTCTGCCATAAAGCCACGACTGGTGGAGGGCTACAGCGATGGTTGACTTTCTATAACTTTCTTCCGACTGCATCTCTGGAGCTCAGCCACAGTGATCTTTGGGTTCTTCTTTACCTCTCTCATCAAGGCTCCTCTCCCCCGATAGCTCAGTTTGGCTGGGCAGCCAGCTCTAGGAAGGGTTCTGGTCATGCCAAACAACTTTCATTAAGGATTATGGAGGCCACTGTGCTCTTAGGAACCTTAAGTGCAGAAGACATTTTTTTTGTAACCTTGGCCAGATCTGTGCCTTGCCACAATTCTGTCTCTGAGCTCTTCAGGCAGTTCCTTTGACCTCATGTTTCTCATTTGGTCTGACATGCACTGTGAGCTGTAAGGTCTTATATAGACAGTTGTTTGGCTTTACTAAACAAGTCCAATCAGTATAATCAAGCACAGCTGGACTCAAATGAAGGTGTAGAATCATCTTAAGAATGATCAGATGAAATGGACAGCACCTGAGTTAAATATATGAGTGTCACAGCAAAGGGTCTGAATACTTAGGATCATGAGATATTTTAGTTTTTCTCTTTTAATTGATCAGAAAAAATGTCAACAACTCTGTGTTTTTCTGTCAATATGGGGTGCTGTGTGTACATTAATTAATATAAAAACCTAAAAGGATTTTAGCAAATGGCTGCAATATAACAAAGATATATGAATATATTCATAGTGAAGTACTCACATCCACTTTTTCCTCTTTAAAATTAAACATGATTACAGTTCACTACATCAGCAATAAAATTAAGCACATCATTTCACAAAACATTAATGTTTTTCATGAATCTTTTTTTTCTCAATACAAGCAAATCAACAGAACTAACAAATAAACTTTGCAAAGGATTAAACTAGAGGCGCACATATTTTCATGGTTAACCTTTTATAGTAAAGGGCAATTTCTTCTCCTTGGATAAATAGACAATAGACTGAATTACACTGCTTGGTCGCATTAACCATAAACTGATGCCCACTAACTGTTCACCAGGACTTGGTCTCAACAGGATCTTGAGCACTCCTAGACTACATGCAGTGATTACAGAGAGGCTTACTGTGAGCGATAAAGCAAAGACCTCAATTTGGGTAAATGAACTGGTGGAAACAAACAGTCCTCCATAGGCCACAATTGACAGCCAGACCAATCCAGAACTGATATATCTGTGCTTCACAAAGGCTGGGTTGCGGTACATTGCTGGATGAGCCACAGCCATGTAGCGTTCAACACAAATCAAGCTATTCAAAAAGGGACGTCCAACCAGGTAGCTTCCAGAAAATAATTTAGCAAGGGACATTGTGTCTTGATGGTAAAGTGCAGAGTCAACCATGGAAACAGAATAAAGTACTATCACCAAACACTCTAGTGCAGACAAGTTCATTGTGAAGATTTCTGAGGCTGCCAGACGTCCCTTTAGTCTAATATGACTGGTGCCCAGCCAGAGGACCCAGATTTGGATGGGCAGGAGGACGATGAAGTCCAGTGCTATTACAAAACGTTGAAGAGAATACCCTGGCTCTGTGCATGTGGCCGCAAAAGATGATGTTTGGTTATTGGAGACATTGCTGTTCATGTTTCTATTCAAGTTAAATATGCAAGAGAACCTAAAAAACATCAAGAAAAACAAAAAATGGAATAGCAGCAATGAAAACACAGTCCGATGTAAAAACAACAAGACCAAGAAATGTATTCAATAAGTTACACCTGTTGGACAGATCCGAGTGATTCCAGTGTCGTTCGTGCAGTGTGGATTCTCACTCGTTGGTTTCTTCACAAATGACACAGTTGTTTATATCTGCATCTCTATGTGTGCGCTATGAAAGGAAAATATGCAAAAATGTAACGTAAAGCAGTATTTTAACAGCTTGTGTTCATTTGAGTTTGTGCTTGTGTTCAGTTATTGCAGCATTTGACTAGATTTCATTATTTACTTCTCTGCTTTGTTCATGATAGTAAGATTGATGTATATTGTGTCAATGTGCATTTTTAAAATCCATTTTGAGTATAAACTGTGAATGTATTAGGCAAGTGATTTTAGGCAAGTGATTCAAGGTTTTTACCTTTACATTGGTGTTAAAATATTTGGAATAATTTTTACATTTATACATTTATATAAGTCTCTTCTGCTCACCAAGGCTGCATTTGATGTAAAATACAGTAAAATAGTAATATTGTGAAAAAAAAAATGTTTTGTATTGTAATATATTTTTAAAAATAATTTATTGCTGTGATCAAAGCTGAATTTTCAGCATCAATTCTCCAGACTTCAGTGTCAAGTCACCTTTATTTATATACATCGCTTTTTACAGTAGAGATTGTTTCAAAGCAGCTTTACAGTGGTCACAGGAAAACAATACAAACAAAGTTTGTTTTTACTGAACAGCAGCTCTAAAAGAGCAGGCCAATCAATAAAATTGAAGAATATTAAGTGTTAAGTGTCCCCAACTAAGCAAGCCAGAGGCGACAGCGGCAAGGAACCAAAACTCTAGCAGGTGACAGAATGAATGAAAAACAGAATGGAGAAAAAAAAAACATTGGGAGAAACCAGGCTCAGTCGGGGGACCAGTTCTTCTCTGGCCAACAGCCAAACAGTGCATGATTATTATATTGACAACAATTCAAGTAAAATGTTAAATCCAGTTCGGTCTGGTTGGAGATGGATTCATGATCTTCATGAACTTCACCTTCACAGGGGAGGGTCTAGTAGAGTCACGGTCTCTGCAGACACTTCAGAGCTGTGTTGTGTTCATCAGGGTTATACCCTTTCTTAGTCGTTTGAAAATCAATTAAACTTTTACCCTTGAACAGTTTTGAGATTTTTTTGCACTTGCTAATTTAAGGAACAGACAACAGTCGCTATATGATGACATCCAGGTAAAAAAGTCTCTATGTGTTGGGATTTATCTGACCTATGTAATGTGAGACAGCTAACAGACGGTCGGTTTAGCCAGTTTGTCTGCTTCCTGACCTATGTTCCAAATTACTAGAGAGAAGAGCGGCACCATGCCAGGAGGGAAGAATACTGTCTCTTTTTAACGGGTCAGGTCTACCCCAAAAACATTTTCAATTGTCTATGAACCCCATGTTATTCTGCGGGCACCACTTAGACATCAAGTCATTGAGTGAGGAAAATCTGCTAAGCATCTCATCACTCCTGCGAATAGGAAGGGGGCCAGAGCATATTACAGTGCCTGACATCGTAGTTGCAATGTACATTTCACCCAACATCGATTATTTTTTTATTCTCACTATGCTCAAAGTGTTTACACAATACAGGGAAATCAACAGAATGTTATATTTAAAGAAACTTTGCCAAGGATTAAACTAGACGTGCACATATTTTCATGGTTAACCTTTTCTAGTGAATGGCAATTTCTTCTCCTTGGATAAATAGACAATGGACTGCATTACACTGCTTGGTCGCATTAACCATAAACTAATGCTCACTAACAGGCAAAAATACAAATTTGAGAAATATGTTTTCATAATAAACATGGAAAAATTCAGGCCATATGGAACAGATAAGCAAACCAGAATGACAGTGATAATGACAAATGCCCTCTTTTTCTGGTGGTGCATCCCTTCCTTCTGTGTTTCACCAGGACTTGGTCTCAACAGGATCTTGAGCACTCCTAGACTACATGCAGTGATTACAGAGAGGCTTACTGTGAGCGATAAAGCAAAGATCTCAAATTGGGTGCGTAAACCGGTGGAAACAGAAAGTCCTCCATAGGCAACAATTGACAGCCAGACCAATCCAGAACTGATATATCTGTGCTTCACAAAGGCTGGGTTGCGGTACGTTGCTGGATGAGCCACAGCCATGTAACGTTCAACACAAATAAAGCTATTCATAAATGGACGTCCAACCAGGTAGCTTCCAGAAAATAATTTAGCAAGGGACATTGTGTCTTGATAGTTAAGAGCAGAGCCAACCATAGTAATGGAATAAAGTACTATCACCAAACACTCTAGTGCAGACAAGTTCATTGTGAAGATTTCTGAGGCTGCCAGACGTCCCTTTACTCTAATATGACTGGTGCCCAGCCAGAGGACCCAGATTTGGATGGGCAGGAGGACGATGAAGTCCAGTGCTATTACAAAACGTTGAAGAGAATACCCTGGCTCTGTGCATGTGGGCCCAAAAGAAGAAGTTTGGTTCTGAGAGTCCGTGCTGTTCATGTTTCTCTTCAAGGTAAATTCGCAAGAGTAACTATAAGACATCAAGAATAGCAGCAATGAAAATACAGTCTAATGTTAAAACAAGACCAAGAAATGTATTCAATAAGTCACACCTGATGGACAGATTGGGTTGTGATTCCAGTGATTCCAGTGTCGTTACTTCAGTGTGGATTTTCACACGTTGGTTTCATCACATATGCCACGGTTGTTTATATCTGCATCTATAAGTGTGTGCTATGAAAGGAAAACATGCAAAAAAAAAATATTGTAAAGCAGCATTTTAACAGCATGTGTTAATTTGAATTTTATGTTTCAGCATTTGACTAGATTTCGTATTTATTTCTCTGCTTTTTTCATGACAATAAGATTGATGCATATTGTGTCCATGGACATTTGTTAAATTAATTTGGAGTATAAACTGTGAATGAATAATTTTTATATTTATACATTTATATAATAATGTATATTTACAAATATATATATGTATATAAATATATGTATATATACAGTCCTGCTCACCATTATTTGGACCCATGAAGTTTATGTACATATTGTGGAATATCTACTGAAGGAAACTTATCAAGTGAAACAACATATTACTACAGATAGCTTGTGTTTGATACAAAACAGCAAATGATAAAGAACATTAAAAAAAACATTATGAAGAAAACATAGAAAAACATGTTTGCCGTGTCAATGGTATTGGCACACTTTGCTGCAAATCAGTATGAAAACCCAATTTGGCTCATCCTTTGCAAATCACAAATGAGGATCACCTGTGATGAATTGCCTCCACCCATGTGACATGAATTTGCAATCAATGATCATTTTGGTGTTTGAAAAAGCCACCTGTTATTCCCTCTTCATGTGTAACAATGGTAAAGACAAAAGAGCTGTTTGAGGACACCAGAAATACTATTATTTGCAAGCACAAGACCTCCAAAGGGTATAAGGCCATCTCCAAAGACCTTGGTATCCCTGTTTCAACGGTGTGTAATGTTATTAAGAAGTTTTCCAGGCATGGAACTGATGAATAACCTCTCTGGATGTGGGGGGAAGAGAAAAAATGATGTCAGAAGTCTTCGAAGGTTGGTGCGAATGGTGGAAAAAACACCAAGTCCTGAAGACCAACCTGGAGCAGTCTGGTGTATTTGTTTCAACAAGTACCATACACTGCACACTAAACAAAGCAGGGGTGTATGGGCAGAGGCCAAGGAAGAAGAAAAGCTGAAGAAAAGACATAAAAATGAACGATCGATCTTTGCGAAAGAAAACCTGGAAAAACCTCAAGCCTTCTGGGACAATGTTTTATGGACAGATGAAACAAAAGTGGAACTTTTTGATAATGCACACAAACAGTATGTTTAGAGATGCTGCAACAAAGCCTTTATGGCAAAGAACACCATGCCAACAGTCAAGCATGGTGGAGGATCCATAATGCTGTGGGGCTGCTTTGCTGCATCTGCTACTGGAGGCCTTGACTGTATCACAGGCATCATGAAATCAGAAGATTATCAAGCAATTCTAAAGCAAAATGTCTTGCCCAGTATAAGGAAACTTGGTTTGAGGTGAAGATCAGGTGTCCTCCAGCAAGATAAAGACCCAAAGCACACCTCCAAAAGCACGCAGGACTGGTTGAAAGGGGAAAACATACTGTTTTAAAATGGCCAGCAATGAGTCCTGATCTCAATCCAATTGAAAATCTTTGGGGGGAGCTGAAATCTGCCATTGGAGAGAGGAGCCCTGCAAATGTTTAAGAGTTTGAGCATACTGCAAAGGAAGTGTGGGAGAAAATACCACCCGAGAAGTGCAAGAAGCTTATAGATGGATATAAGAAACGTTTGGAGGCTGTTATCGCTGGCAAAGGGTGTGCAACCAAATATTAAGGAGGGGTGTCAATATTAGTGCATATACTGGTTTTCTGTATTTCCCTTTAGAATTACAATACCCATGTTAAAATAACAATTGTCTTTGTAAAATTACTTTGTACCTCCAAATAAAAGATCCTGCTGACATAAATTTGGTACATTTCCATTTATTTCTGAAGACATTCACTAAGTTATGCAAAACATGAAGGGGTGCCAATAATGGTGAGCAGGACTGTATGTATATTTTCCACAAAAATATTAAGAAGTAAAAACTTATTCCAGCATTGATGATAATAAGACGCAGTATCATTAACAATTAAGGACCAGTGATAATTTATAATAATTGTCAATAAATCATCATACTGGAATAATTTCTGAAGGATCATGTGACACTGAAGACTGGAGTAATGATGCTGGAAACTCAGGAATTAATGAGATTTTAAAATGAATTATAATAAATTTTATTTTTTTATAATGCTTCACAATACTAAGGTTTATATTGCTTTTGATCAAAGAAATTCACTTTTGGAGAGCATAAGATAATTCTTTCAAAAACATTAAAAATGTAAATTATTCCAAACTTAATCAGAGATGAAAAAGACAATTTTCTGCAATTTCATATAATTTTACGTAGAAATAAGTTTTTATTCTCGTGTTATAGTTAACAGAGTAAAGTTCAACATGTTTTTGATGTTTACAGAATTGTCCTGCAGTGGTTTTATGAGGTTGGGCGGAAAGCTACGACTAGTTTGCAAAAGTAGGTTTTTCAAATAATTTCCAATATTCAATTGTTTGATTGACAGCGGTTATCCTAGAGGCATAGTTGATCGTAATGAGAAGATCACTTGTACAGTATGAATGATTGTGTGCAAAAAAATCACATAACACACAATACTCTTGAAAAATATAAGCTATATAAAATAATAAGCTTGGAAAATGCAATGTCCCCGCGGTGGACAATTTCTTTTAAATTTCTTATAAATTTCTTTTAAATTTCTTTTAAATTTCTTTTAAATTTCTTTTAAATTTCTTTTAAATTTCTTTTAAATTTCTTTTAAATTTCTTTTAAAATTCATTCAGAGCAGCCTCTATTAATCTGGTCTAACGTGTGCTAAAACTTTATTGGCCGAAGGGGGAGCGTGTTTTTCAAAATACTTGAATGTCCTCATAGGGCCTCACGGCACCTCAGACAAAGACTATTGTGTAGCTATAGCCGTATTTGTGTTTTTTTGCCCTTCATTTTATTGCGACAGGTCCTTTTCGTGTGACCACAGACAACAAGTCAAAAGTTCAACTTGTTGAAGTTATCTCATTCTGTTCAAGAGTTTAAAGAGATGTGGTAAATTTTTTGTGGCAACCGTCATAACTTTATTATCAGATTCCTGGTTCTGATATGGGTGAAAAACCTTTGGACTAGATCGCAAAAGGAGGTTTTTCACAAAGGATTCCAGTGATATAGGACACTTAAGTCTGCAACTAGCTTATGCAATTTAGTTGAAGAGGTATGAGCGATTTGATACTTTTAATCAATGTAGCACCACCATCACGCCGACTGAGGTGAACATTCCCAGATACACGTCTGACAGGAAGCATCCTCAAGATGTATTGCAGATGATCAAACGCTCTGAAAATAAGTCTTCCAGATGTAAACTCTCACATCAAATAGTCGTCTCTGAGATGTATATTTGCTACCAGGGTTGGTGTCGTTACATTTACATTCACATAACATTATAATTCTCAATATTTTCATACATTTAAATTAGCATGTTTTTGAGCTTCATTTGTTAAATGTACTTTGTTCACTTGAGCTTCTTGGATCAAATGTAAATATATATTAATACCACTTTTAAATCTCCGGATGAGCCACAGCCATGTAGCGTTCAGCACAAATCAAGCTATTCATAAAGGGACGTCCAACCATGTAGCTTCCAGAAAAGAAAGTGACAAGGAGTAAGGTTTCATGATAGTTAACAGAAAAAGCCACCAAACCTAAAGAATAAAGTATGGTTGCAAAAACTCTAGTGCAGATAAGTTCATTGTGAAGATTTCTGAGGATACCAGACGTGCCCTTAATCTAATATGACTGGTGTCCAGCCAGAGGACTCAAATTTGGATGGGCAGGAGGACAATGAAGTCCAGTGCTATTATATAAATTCCAATTAAATATCCTGTGTTGGAGTGACTGCAAAAAATGATTTTTGGTTCTTGGAGAACGTGCTGTTCATGATTCTCTTCAATAAATCAAAGATCTAAAGAACATGAAAAACAACAAAAATTTCAATGATAAAATATAAAAACAAGACACCATTTTGTTGACATTATTTTGTGGTGACAATAAACAATACAGAAATGTAAACAATAACTTTCACTGACCTGATGTTAACTGGACAGATGGTTATAGACAGATTCCTGTAGCTCCTCTCACATTTGTTTCATCCCATGTCACATATGTTTGCATTTGTATGAATTATGAAAGGAAAAACATGCAAATATGAAATGAAAAGCAATATTTCACAGCATGTGTTCATTTGAGTTTGTATATGCACTGAACAAGGGCTGCCGTAGACACCATCAGCCACTGGATCAGTCTTATTACTGGCATGTCAGTGCAGCAACCCCAAACCTGGCAGTCTCTGAGGTCTTCACTTTTTCTGCTGTGCTCCCAGACTCCCATTTTGTGTCTCTAGTCTGCACACACTTCCTCAGAATCCACCACGAAGGCCATCTCTAAACTCTCTGTGCTCCCTGCTGTAGTCAAAGTGGCCGACTCTGAACTCTTTGAGCATCTTGTTGACTCTGTTACAGCCGCAGAGGCCATTTCTGAGCTCCCTTTGCTTCCACTCTGCCATCCTTCTTTTGCTCCCACTGCCTAATATGCATGAAATGAAGGGCTTTATTTTTTTAAACATTTATACATTTGGCACACGCTTGTCTCCAAAGCGACTTACATTGCATTCAAAATACATTTTAATCAGTTCTTGCTTTCCCCTGAAATCAAACCCATGACCTTGGTGTTCCAAGCGCTAAGGCTCTACTATTTGACCTACAGGATGATGCATTTTGCATCTACATTGGTTCCCATAATAGTGCATCAAACGTTGGTTCATCATGCTTGAAACTTTGGCTGCCCCACAGTGTTGACCACAGTGGTGGTCTTCAGCTTCACCTGGTTCACTGTGGTGGCCACCTACACCTTCTGCACCACCTTGGCCACCATATGCAGTCAGACATCTTGTTTCACAATGAAGGGCTTTATTTAGTTTTTTAAATTTATACATTTGGCAGATGCTTTTATACAAAGCAACTTACATTGCATCCAAAGTACATATTCAATCACCTTGGCGTTACAATTGACAATGCTCTACTGTTTGAGCTATAGGAACGTTTATTTGTGGTAACTTTATTTAACTAATTACCATGATACATTTTTCTAGTAACATCCCCATTGGATTCCATAATAGTGCGTCAAACGTTGGTTCATCTTGCTTGAATCTTTAGTTGTGGTGGCTTAATTTATTATCATGTAAAAATTATTAATTTATTATGTGTAAAAATGTGAAAGGCTGGCAATATTCAATGCTTTTAAGAGGGCAACTGGCTTACTAACTTCAAACTCCTTCATTCTGTGTTCCACTTGTAGCAACACCTGATGTAGACTATCAAACATGAATGATGAATGACAAAAAACAAACAAATTACATCTGCTCATTTAATCATCTTTCAAACCACATCCAGAGGATCAGGTTTGTACAACAAGAACAAAACCAATTATAGTTAGATTTTGTTTTCCTGCTTATATGGAACATAGCCAAAATATACTTTTTCATCTGTTTATTATGAAAAAAGTAATTATGCTTTAGCAATATGACAAATTATGAAACATTTAATTTACATTCACATTAGTATTCTTAAAATTTTCCATAAAATCACACAATAGAATTTACTGTGCTTTATTGGTGCTTTTTTTTGTTCAGATTATCTACTTTCAGTAAGTGCAAACATTTATAAATACCAAAAAACAACTAATATTTGAAGAATCTTTTTTCAGGACTATTTTCACATCTGGCAGAGTTTTACCAAAGGCTAATGGAGACCATAAGAAATGCGTCCCATGTTACTACCATTTTATCGACTTTTAATGGCATTTATTTATTTACTGGATATGTCAACATTGTCAGTAATGCTGTTCATGTGCGATGTGGAGAATCACAAGCAGACGTAGGATCCAACGGAGATTCTTTTTTTCTCAAGAAACACGATATACAAAAGACTTTAACTAGAACTCAAATGGCACTTTAGTGCAAACCGCAGAGAACACGGTTATGACCACAGAGAACATCCATACACAGAGTAACAACCAAGACATGGGAACACAGAACGGTATATATAACAAGAGGAGATTGGGCACACCTGACGATGCTAACAAGGTAAGTGATTGACAAGGACAGGTGCAGGAAGGGCATGGAAGATGGTATCCGGAAATGAAACAAAATGACAAGACTGTGACAAACAATATTTAACAATAGAGGCAGAAAATGATACGGAGAGCTGATGGTACACAACACAACCCAGAATTGAGCTTACATCTTAAATCTAAGAGCCATGCGATATCCAAAGCCACAACTCTGTCCTTTCCTGTTGTTTTAATGAGAACTTTTTTTGATGCATGAAAACTTGCCAAGCTTGGACAGATAGAGAAACGGCTGTATTAAACTACATGTTTGAAGGAACCACATATTGGTGCCCATAAGTATACAGAATGTATCATATGTTATGTATTCCTTCATACTGACAACTAACAAATCCAGGCCGTATGGAAAAGTAAAGCAAACTAGAATGCCAGTGATAATGACAAATGCCCTCTTTTTCTGGTGGTGCATCCCTTCCTTCTGTGTTTCACCAGGACTTGGTCTTAACAGGATCTTGAGCACTCCTAGACTACATGCAGTGATTACAGAGAGACTGACTGATAATGAGAGAGTGTACGCTGCGATTGGGGGATCTGGAAAGCTGAACACAACGGATCCTCCATAAGGCAAAATCAGCAGCCAGACCAATCCAGAACCGATATATCTGTGCTTCACAAAGGCTGGGTTGCGGAACATCGCTGGATGAGCCACAGCCATGTAGCGTTCAACACAAATCAAGCTATTAATAAAAGGACGTCCAACCACATAGCTTCCGGAAAAGAACATATAAATAACCATTTTGTTTTGATAGTTAAGAACAAAAGCAATCAGTGTAACCACAAGAAGCATGACAGTCAAAAGTTCCAATAGAGACAAGCTGACTGTAAAGATGTCTGAGGTTGCCAGACTTCCCCCTTTTCTAATGTCACTTGTGCTCAGCCAGAGGACCCAGGTGTGGATGGGCAGGATGATAAAGAACTGAAACACTGCGGTAGAGAATCCAATGAAACTCCCTGGATAAGAGTCTGTGCATAAAAATGCAAAAGGATATGTTTGGTTCACAGAGACTGTGGTGTTCATCATGCTCTTCAAGTCTCTAAAGAACATGCAGAACAACTGTGAAATGGTGCAATGAAGATTAATTTAAAAACATGTATAAACAGAAGAAAATACAGACAAAATACATTGTTAAAAACAGTGACACAAAAATGGAACCATAAGATTGTATACTGACCTGGTGCTGGACAGACAAAGTTTTTCATGCAGTGCAGTTTATCTCATCAGGGTGTGCAACATTTATATTAGCTGTGTAGGTATGAATTAAATCTGGAAAATATGCAAACGGAAAGCAGTGCAGTGGCTCACAATCACCTGAATACTAAACACTCGATTAATACTCAATCCCTCAGTACAATAACACATGAGATTGTCCCGTAGCCAAACCTTTCTCTTCAGATGATATTCAAAACCCATAAAATCATGACAGAGAAAGATGAACAAACAACTAACATTGCTATTTAAATTCCTTATCTGGCTCTGGGCTGTGCTTGGATTCGGGACAGAGGTCCAGAGGCTCTGGGCCGAGTTCGTGGGGTTCGGGAAAGAGTTTGTGGGTCTCTGGGCAGTGGTCTGAGCGCTAGGGCCCTGGTTCAAGTTCTATACGCTGGGGCTTGGACAAAGTTTAGAAACGAAGTCAGAGGGCTCGGACTGGAAGCTGGATAGGGGATAGGGAACGTTCTTGGCTGGACAGAACCAGTGGGGTCAAGGGAAGCTTGTGGCTGGACAGAACCAGCTGGGCGTGCCAACAAGGTGAGGATCACAGAGGAGGCCTCCGGGCCTAAGGGAAAGGAGGATCCCCCTTTCCTCTTCCTCCTTTTACGAGGTCTCTGAGTTGTCTTTAACGTCATGTGCTCTGGGATGGCCTCCTGGCCGGCAACAGACTCTGGAATGGCCTCCTGGCCAGCACCGGGCTCTGGGATGGTCTCCTGACTGGAAACCCTCCGCTTCTTCCACTTACGGCGGGGAGACGGTGACTCGATCATGGCTGGCACAGTCCGAAAGGTCGGTGTGGGCTCTGGCGCTAACTGACGAGTGGTCGTGGGCTCTGGCTCCAACAGTGAATGGGGGTTCGTTGAAAGCCAGTACCCAGTCTACATAACCGGCAAAATCATTCCGAGGACCATTCACAGGCAGGCGTGCCTTAATTTGAGGATTAAGTCTCTGGCGGTAGAAAACCAGCGTCGTTCAGGATGATGGTGAGGCACACTAGATCTAAGAAATCCTAGGTATGGTCTTCCAGGTGGCGGTCTCGCTGCTCCGTACAAAGCAGCCAAAATCCTGTCATCATTTAAACAGTCCTTAAGGCGACTTCACCTGGTCGGTTGTTCTGTTGCAATATGAGGACATGTGTGATGCGAAGAGGAACGACGAGGAAACAATGGTCTGAACTGGAATATTCGTTATTCAAAACCGAAAACAAAACACTTTAGATAACAAAACAAAATGGCACTCATAATGCATAAACATGGAGATTACAAGGAACTCAGCAGGAGCAATCAACCGGCATCCACACACACTGAGAGACAACAGAACATGCATGACATAATGTCAACAACCGACAAAGATAAGGGAATTGTAAGAGGGTTATATACACAAGGGAATGACGAACACCTGGGAAGACTAACGATGTAAGTGATAATACGACGGGTGCAAGGAGGGCACAAGAGGATTTAACAATAGAAGTAGAAAATGATACAGAGAACTGATTGTTACACAACACAACCCAGAATTGAGCTTATGTCTTACATCTGCGAGCCATTTGATATCCAAAGCCACAGCTCTGGTCTCTTCTTTGTGGTGAAAATAAACAATACACAAATGTAAACAATAACTTTCACTGACCTGATGTTAACTGGAAAATATCATCTAAATGGTTGTCTCCTCTTACATTTATTTCATCCCGTGTCACATATGTTTGCATTTGAATGAATTATGAAGGGAAAACATGCAAATATAAAATGAAAATCAACATTTCTCAACATGTGTTCATTTGAGCTTGTATATGCACAGAGATTGGGCTGCCATGGACACCATGAGCCACTACCATCCCAACCACTGGATCCATCTCAGGACTGGCATGTCAGTGCAAGCAGCCAGCATCTCTAGCCCGGCGGTCTCAGCAGCCCCAAACCTGGCAGTCTTGGAGATCTTTTTTCTCTGCGCTCCCAGACTCCCATTTTATGTCTCTAGGCCGCACACTTCCCCAGAGTCCACCACGGAGTCCATCTCTAAACTCTCTGTGCTCCCTGCTATGGTCAAGGAGGCAGTTTCTGAACTCTTTGAGCCTCCTGTTGGCTCTGTTACAGCTGCAGAGGCCATTTCTGAGCTCCCTTTGCCCCCTGTTGGCTTTGTTAAAGCTCTACCTTGAACCCAACAGTGGTGGTCTTCAGCTCCACCTGGTTCACCATGGTGGCCACCTACACCTTCTGCACCACCTTGTTCCCTCGCTCTGCCATCCTTCTTTTGCTCCCACTGCTTAATATGCATGAAATGATGGGCTTTATTTTTTAAAAACATTTATACATTTGGCACACGCTTGTATCCAAAGCGACTTACATTGCATTCAAATACATTTTAATCAGTTCTTGCTTTCCCCTGAAATCAAACCCATGACCTTGGTGTTCCAAGCGCTAAGGCTCTACTATTTGACCTACAGGATGATACATTTTGCATCTACATTGGTTCCCATAATAGTGCATCAAACGTTGGTTCATCATACTTAAAAATTTGGCTGTGGTGGATTAATTTATTATCATTTTTAAAAACGTGAAAACTTGGCAATATTAAATGCTTTTAACAGGAAAACTGGCTTACTAACTTCAAAATGTTCAACAAAGGAAAGCATTTGACATGTTTTGTGTTCTTGAACACTTGTTGAAATGCACGTTCCACTTGTAGCAACACCTGATGTAGACTATCAAACATTAATGATGAATGACAAAAAACAAGCAAATTACGCCTGTTCATTTAATCATATTTCGAACCACATTCAGAGGATCAGGTTTGTACTACAAGAACAAAACTGATTTAAGATTAAAACTGATTTAATTTAAGATTTTGTTTTCCTGCTTATATGTAATATAGCCAACATATACTTTTTCATCTCTTTATTATGAAAAAAGTAATTATACGCCAACAATTTTAATAATAATCAGCTGTTTAATTTACATTCACATTAGCATTATTAAAATTTTCCATAACATCACACAATAGAATTTACTGTGCTCCATTGGTGATTTATATTTTGTTCAGATTATCTACTTGCCTTGTATACAAACATTTATAAACACCAAAAAAAATAACAACTACTATTTGAAGAATCCTATTTCAGGACTAATTTTACCAAAGGCCAAAGGAGACCATAAGAAAGGCGTCCCATTTTGATCCCATTTTATCGGCTTTTAACGTGATTTATTTATTTATTTATTAATTATATATTTCGACATTCTTTAACAACAGAGGCAGAAAATGATACAGAGAGCTGATGGTACACAACACAACCCAGAATTGAGCTTATGTCTTACATCTGAGAGTCATTTGATATCCAAAGCCACAACTCCGTCCTTTCCTGTTGTTTTAATGAGAACTTTTTTTGATGCATGAAAACTTGCCAAGCTTGGACAGATAGAGAAACGGCTGAATTAAACTACATTCTTGAAGTAACCACATATTGGTGCCCACAAGTATACAGAATGTATAATATTTTATGTATTTCTTCACACTGAAAACACACAAATCCAGAACATATGGAACAGATAAGCAAACTAGAATGCCAGTGATAATGACAAATGCCCTCTTTTTCTGTTGATGCATCCCTTCCTTCTGTGTTTCACCAGGACTTGGTCTCAACAGGATCTTGAGCACTCCTAGACTACATGCAGTGATTACAGAGAGGCTGACTGATAGAGAGAGAATGTAGGCTGCGATTGGGGGATTTGGAAAGTTGAACACAACGAATCCTCCATATGGCAAAATCAGCAGCCAGACCAATCCAGAACCAATATATCTGTACTTCACAAAGGCTGGGTTGCGGTACATCGCTGGATGAGCCACAGCCATGTAGCGTTCAACACAAATCAAGCTATTCATGAGGGGACGTCCAACCATGTTGCTTCCAGAAAATAAAATAAAAATTAGTATTGTGTTTTGACAGTTAAGTACAAAAGCAATCAGTGTAACCACAAAAAATATGACGGACAAAAGTTCCAATAGAGACAGGCTGACTGTAAAGATATCTGAGGTTGCCAGTCTTCCCCCTTTTCTAATGTCACTTGTGCTCAGCCAGAGGACCCAGTTGTGGATGGGCAGGATGATAAAGAACTGGAACGCTGTGGTAGAGAATACAATGTAACCCCCTGGATAAGAGTCTATGCATAAAAATGCAAGAGATGTTTGGTTCACAGAAACCGTGGTGTTCATCTTGCTCTTCAAGTCTCTAAAGAACATTAAGAACAACTGTGAAATGTTGAAATGAAGATTCATTTAAAAACCATGTATAAGCAGAAGAAAATACAGACAAAATAAATTGTTAGCAACAGTGACACAGAAATGTAACTTAGATTGTATACTGACCTGGTGCTGGACAGACAAAGTTTTTCACACAGTGTGGTTTATCTCACCTGGTTATTCAACACTTATATCAGGTATAAATTATATCTGGAAAATATGCAAACAGAAAGTAGACCTTTAACGATTGTTTATACAGTTCCAAAATCTCATCAAATGAAGAGAAGCGATCTGATATCCATCTATTTACATTTAGATTTATTCATTTAGCAGACGCTTTTATACAAAGCGACTTACAATTTTAGGAATACAGAAAGCGATTCATCCTGAAGATACAAAAGTACATAAGAGTGCTTACGATACAAAGTTTCAAACATTACACTTACAAGTAGTTCAAGCCTGGAGAATAGAGGACGTTTTTTTTTTTATTGAGGTGCTGTATCATGTTAGGTGTTCACGAAAATTGTGACTTTTTAACAGTTTTTTGAATATTGCCAAGGTTTATGCATTCAGAAGAAAAGGCACCATTCCACAAGCAAGGAATGGTGAATGAAAATGTTCTTGGTAGTGATTTTTTGTCTCTCTGTGAAGGTACCACAAGTTGTCGCTTGTTGATCGATAATAGGATTCTGGTAGGTGTTGAGATTTGTAGCAGTGAGTGGAAGTATGAAGGTGCTGAACCTGTGTTAGTTCTGTATGCAAGTGTCAGTGTTTTGAATTTGATGCGAGCTGTAAGTGGAAGCCAGTGCAGAGAAATGAAGAATGGGGTGACATAAGTCCTTTGATGAGCTGTGGCATTCTGGAAAATTTGCAGGGAGTTGATTGCACTATAAGGAAGTCCAGCAAGAAGAGTGTTGCAATAATATAGTCTGGAAATGTCCATGGCCTGTGCCAGAAGTTGTCTTGCTTGCTCCATAAGGAATGGCCTGATCCTCCTGATGTTGTGAAGGGCAAACCTGCATGATCTAGCAGTCTTAGTGATGTGATCTTTGAAGGTCAGCTGGTCGTCAAAGATCACTCCAAGATTTTGGCAGACCTTGATGGGGTGATCATCGAAAAGCTGATCTAAATGGTGAAGTCGTGTTGTAGAGTCGGATTGGCAGGAAAGACAAAAAGCCCTGTCTTTGCCAGGTTGAGCTGAAAAATCTATCTATCTATATATGTAACAGAGTCAGCCAAACCCTCACCACCAGACTCCAACACTCCATCCACTCGCTCACAATCACCTGAATACTAAACACCCGATTAACACTCGATCCCTCAGTACAATAACACATGAGATTGTCCCATAGCTAAACCTTTCTCTTCAGATGATATTCAAAACCCATAAAATCATGACAGAGAAAGATGAACAAACAACTAACATTGCTAGATAAATTCCTTATCTGACTCTGGGCTGAGCTTGGGTTCGGGGCAGAGGTCCAGAGGATCTGGGCCGAGTTCGTGGGGTTCGGGAAAGAGTTTGTGGGTCTCTGGGCAGTGGTCTGAGCGCTAGGGCTCTGGGCCAAGTTCTATGCGCTGGGGCTTGGGACAAAGTTCAGAACCGAAGTCAAAGGGCTCGGACTGGAAGCTGGATGGGACCAGTGGGATAGGGAACGTTCTTGGCTGGATGGAACTAGCGAGGTCAAGGGAAGCTTGTGGCTGGACAGAACCAGCAGGGCGAGGAGCACAGAGGAGGACACCGGGCCTCCAGGACTCCAGTCTACATAACCCGCAAAAAGGACCATTCGCAGACAGGCGTGCCTTATTTTAGGGATTAAGTCTCTTGCGGTAGAAAACCAGCGTCGTTCAGGATGATGGTGAGGCACACTAGATCTAAGAAATCCTAGGTATGGTCTTCCAGGTGGCGGTCTCGCTGCTCCATACAAAGCAGCCAAAATCCTGTCATCATTTAAACAGTCCTTAAAGCGACTTCACCTGGTCGGTTGTTCTGTTGCAATATGAGGACATGTGTGATGCGAAGAGGAACGACGAGGAAACAATGGTCTGAACTGGAATATTCGTTATTCAAAACCGAAAACAAAACACTTTAGATAACAAAACAAAATGGCACTCATAATGCAAAATCATGGAGATTTCAAGAAACTCGGCAGGAGCAATCGACCGGCATCCACACACATTGAGAGACAATAGAACATGCATGACATAATGTCAACAACAGACAAAGATAAGGGAATTGTAAGAGGGTTATATACACAAGGGAATGACGAACACCTGGGAAGACTAACGATGTAAGTGATAATACGACGGGTGCAAGGAGGGCACAAGAGGATTTAACAATAGAAGTAGAAAATGATACAGAGAACTGATTGTTACACAACACAACCCAGAATTGAGCTTATGACTTACATCTGCGAGCCATTTGATATCCAAAGCCACAGCTCTGGTCTCTTCTCTGTGGTGACAATAAACAATGCAGAAATGTAAACAATAACTTTCACTGACCTAATGTTAACTTGAAAATGGTTGTCTCCTCTTACATTTGTTTCATCCCATGTCACATATGTTTGCATTTGAATGAATTATGAAAGGAAAACATGCAAATATAAAATGAAAATCAACATTTCTCAACATGTGTTCATTTGAGCTTGTATATGCACAGAGATTGGGCTGCCATGGACACCATCAGCCACTACCATCCCAGCCACTGGATCCATCTCAGGACTGGCATGTCAGTGCAAGCAGCCAGCATCTCTAGCCCGGCGGTCTCAGCAGCCCCAAACCTGGCAGTCTTGGAGATCTTTTTCCTCTGTGCTCCCGGAGTCCCATTTTATGTCTCTAGGCCGCACACTTCCCCAGTGTCCACCATGGAGTCCATCTCTAAACTCTCTGTGCTCCCTGCTATGGTCAAGGAGGCAGTTTCTGAACTCTTTGAGCCTCCTGTTGGCTCTGTTACAGCTGCAGAGGCCATTTCTGAGCTCCCTTTGCCCCCTGTTGGCTTTGTTAAAGCTCTACCTTGAACCCAACAGTGGTGGTCTTCAGCTCCACCTGGTTCACCATGGTGGCCACCTACACCTTCTGCACCACCTTGTTCCCTCGCTCTGCCATCCTTCTTTTGCTCCCACTGCTTAATATGCATGAAATGAAGGGCTTTATTTTTTAAAAACATTTATACATTTGGCACACGCTTGTATCCAAAGCAACTTACATTGCATTCAAATACATTTTAATCAGTTCTTGCTTTCCCCTGAAATCAAACCCATGACCTTGGTGTTCCAAGCGCTAAGGCTCTACTATTTGACCTACAGGATGATACATTTTGCATCTACATTGGTTCCCATAATAGTGCATCAAACGTTGGTTCATCATGCTTGAATATTTGGCTGTGGTGGATTAATTTATTATCATTTTTAAAAACGTGAAAACTTGGCAATATTAAATGCTTTTAACAGGGAAACTGGCTTACTAACTTCAAAATGTTCAACAAAGGAAAGCATTTGACATGTTTTGTGTTCTTGAACACTTGTTGAAATGCACGTTCCACTTGTAGCAACACCTGATGTAGACTATCAAACATTAATGATGAATGACAAAAAACAAGCAAATTACGCCTGTTCATTTAATCATATTTCGAACCACATTCAGAGGATCAGGTTTGTACTACAAGAACAAAACTGATTTAAGATTAAAACTGATTTAATTTAAGATTTTGTTTTCCTGCTTATATGTAATATAGCCAACATATACTTTTTCATCTCTTTATTATGAAAAAAGTAATTATACGCCAACAATTTTAATAATAATCAGCTGTTTAATTTACATTCACATTAGCATTATTAAAATTTTCCATAACATCTCACAATAGAATTTACTGTGCTTTCTTGGTGATTTATATTTTGTTCAGATTATCTACTTCCAGTAAATGCAAACATTTATAAATACCAAAAAGAAAAAAAACACAACAACAACTAATATTTGAAGAATCCTATTTAAGGACTATTTTCACATCAGTTTTACCAAAGGCCATAGGAGACCATAAGAAAGGCGCCCATTTTCCTACCATTTTATCGACTTTTAATGTAATTTATTTATTTATTGGATATTTCATCATTCTTTAACAATAGAGGCAGAAAATGATACAAAGAGCTGATGGTTACACAACACAAACCAGAAATGAGCTTATGTCTTACATCTGAGATCCATTTGATATCCAAATCCACAACTCCGTCCTTTCCTGTTGGTTTATTGAGAACTTTTTTGTATGCATGAAAACTTGCCAAGCTTGGACAGATAGAGAAACGGCTGAATTAAACTACATGTTTGAAGGAACCACATATTGCTGCCCACAAGTATACAGAATGTATCATATGTTATGTATTCCTTCATACTGACAACTAACAAATCCAGGCCGTATGGAAAAGTAAAGCAAACTAGAATGCCAGTGATAATGACAAATGCCCTCTTTTTCTGGTGGTGCATCCCTTCCTTCTGTGTTTCACCAGGACTTGGTCTCAACAGGATCTTGAGCACTCCTAGACTACATGCAGTGATTACAGAGAGACTGACTGATAATGAGAGAGTGTACGCTGCGATTGGGGGATCTGGAAAGCTGAACGCAACGGATCCTCCATAAGGCAAAATCAGCAGCCAGACCAATCCAGAACCGATATATCTGTGCTTCACAAAGGCTGGGTTGCGGTACATCGCTGGATGAGCCACAGCCATGTAGCGTTCAACACAAATCAAGCTATTCATGAGGGGACGTCCAACCATGTTGCTTCCAGAAAATAAAATAAAAATTTGTATTATGTTTTGATAGTCAAGAACAAAAGCAACCAGTGTAACCACAAAAAATATGATGGCCAAAAGTTCTAATACAGACAGGCTGACTGTGAAGATATCTGAGGTTGCCAGTCTTCCCCCTTTTCTCATGTCACTTGTGCTCAGCCAGAGGACCCAGGTGTGGATGGGCAGGATGATAAAGAACTGGAACACTGTGGTAGAGAGTCCAATGAAACTCCCTGGATAAGAGTCTGTGCATGTAAATGCAGGAGGAGATGTTTGGTTCACAGAGACTGTGGTGTTCATCTTGCTCTTCAGTAGAAAACAAGTGCAAATCTCTAATGAACATGAAGAACGATTGTGAAATGGTTTAATTGAGATTAATTTTAAAACATGTATAAAGAGAAGAAAAACAGACAAAATACAATGTTAGCAACAGTGACACGGAAATGTAACTTTTAAAATTGTATACTGACCTGGTACTGGACAGACATAAAGTTTTTCATGCAGTGCAGTTTATCTCATCAGGGCGTGCAACACTTATATCAGCTGTGAAGGTATGAATTATATATGGAAAACATGCAAATGGATCTATCTATCTATCTATCTATCTATCTATCTATCTATCTATCTATCTATCTATCTATCTATCTATCTATCTATCTATCTATCTATCTATCTATCTATCTATCTATCTATCTATCACAGAGGCAGCCACACCTTCAGCACCAGATTCCAGATGATAAACAAACAACTAACATTGCTAGATAAATTCCTATGTAAAATGCTGGTATCATAGTATGAGTATTGTGGATGAGCCACAGCCATGTCAACACAAATCAAGGAGTTCGTAAGGAGTCAGATATTCCTCTGCCGATTACCTGCAACCCTGTCTTGGTTTGTCTCTAAATGCTTCTCTCTGTATTCTTCAAATGTTGATGTATATTGTATTATGCTAAGATGCATCGTATTATTTCCATCACCCTGTTGAGCCAAAGTCTATCCAAATCCGACATCATTATAAAATATGCTAACTATTTAGGAACAGAAACAAAGGGAACTTTCCCGCTCTCCATTTCCAACTCTGCGATTGGCTCTCCAGTCAAGAATGGGTGCATACCTATGCATCTTTAAAAATACCTGACTTATCTCTTATCTTTTACTTTCCTTACTCCTACTGTCTTTCCCTTTCCACGGCGACCGTAGCTTCTGAGCAAACACGTTTGAACTTCCCGCGAATCTAACAAAGGAACTTACCAGCATCCAAACAATGAACTCTCTGAATGCACGCATTAGTGGCTCAGCAACCAAAGAAAACCCATGCAACTAATAATTATCAATCTCTAAATGTATTTAAACATTATGTAATGATGAACTATAGTTTATAGTTAATAGGCTCTTTAAGTTAAATCCTGCATTAATGGGACAGCACTTCCTATTGGCTGTGCAGGTGGCGCTGTTTCCCACTGAGTTTGAACAGTCTGCAGCAGAGCAAGGGAGAACTGCTGTGTGGAGTTGTTAAAATGATCAATTTCATGACAAATACTGCCACAAATCCCATACCATTTGAGTTGATTAGCCACGGGTACAATGAAAACTATAAAAACAAGACAACATCTGTTTTTCTCTGTGGTGACAATAAACAATACAGAAAGTTAAACAATAACTTTCACTGGCCTGTTAAATGGACAAATAATCATTTAAATGCTGGTCCCATGTCACATTTGTTTGCATGTGTATGAATTATGAAAGGAAAATATGCAAATATGAGATGAAAAGCAACAAATCATAGCATGTGTTCATTTAAGTTTCATAATGAAGGGCTTTGTTTTTTTAATTTTTTTACATTTATAGATTTGGCAGACGTTTTTAACCAAAGCAACTTACATTGCTTTCAAAGTAAATATTTAATCAGTTCTTGCTTTCCCTGGGTATCAAATCCATGACCTTGATGTTCCAAGCGCCACGCTCTAATGTTTAAGATACAGGAATGTTTATTTTGTGATTAATTTTGCTTCCGCAACCATATTTAATTAAGTAATATGACACATTTTGCGTGTAACATCTACATTGTGTCCCCATAATAGTATGTCAAATGTTGGTTTATCATGCTTGAATCTTTAGTTGGTGGATTAATTTATAATTATGTGTAAAAACATGAAAGGTTGGCAATATTCAGTCCTTTTAACAGGGCAACTGGCTTACTAACTTCAAATTATTTTAAAAAGGAAAACATTTGATATGTTGTGTGCTCTTGAACACTTGTTGAAATGCATGTTCCAGTCGTAGTAACACCTGATTTAGACTATCAAACATTAATGATGAATGACAAAAAACAAAAACAATTTACATCTGTTCCTTTCAATAATTTTTCAAACCGCCTTCAGAGAATCAGGTTTGTAAAAACCTCATGCGTACAACAAGAACAAAACTGATTTAAATTAGATTTTGTGGCCTCTCCAGGGAACTTTCACTGCTTTGAACGCTAGGGGAAATACCTTGACGACACTCTAATGAAACACTTTGTAAACAATCAAATGATGGATTGACTGAATGTGAGTGACAGCCGCAAGTCGGTGACATCACAAACCAGAGTGATAAAGGTGACAGTAGCTTTGAGTGTCTTCAGCAAGCACTGTGTGTGAGGGTGTGTGTGTGTTGTTGTTGCGCTGATGTTGTTTTTGAGGCTCTGTGGCGATCTAGGTCCTGGGGTTCGCAAATGGATCTGACAGTGGGGTGTGAGATGGGCGCTGCCTTATCTCGGCCCTTACCTGGCAGATCCAGTGCCATTTTCATGGCTTCAGAAGCACGCCCGAGGCGGTTACGTCCGACCAAACAGAGGCACCAGTGCTGCAGCGATCTTGCTTTGAGGAGTTGGACATTGTCAGATTTAATGCTGAGAGTGAGGATTCACCATTCTCCTCTCCAGCATATGAGGAGCTACTCGAGGAAGTGACTTGTACTGTCGCCATGTTGAATAGTCATGGGCCGGCGGAAAAAAGGAGCATTCGTCTTAAGAAAAGAAATAAATTAGATAGGTAAGGGTTCCTGGAACGATATGAACGCTTCCTGTCGGCTTGAGTCCATCTTTGGCATCGGGACTTACAATTTTCCCCCCGCATCTCTACGCTGAGGTGGAGGTGACAGTCGTCGATAGGTTCCAGGAGGGACTGGAAGGAGTCCCTTGGAGATTCCAGTCAGGGAGGACTTTCTGTCCCAGGTGGCGGGCTTGATGTGTCACCCTTGCCAAGAACTATGGAAACTGTAGGCTTGGACTCTGAGGGAGCCCAGCTCCTACATTTTGATGTCTCAACCGAGGTTGTTGAGACCATCCTCCACTCCAGAGCTCCATCCATGAGGAAACTGTTCGCCATGAAGTGGAGACTTCACTTCTTAATGTAGCAGGTGAACTCAGTTACTCAAAACTTAGTCAGATTAGTAATGTGATGGAGTTCCTGCAGGAAAGATTCGCTGCAGGGCTGTCCCCATCCACCCTGAAGGTTTACGTGGCTGCTTACAACATAACTCTGGGTGGCGTGTCTAATGGCGGGGACCCCCTTGTTACACATTTCCTCCGTGGTACCATAAGGCTGAGACCTGCAATACAGACCAAGGTTCCTACTTGGGACTAATCTCTGGTCCTCCAGGGTTTGTTTCAGGCACCCCTCGAGTCTATAGAGGAGGTTCCCTTTAAGTTTCTCTCTCTGAAGACTCTTTTCCTTTTAGCCATCACATCGCTAAAGAGATTAGGGTACCTAAGGACTCTATCTGTAGCCTCCTCCTGTCTTGAGTTTGCACCGGGGATGGCCAAGGTTTCGTTGGTATATGGTTCCCCTAGCGCAGGGGTCGGCAACCCGTGGCTCCGGAGCCGCATGCGGCTCTTTCACCCCTGTGCTGCGGCTCTTTCATCCCCTGCACGTAAGTTGTAGCAGCAGTCCCACTGTGAAAAAGTCCATATGAGAGGAATAAGCGCTGTTGCGCTGACTGTTTCAGGGGACTTTTATTCTGAAACTACGACGCGCATTAGTTCAGAAAGTTAAGCGGTTCAGTTCAGAGTGAATCATATATCACCCACCGCGTCAGATATCAGTTAACTATTATACATGAGCGCTGGAGAAAAGCCAATAACTTAGTTAACAGCCTCGGAACGAGTGCCTATTGTGTGTTTTGTGCGTCTTATAAGAGTGAGTTCACAATTACCACTATGTTTGCTTATGTACATACTCGTCTTTGTTATGACGCAGTTATTAGTGTTATAGCCCGATGCTAATTTAGCTGTGCTTCATTTTCTGTGTTTACATTTTGATCTGCTATGTTCAGATAAAGTAGTAATAATTAATGAATATAATCGTGTTCATGTATGAGGGGAGAAGCCAATAGTTTGTATGTATATATATATATATATATATGTAATTCTGTTACTAGAATCTTGTTTTATCTGTTACAGGAAAACCACACACACACACACACACACCACCTTTGCACTCCCTTCCATCCAAGTCTCCATCAAGTCTCCATCCAAGCCTCCATCCAAGCTCATCCATTTGAGCAAGGACATTACTGAGATCTTTGATCACACATGCTTCTTTTGCTCCCACATCTCAATCTCCTTCAGCATTACCGGACATTATTGAAGCTCATATTAATGGTTGGCTCCCCTCTTTGACCTGTTTAATCGAATAAATCACTTTGAGACCATTTCTTCCTTCTCTGTCGTGTTCTGACCGACACACCTGGCACATTGCTATACCCCCCATAGATTGTGGCTCCGGACATATTTGATTTATTTATTTTTTGTTAAATATGGCTCTTTCAACATTAAAGGTTGCCGACCCCTGCCCTAGCGTTAGCATTAGCATTATTAAAATTTTCCATAACATCACACAATAGAATTTACTGTGCTTTCTTGGTGATTTATATTTTGTTCAGATTATCTACTTCCAGTAAATGCAAACATTTATAAATACCAAAAAGAAAAAAAACACAACAACAACTAATATTTAAAGAATCCTATTTAAGGACTATTTTCACATCAGTTTTACCAAAGGCCATAGGAGACCATAAGAAAGGTGCCCATTTTCCTACCATTTTATCGACTTTTAATGTAATTTATTTATTTAATGGATATTTCAACTGTAAAAAAGGCTATTGATTCTTTTACATTAACCTTTCTAATGCATGTCTTCTTTGCATTTGAGGCACTCATACAACCACCTTACCTGAGCCAATCAGTAGCCAGGAACCTCAACCGCGTGATCTCCCCCCACCCCCCTCCCTCTCCCGATTGGAGTTCAGCGATCGGAGTTCGGTGCAGCGGGACACGGAGATGGGCGCTGGAGTTATTACAGCAAAATAGCACGTTTATAACAAGTTTATAAATCGTTTGTGGTTAAAGTTGTTGTGCGTGTATGCAAAGTAAGTTTCCATCCATCATAATATAATTGCAGAAACACTGATAAATAAGCTATTATGTCCGTGATAACTTTGTATATCCATGCGTGTAACTCCTGCCTGTAATCCTTTAGTTTCGATTTCATTCTCATCTCTTTATTAATACATTTCCCGAGTAATATTGTTCCGTTGTTTATTTCCATACTAAGTTATTTGTATTGCTTATATTTAACGGTAAAGTTGTCGTAAACAATCTGTTGTGCGCATGCGCTGTCATATCCCCACGAGGGCGCATGCACCTTTGCAGCGCGTGCAAGGTGTCAGGTTACCAATGTGCGCAGACGATAGTATAAAGCAACAGTCTAATTTACATTTGGTTTATTTTCTGTTTTATAAATAACGTCATGTTTAATTTATTAATCTTATTTACTATACTGTTTTTTGCCAATATGTTTAATTGGAATATTTAATTATTGTTATCACAATGTATATTCATGTTTATGTTACTTTTCTGAACTTGTAGAAAAACCACAACACAACACCACGACCATAGAACTGTGAGTGGTGACAATAAAGGGTTAATTCAACAGTCAATTGCATCTTCAATTGTCTCTAACCGGACAGTCTTTGGTGGGTCCGACTTTTGTCCCGGCAACTTCTCAGCGACGAAGCCCTTCTAAGAGCCAGTCGTTTTTTCATGGTCCTTCGAGCCGGATCGTGAACTTACCAAAGAAGTAGAAGATGTCACAATATGCAGAGGATGAGCCGACTGCGCGAGTCAGGAGAAAGACTGTTCTTCCCGCACGTTACAATGAGTATGATCTCACAGGCTTCACCATCCATAAACCCTTGTCACCACTCATTCGTTCAACCAGGCAGGCTGAGGACGATGTAGCAGAGGAAGGAGCAACTGCCTTTACTCCACTGTTACCAGGTTATGAAGCTGACAGTCTAATACAGTGGTCCGAAGAGGAATGTGAATCCGCATCAGACATCATAAGAGAGGAGAATGAGGATCTCCGCAAAGTCATGCAGATTATACAGCAGGAAAGGGACACAGTTCAGAGCGCTAATGACCAATATGCAAAGGAGCTTTCTCAGCTCAAGCAACAAATTAAACAACTTCAAATTCAGGTACAGCAACGTCCTGGAAATCAGCCCACTTCACCTGTCACCCCTCCAAGACAGTATAGCTCTCGCTGTCCTATACCTGCACCACGAGTCCAACCTCACACATGTCCTGATGACACAAGCTTCAGACCTGTTCCAGCTCCACGTCTCAAACAGCCAAGGGAGCATCAGGCCGAGGGCATTCTGAGAAGTCCTCAACACCACCCAACTCCCGTGTCTGCTCCTGTTATTAAACAGAGTTCCTCATACCCTTACATGTCACATGGGGGTCAGAGACAAGATGTGCATTACTCTCACAGGTCAGATACCTCGAGTCCTCTATACTGGGACTTTCAAAACACTGGCAGGCAACTACCAACGCCATGCCGGCCTCTTACTCCACCTGAACCATCTTTCCCTGAACCAGAACTTATGTATCGAGGTCCAACTCCTTCGATTCCTGACTTCATACATCCTAATCCAAGAGAGTTCTCAAGACTTAAAATTGCTTTGGAAAATATCCTCCCAGTTAATGCTACAGAGAGGTTTAAATTCCAGATTCTGATGGACCATCTGAAATTTGAGGAAGCTCTACTAATTGCCGACTCATACTGCCATTCGCAACACCCTTACACAAGGACAATGACTGCTTTAGACCAGCAGTATGGACAGCCACATCAACTAGCTCTACAACGGATTGCAGAGTTAATGGATGGACCAAACATTGCTTTTGGAGACCCGAAGGCATTTAAACTTTTTGCTCTCAAAGTTCGATCACTGGTTGGCATGTTGGAGCAATTAGGTTGCAAGGGCATTTTTGAGTTACAGTGTGGGTCTCATGTGTCTCGGTTGATGGGGAAGCTACCGCATGACCTGAGATCAGCGTTTCGCAGGTTTGCACATCCACATCATGTGCCCATCCCTACACTTTCAGATTTCGCTGCGTGGCTCGAGTATGAAATCCAAGTTCAAGAGGACAATACAAGGTATGCAAGCACTCAACGTAGAGGACAATTGACGAGAACAAGAGAGCCTAACAGAGACTTTAAATCGGACACTAAAAGCACCACAATCTATCTGGGCACTGAAAAGGCCGTTCCTGTGTCTACACAGTCTGTTCCACGATCTAAGACTCCTCCGAGACCCTACTGTCCCTACTGTGACAACAGTAAGCACTCCCTCAACAACTGTACGAATTTCAAACAGCTGACAAAAGAGCAAAAGAGAACTTGGCTAAAAGACAACAACAGATGCTGGCGCTGTGGCAGAACTCACATGGCAGCAGAATGCAACCTAAAAATGCGCTGCAAACAGTGCGGAAGCCGGCACCTCATGGTTCTGCACGACATCAGTGCTGGTAAGCCAGAGAATCCACCTGTGCAAGATGAAACTGTTGATACCAATACCTGTCTGCTTAACACCATGAATGAGATTCTCCTGATTCATAAGCCACCTACCAGCCGAAAGGTTCTTCTTAAAATCAGTAAAGTGATAATCAGAAACGGGAAGAGGAAGTTGAATGCATACGCAATCCAGGATGATGGATCAGAAAGAACTATCCTCTTACACAGTGCAGCTCAGCAGTTGGGCCTCATAGGTCAGCCAGAAGACCTTCCGCTTCGAACAGTGAGACAGGAGCTACAAATTCTCAGAGGCGCAACAGTCTCATTTACGATCTCTCCAGTTGCTCAGCCCACTAAACAGTACTATATCAAAGGTGCTTTCACTGCCAAACAGCTAAGCTTAGCAGAACACTCACACCCAGTGAAGAATCTGAGGGAGAGATATCGTCACCTTAAAGGACTTCCACTTCAGGAATTCGAAGCGGTCTGTCCCGTCCTGCTCATTGGATCGGACTACCCACATCTGATCACCCCTGTGGAACCAGTAAGACTAGGCCCCCCAGGGGGACCTGCAGCAATAAAAACTCGTCTTGGCTGGACATTACAGGGCCCAGTCCATCACTTGCATAACAGCATGAAAGAACAGCACTGTCTTTTCACCTCAGTTTCGTTCCCAGAATCAGATCTCTACAAGCAAGTGGAGAAACTATGGCAGATGGACGTTCTGCCCTGGCGCAACGAAAAGACTTGTATCAGATCCAGACAGGATCAGGAGGCTGTTGAACTTTTGGAAAGGAAGACAGTGAGAGTAGAGTTAGATGGTGTCAAGCGATATGCAACCCCGCTATTGCGTGTCAAGAACATGCCTGAGCTCAGAGCACCCAAAGAGTCAGTCTTGTCACAGCTCAGGGTCACAGAAAAGAGACTGGGAAAAAACCCACAGCAAGCAGTTACATATACTGCTGAGATATTGAAACTGGAACAAGCAGGCTACGTTAGCAAGCTGCCACAGAATGCTGAGACAGAGTCTTCCTGTTCGTGGTACATCCCGCATCACATGGTGCAGCACAATGGGAAAAACAGGATTGTTTTCAACTGTTCGTTTCAATATCATGGGCAAAACCTGAATGAGCTTCTGCTCCCTGGGCCAGTGTTGGGACCATCCTTACTTGCTGTTCTACTCAGATTTAGGGAACATTCAGTGGCAGTCAGCAGTGACATCAAGGGGATGTTCCACCAAGTTCGACTGCTCCCAGAAGACAAACCCCTCTTGCGTTTCCTCTGGAGAGACCTAAATGTACATGAACAACCAAGTGTGTATGAGTGGCAAGTCCTCCCCTTTGGCACTACCTGCAGCCCGTGCTGTGCAGTTTATGCACTTCAGAAACACGTCCTTGATCACAGTCAGCCTGGAGAGGACGTACACAATTCTGTGCTGAAATCTTTTTACGTAGACAACTGCCTACAAAGTTTCACTTCAGCAGAAGCAGCACAATGTTTCGTTGGAAGGATAAAGAGCTTGCTAGCAGATGGAGGTTTTGAACTGAGGCAGTGGTCCAGCAATGTCCCTTCAACGATAAGTCACCTTCCACATGATGCAATATCGGACAGTGCAGAACTCTGGATTTCACAAGGCCAAACAGACATCCAGGAGTCAACATTAGGGCTCCTGTGGAACCATCAGTCTGACACTATTTCCTACAAATACCGTGCCAAGGTCCGTGGTGAGACTACCATGCGCAACATATACAGAATCCTGGCCAGCCAGTATGACCCATTGGGCTACCTCAGCCCCTATACCACTCGCGCCAAGATCATTGTACAACGTCTGTGGGACAAAAAACGTGATTGGGATGATCCACATTTGCCTACAGATCTGCTACAAACCTGGACTGAATGGGAGGAGGAGCTACCAGACCTACAGAATATTGTTCTGCCACGGTGTTATTGTAGCCCCAACAAAGACACTGAAACGAGCCTAAGAGACGTACACGTTTTCTGTGACGCCTCTGAACGGGCTTATGGCTCTGTGGCATATCTTCGCACAGAGGACCAACACGGGCAAACAGAGGTAGCTTTCCTAACAGCAAGATCACGTGTAGCACCGAAAAAACAACAGTCAGTTCCCCGACTGGAATTGTGCGCTGCACTGACGGGAGCTCAACTTGCCAAAGTACTCAGAACCGAGTTGAACCTGCCCATACGCCAAACAATCTTGTGGACGGACTCCACCACCGTCCTCACATGGTTGCAATCCGACTCATGCCGGTTCAAGGTATTTGTTGGGACTCGAGTAGCAGAGATCCAAGATCTCACAGAGCAATACAGCTGGCGGTATGTCCCCTCCGCAAGTAATCCAGCAGACGACATCACTCGAGGAAAAAGTCTCCGTGAGCTTGGCCTTGAAAGCCGCTGGTACCAAGGGCCACTCTTCCTGAAAGACCCCCCAAATCTGTGGCCTGAATGCCCCAGTCCAGAGGAACCAGACAATAACGAAATTCGGAAAACTTGTGCTGGTACTTTGATATGTTTCACATCCTCTGATTTTGGTCAGTTTAAGACTCTCGAGGAGCTAATTGAGTACACAGCTCTTCAAGGAGCAGCCGATGGCAAGCCCACAGCCAGCGACTACAGAAGCGCTGAAATTAGTGTCTTGCAGCAAGCACAGCAAGAATGTTTCCCGTCAGACTTGGAACAGTTGAGAGCCTGTAAACCGCTTGCCAGCAACAGTCGATTAAGAGCACTGGCCCCAGAACTCGACGGAGAGACTAAATTAATCAGAGTCGGCGGACGTTTACGTCATAGTCCCTACCTTGAACCTGATAACATGCACCCTATAGTACTGGACCCAAGGCACCCCATCACTAAACTTATCATTCAAAGTTATGATTCCAAACTTTGTCATCCAGGTCCTGAGAGGGTGTTCGCAGAGCTCCGCCGTAAATACTGGGTTCTCCGGGGCAGAGAAGCCATCAAGCACCTGCAGCGTGTGTGTGCGCACTGCCAAAAATGGAGGAGAAGACCAGAGGTACCTAAAATGGCGGACCTCCCCCCAGCAAGACTGCGTCTTTTCAAGCCCGCCTTTTACTCCACTGGAGTTGACTGTTTTGGTCCTTATAACGTCAGAGTTGGCCGACGTAGTGAGAAAAAATGGGGAATAATATTCAAATGCCTCACAACCAGAGCAGTATACATTGATCTACTCCACAGTCTGGAAGCCGATTCCTTCCTTATGTCACTCAGACGTTTCACGGCTAGACGAGGAAAACCCCATGAGCTGTTGTCAGATCAAGGCACAAACTTCAGAGGAGGTGAAAGAGAGCTAAAGGAAGCCTTTGCAGCTCTTGTTCCAGACCTGCAGAGACAATTGGCCAAACAACAAATTGAATTTCATTTCAACCCTCCTAACTCACCACACTTTGGAGGTTGCTGGGAGCGGGAAATTCGCTCTTTAAAAAACGCACTACTGGTCACTCTAGGAGTTCAATCAGTGACCTTTGAGGTCCTTCAAACTGTACTGGTGGAGATTGAAGGAATCTTAAACTCCAAACCACTGGGATATACATCCTCCGATGTTTCTGATTCTAATCCCATCACTCCAAATCTTCTCCTCATGGGGCGGCCAGACGCTTCCCTCCCTCTGACAGTATACCCCCAGTCTGAGCTGGTCAGCCGACGCCGTTGGCGTCACAGCCAGATCCTTGCAGACCAATTCTGGAGACATTATCTCAAGTTCTACCTCCCTGGCCTCCAAAGTCGCCAGAAATGGCAAAATGACATTACAGACATCAAGGTCGATACAACGGTGCTGATTATTGATCCTCAGCTACCCAGAGCTTCCTGGCCCGTGGGAAAGGTGTTAGAGGTATTTCCGGGAGCTGATGCCAGAGTGAGGACAGTCAAGGTTCAGGTGGGAGACAAAACCTACACTCGACCAGTTGCACGCATTATACAATTACCAGCCATTCCTGATTAAATTAATTATTATCTCCTCAGTCCAATAGACGCCTTATTTTATGTGTACATATTTCCTTATGGAAATATGGGGGCGGCTGTAAAAAAGGCTATTGATTCTTTTACATTAACCTTTCTAATGCATGTCTTCTTTGCATTTGAGGCACTCATACAACCACCTTACCTGAGCCAATCAGTAGCCAGGAACCTCAACCGCGTGATCTCCCCCCACCCCCCTCCCTCTCCCGATTGGAGTTCAGCGATCGGAGTTCGGTGCAGCGGGACACGGAGATGGGCGCTGGAGTTATTACAGCAAAATAGCACGTTTATAACAAGTTTATAAATCGTTTGTGGTTAAAGTTGTTGTGCGTGTATGCAAAGTAAGTTTCCATCCATCATAATATAATTGCAGAAACACTGATAAATAAGCTATTATGTCCGTGATAACTTTGTATATCCATGCGTGTAACTCCTGCCTGTAATCCTTTAGTTTCGATTTCATTCTCATCTCTTTATTAATACATTTCCCGAGTAATATTGTTCCGTTGTTTATTTCCATACTAAGTTATTTGTATTGCTTATATTTAACGGTAAAGTTGTCGTAAACAATCTGTTGTGCGCATGCGCTGTCATATCCCCACGAGGGCGCATGCACCTTTGCAGCGCGTGCAAGGTGTCAGGTTACCAATGTGCGCAGACGATAGTATAAAGCAACAGTCTAATTTACATTTGGTTTATTTTCTGTTTTATAAATAACGTCATGTTTAATTTATTAATCTTATTTACTATACTGGTTTTTGCCAATATGTTTAATTGGAATATTTAATTATTGTTATCACAATGTATATTCATGTTTATGTTACTTTTCTGAACTTGTAGAAAAACCACAACACAACACCACGACCATAGAACTGTGAGTGGTGACAATAAAGGGTTAATTCAACAGTCAATTGCATCTTCAATTGTCTCTAACCGGACAGTCTTTGGTGGGTCCGACTTTTGTCCCGGCAACTTCTCAGCGACGAAGCCCTTCTAAGAGCCAGTCGTTTTTTCATCAACATTCTTTAACAATAGAGGCAGAAAATGATACAGAGAGCTGATGGTTACACAACACAAACCAGAAATTAGCTTATGTCTTACATCTGAGATCCATTTGATATCCAAATCCACAACTCCGTCCTTTCCAGTTGGTTTATTGAGAACTTTTTTGTATGCATGAAAACTTGCCAAGCTTGGACAGATAGAGAAACGGCTGAATTAAACTACATTCTTGAAGTAACCACATATTGCTGCCCACAAGTATACAGAATGTATCATATGTTATGTATTTCTTCATACTGAAATTGAACAAATCCAGGCCATATGGAACAGATAAGCAAACTAGAATGCCAGTGATAATGACAAATGCCCTCTTTTTCTGGTGGTGCATCCCTTCCTTCTGTGTTTCACCAGGACTTGGTCTCAACAGGATCTTGAGCACTCCTAGACTACATGCAGTGATTACAGAGAGACTGACTGATAATGAGAGAGTGTACGCTGCGATTGGGGGATCTGGAAAGCTGAACGCAACGGATCCTCCATAAGGCAAAATCAGCAGCCAGACCAATCCAGAACCGATATATCTGTGCTTCACAAAGGCTGGGTTGCGGTACATCGCTGGATGAGCCACAGCCATGTAGCGTTCAACACAAATCAAGCTATTCATGAGGGGACGTCCAACCATGTTGCTTCCAGAAAATAAAATAAAAATTAGTATTATGTTTTGATAGTCAAGAACAAAAGCAACCAGTATAAACACAAAAAATATGACGGCCAAAAGTTCTAATACAGACAGGCTGACTGTAAAGATGTCTGAGGTTGCCAGACTTCCCCCTTTTCTAATGTCACTTGTGCTCAGCCAGAGGACCCAGGTGTGGATGGGCAGGATGATAAAGAACTGGAATGCTGTGGTAGAGAATCCAATGAAACTCCCTGGATAAGAGTCAAAGCATGTATATGGAAGAGGAGATGTTTGGTTCACAGAGACCGTGGTGTTCGTCATGCTCTTCAGTAGAAAACGAGTGCAAGTCTCTAATGAACATGAAGAACGATTGTGAAATGGTTTAATTAATATTAATTTTAAAACATGTATAAAGAGAAGAAAAACAGACAAAATACATTGTTAGCAACTGTTACACGGAAATGTAACTTTTAAAATTGTATACTGACCTGGTACTGGACAGACATAAAGTTGTTCATTCAATGCAGTTTATCTCATCAGGGCGTGCAACACTTATATCAGCTGCGAAGGTATGAATTATATATGGAAAATATGCAAACGGAAAGCAGACCTTTAACGATTGTTTAAACAGTTCCAAAATCTCAACAAATGAAGAGAAGCGAGCCGATATCTATCTATCTATCTATCTATCTATCTATCTATCTATCTATCTATCTATCTATCTGTCTATCTATCTATCTATCTATCTATTTCACAGAGGCAGCCACACCTTCAGCACCAGATTCCAGATGATAAACAAACAACTAACATTGCTAGATAAATTCTTATGTAAAATGCTGGTATCATAGTATGAGTATTGTGGATGAGCCACAGCCATGTCAACACAAATCAAGGAGTTTGTAAGGAGTCAGATATTCCTCTGCCGATTACCTGCAACCCTGTCTTGGTTTGTCTCTAAATGCTTCTCTCTTTATTCTTCAAATGTTGATGTATATTGTATTATGCTAAGATGCATCGTATTATTTCCATCACCCTGTTGAGCCAAAGTCTATCCAAATCCGACATCATTATAAAATATGCTAACTATTTAGGAACAGAAACAAAGGGAACTTTCCCGCTCTCCATTTCCAACTCTGCGATTGGCTCTCCAGTCAAGAATGGGTGCATACCTATGCATCTTTAAAAATACCTGACTTATCTCTTATCCTTTACTTTCCTTACTCCTACTGTCTTTCCCTTTCCACGGCGACCGTAGCTTCTGAGCCAACACGTTTGAACTTCCCGCGAATCTAACAAAGGAACTTACCAGCATCCAAACAATGAACTCTCTGAATGCACGCATTAGTGGCTCAGCAACCAAAGAAAACCCATGCAACTAATAATTATCAATCTCTAAATGTATTTAAACATTATGTAATGAAATAACTATAGTTTATAGTTAATAGGCTCTTTAAGTTAAATCTTGCATTAATGGGACAGCACTTCCTATTGGCTGTGCAGGTGGCGCTATTTCCCACTGAGTTTGAACAGTCTGCAGCAGAGCAAGGGAGAACTGCTGTGGGTGAGTTGTTAAAATGATCAATTTCATGACAAGTACTGCCACAAATCCTATACCATTTGAGTTGATTAGCCACGGGTAAAATTAAAATACATTTGAAAACTATAAAAACAAGACAACATCTGTTTTTCTCTGTGGTGACAATAAACAATACAGAAATGTAAACAATAACTTTCACTGATCTGTTAAATGGACAGATAATCATTTAAATGCTGGTCCCATGTCACATTTGTTTAACATGTGTATGAATTATGAAAGGAAAATATGCAAATATGAAATGAAAAGCAACATATCACAGCATGTGTTCATTTAAGTTTCATAATGAAGGGCTTTATTTTTTATTTTTTTTACATTTATAGATTTGGCAGACGTTTTTAACCAAAGCAACTTACATTGCTTTCAAAGTACATATTTAATCAATTCTTGCTTTCCCTGGGTATCAAATCCATGACCTTGATGTTCCAAGCGCCACGCTCTAATGTTTAGGATACAGGAATGTTTATTTTGTGATTAATTTTGCTTCCGCAACCATATTTAATTAAGTAATATGACACATTTTGCGTGTAACATCTACATTGTGTCCCCATAATAGTATGTCAAACGTTGGTTCATCATGCTTGAATCTTTAGTTGGTGGATTTATTTATCATTATGTGTAAAAACATGAAAGGTTGGCAATATTCAGTCCTTTTAACAGGGCAACTGGCTTACTAACTTCAAATTATTTTAAAAAGGAAAACATTTGATATGTTGTGTGCTCTTGAACACTTGTTGAAATGCATGTTCCAGTCGTAGTAACACCTGATTTAGACTATCAAACATTAATGATGAATGACAAAAAACAAAAACAATTTACATCTGTTCCTTTCAATAATTTTTCAAACCGCCTTCAGAGAATCAGGTTTGTAAAAACCTCATGCGTACAACAAGAACAAAACCGATTTAAATTAGATTTTGTGCCCTCTCCAGGGAACTTTCACTGCTTTGAACGCTAGGGGAAATACCTTGACGACACTCTAATGAAACACTTTGTAAACAATCAAATGATGGGTCGACTGAATGTGAGTGAGAGCCGCAAGTCGTGACATCACAAACCAGAGTGATAAAGGTGACAGTAGCTTTGAGTGTCTTCAGCAAGCACTGTGTGTGAGGGTGTGTGTGTGTTGTTGTTGCGCTGATGTTGTTTTTGAGGCTCTGTGGCGATCTAGGTCCTGGGGTTCGCAAATGGATCTGACAGTGGGGTGTGAGATGGGCGCTGCCTTATCTCGGCCCTTACCTGGCAGATCCAGTGCCATTTTCATGGCTTCAGAAGCACGCCCGAGGTGGTTACTTCCGACCAAACAGAGGCACCAGTGCTGCAGCGAGCTTGCTTTGAGGAGTAGGACATTGTCAGATTTAATGCTGAGAGTGAGGATTCACCATTCTCCTCTCCAGCATATGAGGAGCTACTCGAGGTAGTGACTTGTACTGTCGCCATGTTGAATAGTGATTGGCCGGCGGAAAAAAGGAGCGTTCGTCTTAAGAAAATAAATAAATTAGATAGGTAAGGGTTCCTGGAACGATATGAACGCTTCCTGTCGGCTTGAGTCCATCTTTGGCATCGGGACTTGCAATTTTTCCCCCGCATCTCTACGCTGAGGTGGAGGTGACAGTCATCGATAGGTTCCAGGAGGGACTGGACGGAGTCCCTTGGAGATTCCAGTCAGGGAGGACTTTCTGTCCCAGGTGGCGGGCTTGATGTGTTACCCTTGCCCAGAACTATGGAAACTGTAGGCTTGGACTCTGAGGGAGCCCAGCTCCTACATTTTGATGTCTCAACCGAGGTTGTTGAGACCATCCTCCACTCCAGAGCTCCATCCATGAGGAAACTGTTCGCCATGAAGTGGAGACTTCACTTCTTAATGTAGCAGGAAGCAGGTGAACTCAGTTACTCAAAACTTAGTCAGATTAGTAATGTGATGGAGTTCCTGCAGGAAAGATTCGCTGCAGGACTGTCCCCATCCACCCTGAAGGTTTACGTGGCTGCTTACAACATAACTCTGGGTGGCGTGTCTAATGGCGGGGACCCCCTTGTTACACATTTCCTCCGTGGTACCATAAGGCTGAGACCTGCAATACAGACCAAGGTTCCTACTTGGGACTAATCTCTGGTCCTCCAGGGTTTGTTTCAGGCACCCCTCGAGTCTATAGAGGAGGTTCCCTTTAAGTTTCTCTCTCTGAAGACTCTTTTCCTTTTAGCCATCACATCGCTAAAGAGATTAGGGTACCTAAGGACTCTATCTGTAGGTTTCCACCGGGGATGGCCAAGGTTTCGTTGGTATATGGTTCCCCTAGCGTTCAACACAGCATGAGTTCCCTTGAAAGGCAATGCCTCAGGTTACGTATGTAACCATAGTTCCCTGAAGAGGGAAATGAGACGCTGCGTATTTGGCCTCAGCTTCTCACGTCTTACGGGCTTGCTTCAGACACTCTTCCAAGCTATCGTCTCCGGTTTCAGGCGCACCTTTATCACCCTGGTTTGTGACGTCACCAACTTGCGTCTGTCACTCACACTTGGTCGATCAATCGTTCGGTTGTTTACATAGTGCTTCACAAGACAATTATCAAGGTATATCCCCTAGCGTTTGACACAGCGTCTCGTTCCATCTTCAGGGAACTATGGTCACATACGTAACCTGAGACGTTTTCCCGCTTATATGTAATGTAGCCAAAATACACTTTTTCATCTCTTTGCAATATTAAAAATGTATTTAAAAGTATTTAATTTACATGCATATTAGCATTCTTAAAATCTCCCATAACATCCACAATAGAATTTATTATGGTTTATTGGTCATTTATATTTTGTTCAGATTATCTACTTAAATATTTGTACATACAGTAAATTAAAACATATATAAATACCAAAAAAAGTACAGTACTATTCAGTACTATTTTCACATCAGGCAGAGTATACCAAAAGCTAATGGAGACTATAAGAAAGGCATCCCATTTTGCTAGCATCTTACGGCTTTAATGCCATTTATTTATTTATTGGATATTTCAACATTTTTTTCCAACAGAGGCAGAAAATGGTACAGAAAGCTGATGGTTACACAGTACGACCCAGATATATCTGACATCTGAGAGCTGTTTGCATCCTTTCCTGTTATTTCAATGAGAACCTGTTTTGATGCATGAAAACTTGCCAAGCTTGGACAGATAGAGAAACGGCTGAATTAAACTACATTCTTGAAGGAACCACATATTGGTGCCCAAAAGTATACAGAATGTATCATAAATTATGTATTCCTTCATAATGGCAACTAACAGATCCAGACCATATGGAACAGATAAGCAAACTAGAATGCCAGTGATAATGACAAATGCCCTCTTTTTCTGGTGATGCATCCCTTCCTTCTGTGTTTCACCAGGACTTGGTCTCAACAGGATCTTGAGCACTCCTAGACTACATGCAGCGATTACTGAGAGGCTGACTGATAGAGAGAGAGTGTAGACTGCGATTGGAGGATCTGGAAAGCTGAACAAAATGAATCCTCCACAAGGCAAAATCAGCAGCCAGACCAATCCAGCACCGATATATCTGTACTTCACAAAGGCTGGGTTGCGGTACATCGCTGGATGAGCCACAGCCATGTAGCGTTCAACACAAATCAAGCTATTCATAAAAGGACGTCCAACCACGTAGCTTCCAGAAAAGAACATATATATTAGTATTGTGTTTTGATAGTCAAGAACAAAAGCAACCAGTGTAACCACAAAAAATATGACGGTCAAAACTTCCAATAGAGACAGGCTGACTGTGAAGATATCTGAGGTTGCCAGTCTTCCCCCTTTTCTAATGTCACTTGTGCTCAGCCAGAGGACCCAGGTGTGGATGGGCAGGATGATAAAGAGCTGAAACGCTGCGGTAGAGAATCCAATGAAACTCCCTGGATAAGAGTCTGTGCATAAAAATGCAAAAGGATATGTTTGGTTCACAGAGACTGTGGTGTTCATCATGCTCTTCAGTCGAAACGAGTGCAAGTATCTAAAGAACATGAAGAACAACTGTGAAATGGTGCAGTGAAGATTCATTTAAAAACATGTATAAGCAGAAGAAAATACAGACAAAATACATTGTTAAAGACAATGACACAGAAACGTAACTATTAGATTGTACACTGACCTGGTACTGGACAGACATATAATTTTTTGCTACGGTTAATGAATTCACTGGTTCAATCTGTCTTTTTGTGTGTGGATATGTGGTGTGAAAGCAGGAGGTGTGGCTACTGATTACTGCCTCATCTATCATCATCTATCATCTATCCATCTTCTATCATCACCACCTGCTGCACTTAAACACCCAGTCTATATTATGTCTTGCTTACCACCTTGTGTTTGTAAGATCGTTGTTGTGTTTTTCACCACAGTGTTCGTCCCATGCTTCTGGCTCCTCGTTGTATCCCTGCGCCACCTGCACTCTTAGCCCGTCTTCAATCTGACCGTCATTGTTTGCACTATTGTTTTTAGAAATAAACTGTCTATTTTCACTTGGTACCAAATTGGCCTGTGTTTCCTGATCTGACCAACATGGATTTAGCGAGTGCAACCATCCTGCAGGAATGTCTGTACAACAGCACTGCACGTTTTGATCATCAGGAGGAGCACACAGCAGTCACAGGTTACGAAGTACAGGCCTTGGTTGTGCAGTTGTCCGAGCACACTAAGAGGATGCCTATAACTTCCTGTTCCCACTGCACCATACCCACCGACTTTTCCCGCTACCATCAGTCATTCCAGCCGCCAACACGAGCCGGGTTTGCCTTCACCAGAACAATATTCGGGTGAGCCCAATTACTTTAGAGCATTTGTGTGTGTTCAGTTTTTTCTTTCTCCAGCCATTGACATTTGCTACCGAACAATCAAAGGTAGCACTAGTGATCACCTTACTTTCCGGACACGTGGTTTAATGGGGAACGGCGGTGTGGGAGAACCAACATCAGTGCTGCTCCTTGTTCCAGGTCCTGGAACAGCAGTTGTTCGATTGGTTGGTGGTCGGACGTGAGGCACAGCAGAAGCTCGCCTATTTGCACCAAGGTTTCTAGTCAGTCTCAGACTACTCTATCGAGTTCCGCACCCTTGCAGCCGAATCAAAATGGAACAAGTTTGCGCAGTGGGACCCGCGTTTTTGACTGCTCTGAACACCGTCCACTCTCGAGTGTATTTTACCTGAGAGACTCATTGTCTCCATACTCATATAGGAGGTCAAGTTGATGGTCTAATTGGCCTTAGAACGGGTAATGCCTCTGACCGAGTCGGTTATTTTGCGGATTACCGTCTGATGTTCTTCAGTGGGGTCATTGTTCCAATATGGTATGTCATTCAGGTGTTAATTGAATAACATTTTTTTCCCTTATGTATCTAATTTGAAACCTGTTTTTCATTCTCACATTAATCCACCTGCCTTGGTTCCCCCATCGCCGTAACTCATAGATTGGGAATCTACATATTCGATAAATCGTATTCTGGATTCGAGAAGGAGGGGACACGGATTCCAGTATCTGGTGGACTGGGAAGGTTACGGTCCAGAGGAGAGAAGTTGAGTTCCTGCTAGGGATATTTTGGATCACTCATTTATTGAGGATTACAATCAACGGGTAAGTTCTTCTGGGAGCGCCAGGAAGCGCTCTTAGGTGAGGGGGTACTGTCATGGTTCATGACTTCACTGGTTCATTTTGTCTGTAGATGGTGTGAAAGTTTGAGGCGTGGCTACTGATTACCAGCTCATCTATCATCATCATCACCACCACCTGCTGCACTTGATCACCTAGTCTATGTTATGTCTTGCTAACCACCTATTATGACAGATTTCTGATGTGTTTCTGTGGTCAAGTCCTGTCTACCATCTGCTCCCTCTGGTATTCCTCTGTTCCAGTTGTTCCTGTCTGTCCTGTCTGGTTTCAACACAGTGTTCGTCTCCCGTCTCATGTAATTGGCATGATACATCTGCCTGACTAATGATAAATTGTTCCATCTGATTTTATTCCGACGCAACAAATCCTCCAAACGGCAAAATCAGCAGCCAGACCAATCCAGAACCAACATATCTGTGCTTCACAAAGGCTGGGTTGCGGTACATTGCTGGATGAGCCACAGCCATGTAGCGTTCAACACAAATCAAGCTATTCATAAAGGGACGTCCAACCATGCACCTTCCAGAAAAAAAAATACAAACTAGCACTATGTTTTGACAGTTAAGAACAAAAGCAACCAGTATAAACACAAAAAGTATGACAGTCAAAAGTTCTAATAGAGACAGGCTGACTGTGAAGATATCTGAGGTTGCCAGTCTTCCACCTTTTCTAATGTCACTTGTGCTCAGCCAGAGGACCCAGGTGTGGATGGGCAAGATGATAAAGAACTGGAACGCTGTAGTAGAGAATCCAATGAAACTCCCTGGATAAGAGTCTGCGCATGTAAATGCAAGAGGAGATGTTTGGTTCACAGAGACTGTGGTGTTCATCTTGCTCTTCAGTCGAAACGAGTGCAAGTCTCTAAAGAACATGAAGAACAATGTGAAATGGTGTAATGATGATTCATTTAAATACATGTATAAACAGAAGAAAATACAGACAAAATACATTGTTAAAAAAAGTGACACAGAAATGTAACTATTAGATTGTATACTGACCTGGTACTGGACTGACAGAAAGTATTTGATGCAGTGTAGTTTATCTCATCAGGGCGTGCAACACTTATATCAGCTGTGAAGGTATGAATTATATCTGGAACATATGCAAATGCAAAGCAGACCTTTACTGATTGTTTACACAGTTCCAAAATTGATCAAATGAGGAGAAGCAAGCAGCTATCTATCTATCTATCTATCTATCTATCTATCTATCTATCTATCTATCTATCTATCTATCTATCTAGATCAGGGGTCTCAAACTCAAATGAGCTGGGGGCCACAGGAGGCAGAGTCTGGGTGAGGCAGGGCCGCATCAAGTATTACACACACAAAAAATATTTTCTCAAACGTCATTATTGACAGTTTTATAACTTCAATAGGTTCTTCTGAGCATGAACTCTCCTGAACATAAACAGAGTATTGAAGAACATGAACGGTTCTTCTGAATATGGCTTGTCTTGCCTACTTCTTGCTGCCAGAGACCTGCAGATCTTCCTCTCACACAACTGAGCCACATTTGGCTTGAGAGAGGAAACAGTTGAGACTCTCAGTATAGCTTGAAGATGATCGTCAGTAAGTAGACCTGGACTTGGACTTAGTGAAGATCAAGATTGATAAAAACGTTTTCATTATTTCGAGATACTAAGTCATTATTATGAGAACATTTCTCATTATTTTAAGATACTAAGTCATTATGAAAATCTTTCTCATTATTTCGATATACTAAGCTATTATAATGAGAAACTCTCTCATTATTATGACCTAATTATTGTTATGACTATGACCAACATTATGATAGAGATTATAATGACTTTTCTGATGACATGAACATTGTAGCATTTGTATATGGTAGAAAATAACATAAAGCACCTAACATGACACATAATAAATAATAATAATAGCAATAATAAAGCACCTAACATGACACACACATGCACTCACAAAAAAAAAACAAAAAAAAAAAATTTCTCTATTCCCCATGCTTGTGCTACTTGTATTCAGAATGTTTGAAACTTTGTATTGTAAGCGCTCTTATGTGTTTTTGTATCCTTTGGACAAATTGCTTCTATATTCCTCAAATTGTAAGTCGCTTTGGATAAAAGCGTCTGCTAAATGAGTAAATGTAAATGTAAATGTAAATGTAAAATACTGAGATAGGCGACTGCTACCGGCTGTTAATTATCAGCTGGGACTGTGGGACATCTTTATTTATTATGTACAAACAATGGGATGCAGCCACGGAGGCGTTATTTACTGGATTATTATTATTATTATTATTATTATTTACTGGAAACTGAGAGCTCTGATGAGCCTCAAGCCAGACTCTGAAGCTGGACGGCGGGCGGGATCTGGCTGAGTGTCCCGGCGGAGCTCAACTCCCCTCGGTGACACTGTCAACGGAGCATTGGTGTTGGTCTTTAATTTGCAGATTCGTCATGATAACATATCATTCGCATGGATAGTGGCGATCATATCGCCATCAACTTTACAGCAAATCAGCGCATTTTAGAAAATGGAAAAACAAAATACAATCCTCATGACGCTAAATCCAACGCCGATAACAGTAACACTGACTTCGTCCAGCTCAAAGCAGAACATGCTCAATTTCAAACACAATAAGAAGTAATAATTCTATGACGGCTTTGACAAATATGATGTTACATGCGCAGCTCCATAGTTGTGAAATGTTTCTCTGTTTGCGTCAAGCCCGGCCGATTCCCTGCCCCCGGGAGTCATTTACTCCACTGTGATTGGCCCCCGGGAGTCATTTACTCCACTGTGATTGGCCCCCGGGAGTCATTTACTCCACTGTGATTGGCCCCCGGGAGTCATTTACTCCACTGTGATTGGCCCCCGGGAGTAATTTACTCCACTGTGATTGGCCCCCGGGAGTCATTTACTCCACTGTGATTGGCCCCTGGGAGTCATTTACTCCACTGTGATTGGCCCCCGGGAGTCATGTACTCCACTGTGATTGGCCCCCGGGAGTCATTTACTCCACTGTGATTGGCCCCCGGGAGTCATTTACTCCACTGTGATTGGCCCCCGGGAGTCATTTACTCCACTGTGATTGGCCCCCGGGAGTCATTTACTCCACTGTGATTGGCCCCCGGGAGTCATTTACTCCACTGTGATTGGCCCCTGGGAGTCATGTACTCCACTGTGATTGGTTGGTTTATACAGCTCCTGCTCGCACGAAAATGGAACCTTCCGCATACAACGCGGTAAAGCGCTATTCATTCAAAACTCGCGGGCCGCACTTACATTAAACTTTCATATTGTCCCGTGGGTCACAAAATATCGTGTCGCGGGCCGCATGTTTGAGACCCCTGATCTAGATAGATAGATAGATAGATAGAGGAAGAGAAAATTTAACAAACAACTAACTTTGATACTAACATTAATTATATAGATAAATTCCTATGTAAAATGTTGTATAAAAGTATTGTGGATGAGCCACAGCCATGTCAACACAAATCAATGAGTTTGTACGCAAGTAATCGTCTATTCAGGTAGCTTCAAGAAAAGAATGTAACTCGGAGTTTAATTTCATGATAGTTAAAAGGAAAAGCAACCAGACCTAAAGAAGTCTGTGCGTGTGACTGCAAAAGATGATGTTTGGTTCTCGGAGACCGTGCTGTTCATGATTCTCTTCAAGACATCAAGTGTCTAAAGAACATGAAAAACAACATATAATACAATGGTATATACTATATAGAGTATGGCTCTGGATCAAATGAAATGAACACCAGAGCGTTCCTTGATATTCCACACTTCATGAAGACGCAGAACCGGCGCCACTGAAGCTGTGTTTAATTGTCCCTAGTGTCTTCTAGTGACTTATTTGTGTTTAAAGACACTTCCCTGACAGACAAAAAGCAGGAGACATCCTCAGACCTTGGGATTGACTTCAAAGAAACCAAAGTCACCCCCACTGATTTCACTACAAGTCCTGGGGAACGAGATACACATACACACATATATTCACTTTACACTGAATACACAAAAATAGCCTAACTATTTCATCCTGGATACGACATATTCTCATGTACAATGCTTTTCCTATTGGCTGTGCAGGTGGCGCTGTTTCCCACTGAATTTGAACAATCTGCTTCAGAGCGAGGGAGAACTGCTGCGTGAGATGTTTATGATGTAGCTCCACTATAAAAGTAAAAAATATCAATTTGATGTCAAGTACTGGATGCTATATGGGAAGAATTGCTTACAATATTTACCAATTTATTTTTAGAGATTTAGTGTTGGGTCAATGTAGTGAAATATATACGTACAGTACAGCATATAGAAAGAAGGTATGAAATTCTCGCTGTAAGCAGTAACGCCCCGCCCCCCCCTCCCCTCCCCTCTCGTCTCCATCATGGCAGCAGTGACAGGTAAAGTGCGCGTTACAGTAAATTGTCAAGTATTTTTAGAGTTTAATTGTCAATTATTAATTAGTATTTATATGAGATCTTAATGGTTATAATTTTAAATGTAATTAATAGGTTAAAACCCCAAAAATATTTAAAATGGGCATTTATGGTCGTGTGGAACGAATCGATTGATTTTTAGTGCATTCTTATGGGAAAAATTGTTTTTATATACGAGCATTTTGGTTTACGAGCTCGCTCTTGGAACGAATTAAAGTCGTAAACCGAGGTATTAATGTACTAAGGTAATTTCCATGCTGGCTGTCAGAAAGGTTAACTGTTGGCAAATTGCCATTCTGTCTGTCTCTCTCTCTCTCTATCTCTCTCTCTATATATATATATATATGTATATATCTGTGTATGTATTCTGTGTTTTAGATTTATTCATTTGTATTCATAGTTTTGTGTTTTACAATCCATGTATTCACACCTGTGTCACAGTCGTGTCTATTCACTTTCTGTTACCTTCCTTGTTCTTTCCGTGTCATTTCCTACACCTGTCTTGTCAAACACTTCCCTCGTTAGTCATCAGCTGTTGTTATGAATACAAGCTCCGCGCTCCCCACTCTGGCCACTGGAGGGAGCTCACATTTATACTGATACACATACACTACATTTCCCAGAAACCCACACATTGGACTGATTGTCACACCAGCTGGACACCATTTACATGAACTATAAAAGACATGAACTTTACATGAACTATAAAAGACTCACATGCATGCACACACATGGCGAGGTCTCGATTTACTACGGTTATCATTCTGAGTATTTATATCCCTGTCTGTTTTCCTGTTGCTGATTCTACTATTACCCGCGTTTGATTCGGTTTTGCCTCCCCCGACTTGTGCCTGGATTATCGCTTGTGAATGTTCTCTGCCCATCTTGACTTTTCTGCCTGGATTATCATACCTGATTCTGTCTGCCTGCCTTTCTGACTCTTGCCTGAATTACGGATGCTCTCTGTTTGCCCTCACCTTCTGCCTGTACGACCATTCTTAATAAAGACAAGTGATTGGAATCTCTGCCTGTGAGTCGCCATTGTTACAGCTGTTCCCAATTATCCTGTGTATATAAACCTCATGTGTTCCCTTGTCTTTGTCGATTGTTGGTGTTGCTTCCTTGTGTGTGGATATATCTCTGTGTTCCTTGTCGCTGCGTTTCTGAAGCTTTATGCACAAGTGTGTTGTTTTGTTTTGTATATTTAAAGTATTTTGGTTTTATTAAAAGTGATTTCTGTTTGAAATTCTACTTCTCTGCATTCCTCCCGCATCACACATGGTGATAACAACCTGATAATACTCTCTGTAATGAATATGAATAAGTCACTTTAACGTTTGATTTCTGTTACATGCTTTGGCAACTTTTTAGTATGATAAAACAGAAATATTCTTCTTTGTGGCCATGAGAAAAATCTTTCTTAAAGTTCATAAATATTGAGTGGCCTCATTTGGTGCAGAGATGGCCGCTTCTTTGAACTTAATTCTGAAACTAAGACAAATTCAGCAACGCTGGGGCAATACCTTGACGATAGTCTCATGAAGTACTATGTGAACATACGAGCGATCAACCAAGTGTGAGTGACAGCCGCAAGTCGGTGACGTCACGAACCAGGGCGATGAAGGTGCGTGGGAATCCAGTGACAGTAGCTTTGAGTGTCTTCAGCAAGCACTGTGTGAGAGATTGTGTGTGTTGTCGCGCTGGTCGTTTGAGTTTACTTCGACTGAACTATTCTTGAGACTAGTTTAAAAGAAAAGGGCTGTCCAATTTTAACAAAATGGCGAATCAAACATTTGTGCAGTGTGTGTCTTCCTGCCCTCACTACATTTCGGGTGGGGACGCAGACTCACTGTGTGTGTTTGTTGGGAGCAGGTCAGCGTTTGAGAGTGCTGACTGTAATCACTGCAGCCAGCTACTGCTGCGGGTGCTCAATTCCCGTCTGACGGTCTTTGATACTGAGTCCGCCCAGGCTCGCGCTCCCCATGGGCAAATGGATCAGACGATGGGGTGTAAGACGGGCACTGCCATTTATAAGCCCTTACCCGGCAGACCCACTCATGTGGCTCGGATTATTGTGTCCCTTCTGCCCTCCCCTGTTTGGTGACCAGCACCAGGAATTTAAAAACAAGGTCTGTCCAGTGTGAGCACTTACGTCCATATGTCCACACTTACGTCCATAGGTCTGTCCCTTGGCGTAAGACTGACCAACTGTTTGTTTCCTTCAGGAGCCCTAAGGGGCGGCCCCAGCATCCAAACCAACCCTTAGCAGATGGATAGTTGAGCCTATCTCTCTTTTGAGGCTCATGAGTCGGTCGGATTCCCATCTCCTCTGAGGGTTCGTGCCCACTTCACTAGGAACGTGGCGGCCTCTAAGTCTGATGTCTGTGATGCGACAGGCTGGTCCAGATTCCAAAAGATTTCTTCTTGCTAACAAATTCTGCGATGCAAAAATAAAAAAAACCAAGTATGTAAACAAGACTTACGTGATTTCAAGCTCCAATGACGATAATTTCTCCAAACTAGTATTTGAAGAATTCTATTTCAAGACTGTCTTCATATCTTGCAGAGTTTTACCAAAGGCCAAGGGAAACCATAAGAAAGGTGTCCAATTTTGTTACTATTTTATCAACTTTAATGGCATTTATTTTTTTATTATATATTTCAACATTCTTTGACAATAGAGGCAGAAAATTATACGGAGAGCTGATGGTTACACAACACAACCCAGAATTGAGCTTATCTCTTAAATCTGACAGCCATTTGATATCCAAAGGCTCAGCTCCGTCCTTTCCTGTTGGTTTAATGAGAACTTTTTTGGATGCATGAAAACTTGCCAAGCTTGGACAGATAGAGAAACGGCTGAATTAAACTACATTCTTGAAGTAACCACATATTGGTGCCCACAAGTATACAGAATGTATCATAAGGTATGTATTTCTTCATACTGAAATTGAACAAATCCAGGCTGTATGGAACAGATAAGCAAACTAGAATGCAAGTGATAATGACAAATGCCCTCTTTTTTTGGTGGTGCATCCCTTCCTTCTGTGTTTCACCAGGACTTGGTCTCAACAGGATCTTGAGCACTCCTAGACTACATGCAGCGATTACTGAGAGGCTGATTGATAATGAGAGAGTGTAGGCTGCAATTGTGGGATTTGGAAAGCTGAACGCAGTGAATCCTCCAAATGGCAAAATCAGCAGCCAGACCAATCCAGAACCAACATATCTGTGTTTCACAAAGGCTGGGTTGCGGTACATCGCTGGATGAGCCACAGCCATGTAGCGTTCAACACAAATCAAGCTATTCATGATGGGCCGTCCAACCATGTAGCTTCCAGAAAATAATACATAAATTATAAATATGATTTGATAGTTAAGAACAACAGAAACAAGTGTAAGCACAGAAAGTATGACAGTCAAAAGTTCCAATAGAGACAGGCTGACTGTGAAGATGTCTGAGGTTGCCAGTCTTCCACCTTTTCTAATGTCACTTGTGCTCAGCCAGAGGACCCAGGTGTGGATGGGCAGGATGATAAAGAACTGAAACACTGTAGTAGAGAATCCAATGAAACTCCCTGGATAAGAGTCTGAGCATGTAAATGCAGGAGGATATCTTTGGTTCACAGAGACTGTGGTGTTCATCTTGCTCTTCAGTCGAAAACGAGTGCAAGTCTCTAAAGAACATGAAGAACAATGTGAAATGGTGCAGTGAAGATTCATTTAAAAACATGTATAAAGAGAAGAAAATACAGACAAAATACATTGTTAGTAACAGTGATACAAAAATGTAACTTAGATTGTATACTGACCTGGTGCTGGACAGACATATAATTTTTTGCTACGGTTAATTAATTCACTGGTTCATTCTGTCTTTTTGTGTGTTTATATGAGGTGTGAAAGCAGGAGGTGTGGCTACTGATTACCGGCTCATCTATCTTCATCTTCATCACCACCTGCTGCACTTGATCACCCGGTCTATATTGTTTATTGCTTACCACTTTATGTTTGTCAGATCGTTGTTGCGTTTCAACACAGGTGGTGTAATGAAGATTCATTTAAAAACATAAATACAGACAAAATACATTGTTAGAAAGAGTGACACAGAAATGTTACTATTAGATTGTATACTGACCTGGTACCGGACAGACATAAAGTAGTTCATGTAGTGCAGTTTATCTCACCTGGGTGTGCAACACTTATATCGGGTATGAATTATATCTGGAAAATATGCAAACAGAAAGCAGACCATTAATGATTGTGCTAATTGAGTGTTTACACAGTTCCAAAGTCTTATCAAGTGAGAAGTGAGCTCATATCTATAAATCCATCTCTCTCTCTCTCTATCTATCTATCTATATATCTATCTATTTGTTAAATAAACATAAATACTGCAGTTTCATTTTCATCCAGCTTACTACTTGTGTTTTCAAATGGTATTTTATTAATTTATTATTTTATTATTGACATAAAATAAATTACACAATGTAATATTATTTGAATATCAAATTAGTTATAGTCAAATATGGAATCTTACATTTAGGCAGGTGGCCTCGTGGAAATTACAATACAAGTGCAAAAGAATACTATTGGAGCATATGTTTTGATGATTAATTTTGCAGATGTGTATGATATATACAAGGTACAAGTTCATTGGATTCTGATATCTAAATAATGGTTTGTAAATACAGTCAGTAAATAATTTTTGATTTTTGACAGATAGAGGAACTGCAGAGCTTGGTAAAAGGGTGAACCAACTTATACCAAGAACTAAACGATAAGTGTGACATCGTCACCTTCCTAAAATAATTGCCTAAGTCATTTTTTGACAAAAAATGATTTTTTTTGCTTGTCATGTCCTCATGATGCCACCTCTGGTAAAATCCTCCACATTCTCAGTTGAACAGATCATACAATTCTACCCCTGTAGTATAATGGCTCATGTCAAGTATGTTATTCAATTATTGGCTCAGTTTTTTGTGTTTTCTGAGAAACCTGGAAAAATGACTGTAACAATGTCCAATGTTTGGGGAGGAAGGAGGCTGGAACCGGCAGACGTTAAAGAGACTTTATTTTCAAAATAAAACATGAATGTATTCTTCAATTAATAAATATAATGGCGGCAGTCCCTCGTGGACGATGCCGCAAACACAAACATAACATAAGTCCCAGGCCTGGTCCTCTCTCGTCTTCCACTGTCGTCGCTCCTCCTTTCATGCCTCCGCTCCACCGTAGGACGAGAGACCGATGGCTCGCAGGTGACGCTCATTATCAATCACGCCACCGGCTCTCGTGACGCTCTCACGGTCCCTCGGGCCCGCCCTGCTCGCCACATTGACTTAGGCAATTATTTTAGGAAGGTGACGATATGGAAGTTGATCTCTCAGTACAATAACAGATGCGACTGTCCCATAGCCAAACACCAGTAGGATCAAGATGACTGTGACGGATACAAAAGCCTTTCTCTTCAGTTGAAAAGCTCCTTCTTTCTCTCCATCTCCTGGCTTTGGCCTCTTCAAAACCCACAAAATCATCACAGAGCAAGATGAACACACAACTAACATTACTACATAAATTCCTGTGTAAAATGTTGGTATTTTAAGGTACGAATCTCTGATAAACCATGCAAATATCAGTAATGACAGCCAAACCAGCCCAACAAATGGCAGTTTAAATTTAGGGACTTTCATGTATTTCAGGTAGATCAGTGGATGGACCACAGCCAGGTAACGTTCCACACAGAAAAGGGTTTGAAAGAGTGGCCGACCGACAAATACTGTACTGGACAGGCAAAAAGAGATAAGAATAACAACTTTATTATTAAGGAAAGCACCTATCAGACAAATTAAGATGCAGGTGTTCCAAATGACCTCAGCAACAGACTGATTCAAAATGATAATGTCTGCACATGCAGCACCTGTTCTTCGTGCCAGCCACAGAATCCAGCAGTTTAGAGGAATCATGAAAACAACATTCAGAACTGTGCAGAAGCTAATGAAAATATTTCCTGGATAGGAATCTACACACTCAAAAACACTAGAAAAGTTGCTGCCAGACTGAGAGGTGTTGTTAGAGAAAACCTCAGTAAGGTCGTTCAGTGCCATATTTTCTCAGATTTTGTGCATGGAATAAATGTAAAATTGTTATGCAAAAAACATTTTTATAACCTATTATTTTTTATTATTATTCATTATGAAGCAAATCAATTTCTAAAACAGAATGTTAGTTAAAACATGTTTTTCAACATAAACAAGAAGAAAAGTCAGGTAATACACTCACACATGTCCATGAAAGGAGTTTTGTGCTGTGTTGAGAGGTTTTTGTCTTAATACTGTGTATTTTAATATGCTAGCCCCTCCCTGTCACAGACTCGGCGACGCCCCCTGCACTCCCACGCTCCGCCCACTCGTTCCCAGTCACCCGAGTACTGAGCACCTGCACCTGTTCACAATCAAGCCAGCACTATATCACCAGCACTCACACAGCACTCAGTGTCTGATCTCAGTTATGCTTCACAGACTCTCAGCGTGTCAGGACTTCCACTACTGCTCTCTCCAAGAACTCTCCCTCCAAGTGCAAAGACTACTTCAAAGTTTCCACAACCTCCAAGACAATCTCTGTGTTCAGTCACTTCAGCTAAGCTTCACTTCAGTCACCTCATTGTCTTCACTTGTCACCAGATCACTGTTTCCGTGCCCTGTCTTCAATAAAGATCTCTAGTTGTGTTTACATCTGTTGTTCACGATCTCTCATTATGACAGAAGATCAGACCAATGAGCAGGCCGGAGCAGTGGCTGGTGATTCCCCATCACCGACATCTCACCCCGTCACCGACCTTGTCCACGCCTTCATCCAAGCACTTCACCATGTGTCCATTTCACCATCTGCCTCAGCCAGTCCCATGCACCAAGGTAACAGATCCATTCATGATTGTACTCTTCACTTTCGTACCCTCGCAGCCTCGAGTGGATGGAATGAAACGGCACTCCTATCAGTCTTCCGATCTGGTTTAAACCCTCAGCTCCGCATCCCACTGTCCATCTACGACGATCGCACAGGTTTGGAGAATTTCATTCAACACGCCATATTAGTGTCTCAAAACCTGACTGCATGCACAACCTTTGAAACCCCGTTGCATTCCCCGCCTCCACCGAGGGAGTCTAATCCTCCAGCACCAGAGCCGATGCAACTTCATCATCGCTTATCCTCATCAGAAAGGGAAAAACGTATGCGAATGCACCTCTGTCTCTACTGTGGTAGGTCGGGTCATTTTCGCGATGCCTGCCCGACCCGACCGCCGCACCCAGCGGTGAGTACCCTACATGTAGAATCAGTGATTCACTCACTCCCCCACACTAATGTAATGGTAACTACCTCATCTGGTTCTGTTTCAGTCAAGGCCTTAATCGACTCTGGATCTGCTGGAAACTTCATTTAATCTGCTTTACTATCCAAGCTCCGCATCAAGAAGTACTGTCTATCTCGCTCCTTCCAAGCTCACTCGATCCTGGGAAAACCGCTGGGTCGGAGGTGCATTTGCTACGTCACCAAACCACTCACCCTACACATCGGCTGTCTCCATCAGGAACTACTTCCGCTATTGGTGCTGGAGGGATCAACCATTGACCTCGTCCTGGGACGCCCGTGGCTCTCTTCACACTGCCCCCTCATCAACTGGCAAACGGGGGAGGTCCTGCAATGGAGCCTCCAATGTATTCAGAACTGCCTTCAACCCATTAAGAAACGCCAAATCAAGGTATCCCCTGTCCCAGAACCTGTCTCCATCACAGCGGCATCCACGATAGTTGAGCGTTCTGAAACCACTCCTCTTCAGCACATTCCCCCAGAATACCAGGCGTTCCAGGATGTGTTTTGTAAACAACGGGCAACGGAACTCCAACATTGTCCATCCCGGAACAAAAGACCATGGAGGAGTACATCCGCTAAGCGACTCAACCCCCGACTGTTCTTCACCCGATTCAATTTCACCTACCGTCCCGGCGAAAAGAACATCAAGGCCGACGCCCTCTCCCGACAGTTCCTCTCCAGTAACCACACTTCTTCACCTGCTCCCATTCTCCCTCCAGCCATCATAGTAAGCAACATCCAGTGGTCCCTCGATCAACAAATCGCTGAAGCAACTCACGAGGAACAAACTCCGCTGGGGTGGCCTGAGGGACGGGTCTTCGTGTCATCAAGTCTCCGCCCATCCCTCATGGACCAAGCTCATACTTCTCCGGGCTCTGGACACCCAGGCAGCCAGCGTACCCTCTCGCTCCTCCAAGATCAGTACTGGTGGCCCATTATGGCTCAGGACATCTCCCGGTATGTGCAAGGATGCTCAGTCTGTGCCACCACCAAAACTCCACGTCATCTTCCCCAAGGTAAACTGCTTCCCCTGCCTGTCCCCCAACGTCCCTGGTCTCACCTTGGGGTCGACTTCCTCACAGATCTTCCTCCTTCTGATGAACACGCCTGCATCCTCGTTGTAGTCGACAGATTCTCCAAAGGCTGTAAACTCATTCCCCTCAAAAGACTGCCCACGGCTCTGGAAACGGCGGAGGCCCTATTCCACCATGTCTTCCGACATTTTGGTCTCCCCGAGGACATGGGCCCCAATTCATTTCCCGAGTCTGGAAAGCCTTTTTCTCTCTCCTGGGTGTTTCTGCCAGCCTCAGTTCCGGACACCACCCCCCAAACCAACGGTCAGACTGAGCGGAAGATACAAGAAATCGGGAGGTACCTCCGAGCATATTGTGGCCGCCATAAGGACAGCTGGAACCGGTTCCTTCCGTGGGCTGAGTATGCTCAGAACTCCGTCCGTCAGGACACCACACACCTCACTCCCTTTCAGTGTACCCTTGGTTATCAACCCCCTCTGTTTCCCTGGACAGGTGAGCCCACGGACGTTCCAGCTGTCCATTTATTGGTTCCAAGAGAGCGAGAGGGTGTGGGACTCAAGCAGAAGATACAAGCAGACCGTCGTCGAGGACCGACCCCCAGGTACCACCCCGGTCAACTGGTCTGGTTATCAACGCGGGACATTCGCCTACGGCTGCCCTGCCGCAAGCTGAGTCCCCGCTACATAGGTCCATTCAAAATGCTGAGGCAGATCAACGAGGTCACCTACCGGTTACAACTCCCTGCTCAGTACCGTATCTCACCATCCTTTCATGTCTCCCTGCTGAAACCATACACTAAACCCCTTCTACCTTCCTCCACAGAGTCTGGTGCGGAAGCGGTACCTCCTCCTCCTGTGGACCCGGCAGACCAGAACATCTACAGAGTTACCTCCATCTTGGACTCCCGACGGCGAGGCGGCTCTCTACAGTATCTGGTGGATTGGGAGGGATTTGGCCCCGAGGAGCGATCGTGGGTGGCACGAGATGACATCCTGGACCCTTCGCTTCTCCACGAGTTCCATATCGCCCATCCCGATCGTCCTGCGCCTCGGGGCCGAGGCCAGCCTCGTCGTCGTCCGCCGCGGTCCTCAGGAGCTGCCCGTGAGGAGGGGGGTACTGTCACAGACTCGGCCACGCCCCCTGCACCAGACTCCCACGCTCCGCCCACTCATTCCCAGTCACCTGAGTACTGAGCACCTGCACCTGTTCACAATCAAGCCAGCACTATATCACCAGCACTCACACAGCACTCAGTGTCTGATCTCAGTTATGCTGCACAGACTCTCAGCGCGTCAGGACTTCCACTACTGCTCTCTCCAAGAACTCTCCCTCCAAGTGCAAAGACTACTTCAAAGTTTCCACAACCTCCAAGACAATCTCCGTGTTCAGTCACTTCAGCTAAGCTTCACTTCAGTCACCTCATTGTCTTCACTTGTCACCAGATCACTGTTTCCGTGCCCTGTCTTCAATAAAGATCTCTAGTTGTGTTTATATCTGTTGTTCACGATCTCTCATTATGACACTCCCTTTATCCACAGAGAGATTGTATGAGATGATTGCAGTATCTAGGGAGTGAAAAAATGATCAAATGGTCTCCAAGGAATGTCTACTGATCACCGGTGTTCCACAGGGCTCAGTTCTTGGACCCCTTCTCTTCTCCATGTACACCGCATCACTGGGTCCCATCATAGAGGCACACAGCTTCTTCTATCATTTCTCCTATCACAATAATAAACTCAAAATTACAGTTGAGACATTGAAAGTATAGTGATATCCTCAGTAGTTATTATGCCAATGTTGACTCTTTTCTTTTTTATTATTCATTGTGAAAAATAGCAACGTACACATTTAGAGATAATAGCTACAATAAACCAGTTGTAATATAGATCTATAGAGAAATACATTCTCTTAGAAGGATATAAATTCTACAAGTTACCACAATAAATTCAATAAAATTGATAAAAGCAAACATTTATATAATGTATATTAACCCTACTATTAGAAAAATGTAAACCAAACAATTCACATCAAACAAGATCATATTAAACATTTCTGATACAAGGTAACTTGTCCACTTTTGACAGATAGAGGAAAGGTTGAACTGCACCAACTGGTAAAAGGGTGAACCAACTTAAACCCATAACTAAACAATAAGTTTGATATGAAAGTTGATCTCTCAGTGCAATAACACATGAGACTGTCCCATAGCCAAACATCAGTGTGATCAAGATGACTCTGACAGACACAAAAGCCTTTCTCTTCAGTTGATACGCTCCTTCTTTCCTTTCATATCCTGGCTTTGGCCTCTTCAAAACCCATAAAATCATCACAGAGCAAAATGAACACACAACTAACATTGCCAGAATCATTCCTATGTAAAACCATGTAGCCATTTTAGGGTAGGAATCCACAAAATACCATCCAAAAAACAGAATTATCAGCCAGAACAGTCCAACTAATGACACTTTCATTTTAGGGTTTCTTGTGTATTTTAGGTAGAGCAATGGATGGACCACAGCCAGGTGACGCTCCACACAAAAATAGGTTTGAAAGAGTGGCCGACCCACCATAAATGCACTGGACAGGAAAACAGACGTAAGAATAAGAGTTTTCTCATTAAGCAAAGAACCTAAAGTAAAGGTACAAAGGGAAATCCCAGCAATGACCTCAGTAACAGACTGATTCAAAATGACAAAGTCTGACCATGCAACACCTTTAGTTTTCCTCACCAGCCACAGAATAAAGCAGTTCAGAGGGAGGAAAAGGACGACATTCAGTAAAATGACAAAAGCAGTGAAAATATTTCCTGGATAAGAGTCCATGCACTGATAAAATGGATCACCAGAAAAGTTGCTTTCACATCGAAAGGTACAGTTGGAAAAAGAGTCAACAGTCCTGTTCACTTCCATGTTCAGTCAGATTGTCCTTGAAAATGTAATAAGGGTGAAATTAGTCATATATTGTACATATGCATTGCTTGCATTGGTTATTATTTTAGAAATGGTCAGATTGATCCAAATAAAGACACAGATTGTTAATTTCATATTTCACATTTTGAAAGGATAAACTGAACAGCCATTTTCTATGCAGCATATTATCACAGCATACAGTAAACACACATTACCATCAATAGATGAAACACTGAACAGTACTCATAATTGTTTCACATAAATTCTTTATTTTTCTACGTTATTTTTTAAATAAAATTGATTAGATTGAAATTACACTTGAACTAATTGCATATTTAATCACTTAATTAATCAAATTTCAAAAAAAAATTCACACTGGGAATGTCCACCCACATACTCACTCATAAACATATGCAGCCTGTAGCATATTGAGAGGATTTAGTCGATATGATGTTTTATTGACAAAGTTCAGGAGGAGCAAATTCAAAGGATTAGTGCAATCAATATACGCTCCTCATCAGCGATGATTAAACCTCATCTTATCAGCATGAGAGGAAGTGTCTATATATAGACATATTCAACTCCCCTACATCTTTCTACAGTTTCCGGCATCCCTCCATCACCCTGACTCTTCACACTTGATTGTTCATATCACGACCAGGAATATGGGGGTAGTTTCTCTGGGTTCGGGCTAAACACCAAGCTCGGAGCCCTTCCTCATACAGTTCGCCAAATATACACACTATTTACTGTGACACAATCATTTGTAAGTGTGAACTCATGAAGTATTTATTCTGATGTGACAGCCACTCCCTCCCTCTCTGACGCTCATGTGGCGTTATTACAGCAGACAGGTTGTTCTGTCCTCGTTCTGAAGTTCTGTAAGGGTTTTACTTTGTTTGAACTTGATGTAAATAAAGCATGTTGCATTTAGATCCAGTGTTTTATCTCAATTGCAACTGTCGGTGTGACAATGTATATCATGTATTATAACATGACGGCATCTCCCTTTGTCCAGAGAGAGAGAGTGTCACGGATCCCAATTCTCACACACGATCCCAATCACCGGAATACAGAACACCTGCACCTGTCACTCATCAGCACAGCCAGACCTTGCAATCACTGTCCGGTCTCGTCACTGACTGCCAGACTCAAACCTGTGTTGACGCCGTCATTACTGTTCTGAAATACTCCAGGATCTCCTTCCGTGAGCCTTCAAGCATTCCTCCCATGATCTCCAGCCCAGTATTATCTACACTGCATCCATAACCCACAAAATGTCTTCAACAAAGGTTTTAGTGACTACCGCAAATCTCTCTTTTCCAGCCACGGCGCTGATGGATTCAGGCTCAGCAGGCTCCACCAACCTTCTGAATAAACTGAAAGCCCACAAAGCCCTTCTTGACCACCCCTTTCGTGCTCATAACATCCTTGGAAAACCCCTGGGCTGAGTGTGCATTCGGTACGTCTCGTCTCCTATCCACCTGCAAATTGAATGGCTCCATCAAGAGGAACTCACTTTCCTGGTGCTGGAGGGATCCACTACTGACATTGTCCTGGGACGCCCATGGATGTCCAAACACTCCCCTCTGGTTAACTGGAACTCAGGTGAAGTCTTAAAGTGGAGCCCATTCTGTTTTCGACAATGTCTCTCTACTGACCAACCTGAGAGGGTTACTGAGATACCACTCGCCTCCACATCCATTGAGAGTCCCCATAACCCGTCGTGTCAAGACATCCCTATTGAATACCGGGCATTTCAGGACATGTTCAGCAAACGGCTAGCTATAGAACTTCCACCTCACCGGCCATGAGACAATTGACAATTGTGCAATTGACCTGCTGCCTGGGGCAACGTTTCACCTCGGACGCCTCTACTCCTTGTCCATCCCGGAGCAACATGCCATGGACGAGTACATAAAGGAGGCACTTCTATCCGTCTATCCATTTCCCCTGCCGCATCAAGTTTTTTCTTTGTGGGCAAAAAGGACGGAGGCTTGAGGCCCTGTATCAATTACCGACATCTAAACTCGCTCACCATCAGGTTCCAATACCCGCTACCCCTGGTCCCCGCCGCTCTGGAACAGCTGCGGGGGGCTCGCATCTTCACGAAGCTGGACCTGCGAAGTGCCTACAACTTAATCCGAATACGGGAAGGAGACGAGTGGAAGACCGCGTTTATCATGCCCTCTGGACATTATGAATACCTTGTCATGCCCTTTGGTCTGTCAAATGCTCCAGCTGTGTTCCAGGGGTTCATGAACGAGGTATTCAGAGATTTCCTCAACGTCTTTGTTATTGTCTACCTCGATGACATCCTCGTTTACTCCAAAGACATCTCTGAACACCACCGACACGTCAAGCAGGTTCTATCTAAGCTTCGAGAACACCATCTCTTCTTGAAATTAGAGAAGTGCGAGTTCCTCCACAGCAGCATCCAATTCCTTGGCTATATCATCAACCAGAGTGGCATCAAGATGGACCAGGGGAAGGTGAAAGCGGTGCAGAACTGGCCAAAACCCACCTCAATCAAAGAACTACAGCGTTTCCTGGGATTTGCCAACTTTTACAGGCGGTTCATCCGGAATATCAGTATCATCAGCGCACCCTTGACATCACTACTGTAACATGGGCCCAAGTCTCTGTCCTGGACACCTGAAGCCACCAAGGCCTTCCAAAACCTCAAGACAGCCTTTTGCACGGCTCCTACCCTCACTCATCCGGATCCCCAGTTACCGTTCATAGTCGAGGTCGACGCATCCTGCACCGGGGTAGGAGCCGTGTTGTCCCAGCGACAGGGTGAGCCTCCAAGACTCCATCCATGTGCCAACTTTTCCTAAAAGCTATCCCCGGTGGAGCAAAACTATGACATCGAGAATCGCAAGTTGCTTGCCATCAAGTTGGCATTGGAAGAGTGGAGGAATTGGCTGGAGGGGGCTAACCATCCATTCCAGGTGATAACCGATCCCCGAAACCTAGAGTATCTGCGGGAAGCAAAAAGGCTCAATCCACGCCAGGCTCGCTGGGCACTCTTCTTCATGAGTTTTAATTTCACCGTGACGTATAGACCTGGTGACAAGAACCAGAAAGCCGATGCTCTCTCTCGCCAATTCACCCCTGACAATAACCCACAACCGCCCGAACCCGTGCTCCCTCCAGCCTTGATTGTTAGCCCCATCCAATGGACAATAGACCACCAGATCGCCGAAGCAACTCGCAAGGAACCAGCTCCGCCGGGAGTCCCTGAGGGCCAGATCTATGTGCCATCTCGACTCCGCCTGCTCCTCATGGATCAAGTTCACACCTCTCCGGGCTCTGGACACCCAGGCAGCCAGCGAACCCTCTCGCTCCTACAAGATTGCTATTGGTGGCCCAGAATTGACCACGATGTCTCCCGGTACGTCAAAGGATGCTCAGTCTGCGCCACCACCAAGTCACCATGCCATCTTCCAGAAGGCAAACTCCAACCCCGTCGACCCTGGTCACACATTGCGGTGGATTTCATGACCGATCTACCACTGATGGCAAAACATGCATCCTTGTAGTGGTAGATCAGTTTTCTAAAGCCTGCAAATTGATACCCCTCAAGGGCAGCTTTGGAAACAGCGGAGACCTGGTTTCACCAAGTCTTCCGACACTTTGGCCTCCCATTGTTTCCAACAATTGACATTGTTGGAAACATTGTTGGAAGACATTGTTTCCAACCGGGAACCCCAATTCATGTCCAGAGTCTAGAAGTCATTCTTTAACCTTCTCGGAGTCTCCGTTAGCCTGAGTTCAGATTACCATCCCCATACCAATGGCAAGACTAAGCGGAAGATCCAGAAAATCGGGAGAAATCTGAGATCCTACTGTGGCCACCAACAAGACACCTGGAACCGGTTCCTTCCGTGGGCAGAGTACGCCCAAAACTAACTAAGGCAAGAATCCACACACCTCACACCATTTCAGTGCATGTTTGGTTTTCAGCCACCTTTATTCCCTTGGACAGGAGAGCCCACGGAAGTTCCAGCCGTCCATCACTGGTTCCAGGAGATCGAGAGGGTATGGGATTCAGCTCATGTCCATCTGCAAAGGGCAGTCCGTGGGCAGAAGATCCAAGCTGACCACCGACGCCTTCCCACACCACGGTACTGTCCTGGCCAACTCGTCTGGCTATCAACGAGGGACATTCACCTACGGCTGCCCTGTCGCAAGCTGAGTCCCCGCTTCATAGGTCCTTTCAAAGTTGTGAGGCAGATCAACAATGTCACTTTCCGTCTTCAGTTACCCACACATTGCCGAATTGCCCCGTCATTCCATGTGTCTCTCCTCAAGCTTTTCACTAATCCTCTGTTTCCCTCATCCACAGAGTCTGGTGCTGAGGCTGTACCTCCTGGTGCTGAGGCTGCACTTTCAATCACCAGTTACTTGCTCTGAGTTTGCTTATACCAAATAAACATCGTCACCACTCACGTCTGTGTCCGATTGTTTATCATGATAGAGAGATTCATTTGAGATTCTTATGCAGGGAATATATTTATAAATATATCCACAAGCATGATGTTACCACATATTGCAGCAATGTGTATTTTACAACAGACATATTAGACATGCAAGCGTTTTTTTTTTTATATATATATATAGCAACACAGAACAGTCTTTCATCTCTAAACAGCTTTAAGATCAAATACACCAATAATAAAGCAGCAGATTATGTTTCACTGACCTGGTACTGGACAGACATATAGTTGTTCATGCAGTGCAGTTTATCTCATCTGGACGTGCAACACTTATATCAGCTGTGAAGGTATGAATTATATCTGGAAAATATGCAAACAGAAAGCAGTGTTTACACAGTTCCAAAATGTCATCAAGTGAGAAGGGAGCTCAAATCTATTAATCCATTTCTCTATCTAGCTCTCTATTTATCTATCTATCTGTTAAATAAAGATAAATACTGCAGTTTTATCTTCATCCAGCTTACTACTTGTGTTTTCAAATGGTATTTTATTAATGTATTATTTTATTATTGAGATAAAATAAATCACACAGTGTAATATTATTTGAATACCAAATTAGTTATAGTCAAATATGACATCTTACATTTAGGCAGGTGGCCTCGTGGAAATTACAATACAAGTGCAAAAGAATACTATTGGAGCACATGTTTTGATAGTTTATTTTGCAGATATGTATGATATATACAAGGTACAAGTTCATTGGATTCTGATATCTAAATAATGGTTTGTAAATACAGTCAGTTAACGATTTTTGATTTTTGACAGATAGAGGAAAGGCTGAACTGCAGCACTTGGTAAAAGGGTGAACCAACTTATACCAAGAACTAAACAATAAGTGTGATATGGAAGTTGATCTCTCAGTACAATAACAGATGCGACTGTCCCATAGCCAAACACCAGTGTGATCAAGATGACTGTGACGGATACAAAAGCCTTTCTCTTCAGTTGAAAAGTTCCTTCTTTCTCTCCATCTCCTGGCTTTGGCCTCTTCAAAACCCAGAAAATCATCACAGAGCAAGATGAACACACAACTAACATTACTACATAAATTCCTATGTAAAATGTTGGTATTTTAAGGTACGAATCTCTGATAAACCATGCAAATATCAGTAATGACAGCCAAACCAGCCCAACAAATGGCAGTTTAAATTTAGGGACTTTCATGTATTTCAGGTAGATCAGTGGATGGACCACAGCCAGGTAACGTTCCACACAGAAAAGGGTTTGAAAGAGTGGCCGACCGACAAATACTGTACTGGACAGGCAAAAAGAGATAAGAATAACAACTTTATTATTAAGGAAAGCACCTATCAGACAAATTAAGATGCAGGTGTTCCCAGTGACCTCAGCAACAGACTGATTCAAAACGATAACGTCTGCAGATGCAGCACCTGTTCTTTGTGCCAGCCACAGAATCCAGCAGTTTAGAGGAATCATGAAAACAACATTCAGAACTGTGCAGAAGCCAATGAAAATATTTCCTGGATAGGAATCTACACACTCAAAAACACTAGAAAAGTTGCTTCCAGACTGGGAGGTGTTGTTAGAGGAAAACTCAGTAGTGTCGTTCAGTGCCATATTTTCTCAGATTTTCTGCATGGAATAAATGTAAAAGTGTTATGCAAAAAACATTTTTATAACCTATTATATCTTTATTATGAAGCAAATCAATTTCTAAAACACTTCAGATATTATCTGAAGTTAAAACAGAATGTTAGTTAAAACATGTTTTTTCAACAAAAAGAACAAGGAAAGTCAGGTAACATACTCACATGTCCATGAAAGGAGTTTTGTGCTGTGTTGTGAGGTTTTTGTCTTTATACTGTGTATTTTAATATGCTAGCCCCTCCCTTTATCCACGTAGAGATTGTATGAGATGATTGCAGTATCTAGGGAGTTAAAAAAATGATCAAAAATGATCAAATGGTCTCCAAAGAATGCCTACTGATCACCGGTGTTCCACAGGGCTCAGTTCTTGGACCCCTTCTCTTCTCCATGTACACCACATCACTGGGTCCCATCATAGAGGCACACGGCTTCTCCTATCACTGCTACGCCAATGACACATTGCTCTACCTATCAATTCAACCAGATGATCCAACAGTGGCTGCGAGAATCACAAGCTGCCTGGCAGACATCTCGGCATGGATGAAAGAGCATCATCTGCAGCTCAAATTGGCAAAGACGGAGCTTCTAGTCTTTCCTGCCGATCCAACGGTCTTTTAGTTCCTGCAATTGCGATCAAACCCCTGCAGCAACTCATGTCACACCATTCTTCATCTCTCTGCACTGGCTCCCACTTGCACCTCGCATCAAATTCAAAGCACTGACACTTGCATACAGAACTAACACAGGCTCATCATACTCATACTTCAACTCACTGCTGCAAATCTACACACCTACCAGAAACCTTCGATCGATCAACGAGCGACGTCTTGCGGTTCAATCACAAGAAATCACTTGCAAGAACATTTTCATTTACCTTACTAGTGGAATGACCTCCCTGCCCTCATCCGGAATGCAGAATCCTTGTCAAAATTTAAAAGACTATTGAAAACAGCTCTTCCATGAGCACCTAACATGACACACATACACACACAAAAAAAACCTCTTACTCCCTCTATCCCCCATTCTTGTTCTACTTGTGTATGAAATGTTCAAAACTTTGTATTGTAAGCACTCTTGTGTACTTTGTATCTTTATCACAGGCATATGACGTAATCACATATTGCAGCAACGTGTTTTACAACAGACATAGTAGACATGTAATCAGTATTTTCATATAGTAACACAGAACAGTCTTTCATAATCTTTAAACAGCTTTAAGGTCAAATACAGTAATACCTCGGTTTAGGAGTTTAATTCGTTCCAAGAGCGAGCTCGTCAACCAAAATGTTCGTACACCAAAACAAATTTCCCCATAAGAATGCATTAAAAATCAATCTATTCGTTCCACTTAACCATAAATGCCCATTTTAAATATTTTTTAATAGGTTTTACCCTATTAATTGCAGTTAAAATGATAACCATTAAGATCTCATATAAATACTAATTAATAATTGACAATTAAACTCTACAAATACTTGACAATTTACTGTAATGCACTTCAGTTTTGAGCAGTGTGTGGAGGAGATGAAAGGAGGGAGGAGGGGGGAGTGGGGAAAGCAAGGATTCACATGCAAATGAGTGAATTTATTATAATAGTGCAGAAAACAAACAAAGTGATAATCCAGAGTGAAAGTCGTGGAACATTGGAGACGGGCGCCGCGAACGAACAAACGCATGGGAGCCGCGAATGAAAGCGGGGAGATAGGCAGATGATATGAGAATCAGGTGTGTCAGTGCTCAGTGACCACACACACACACAGGCAGAACTAGGAGACAATGAATTCATGAACCATGGCAGTTACTGCTTAGAGGTACTGTGAGTGTATATTTCACTACGTGAACAATAGCGATCAACAGGAGGTAAAACCACATTAAATCACTTATAAAAGTATCACTGTGGTGAATGATGCAACCAAACTGAGCTATGCTGAGAGAATCAAAGGGTTAAGGAGTGATAAAGGGGTTGGAACCGCTTGACTGTGTTATGAGAGGCTGTGTTTAGCATATTTCCAGTAAAAATGCGTGTGATGATGCTGAGCGTTAGTTTACCTTACTGCAATCCACCATTCCATGATTACATTATGTAAACTGCAATGCATTTATGACAAAGAACTGCACCGATGCAGGTGTAATATCATAGCATTAGCAATCTATCAATAAATGCATGCACACATGACACACACCTTGATGTTCACTCTGCTCGGCGCCCCTGCAGATTGAAAAATGCGCTAAAACCAAGCAGACTCAGATAAGGGGAGGAGCCGAAACTTGACGCAGTTTGCCGCCGTTTCAAATGAGTTTTTTTAAAGGGGACTGAAGCTATCAAAAATTTGTTAATCAAATATATTTTTTTATAAATATGAAGCCCCCCTAAAAAGGGCCTAGTTACGCCACTGGGCAGAAGGAAATATGGATCAGGTGTGGGTGATGATGACGGTGGCGGTGATCAGTGACCACGCCTCCCACATTCACCTCGCAAGCATACACAGTCAGTCCTAGGAGACAATGAATTTGCGAACCGTGACACCGATACAATGCTTGTACACCGATTTGACCCTCCATGCTCGTACACTGATTTGCTCGTATACCAAGTCGCTTGTAAACCGAGGTATTACTGTACACCAATAATAATGCAGCAGATTATATTTCAGTAAACCTCCTAAAGCAATAAACGAAAACTAAACTGTGAATATCAGGCATCACCATACATGGTATAATGTTAAGAAGTATGTGGAGCATATAATATTAATATACATTTCTTTTATTAGCTTTATTCTATCTATATTATTATTTCAATCTACTTATTTTAATTGGCTGTTTTGTATCACAGAAGTAATGAAGGAAAAATAATACTTTGCTGTGATTTTTGTAAAAAAAAATGCATGGACAGAAGCTGAACAAATTTTGTTTTGCCAAAAAATCTTAATGGGAATGCTTTGTTTTCACAAGTTTGTGTTATTTAATCTTTTCTGCAATCAATCATTATATTCTGGTGGAAATTGTTGTCACTGTAGATTGTCATAGATTCAAATAAACTGAATTTGACGGGACTGTGGGTTTGTGGCTCTTGTAAAGCTCTTTCTTAAATACAGGTACAAATAAGATGAAGAATGACACACAGCTGACAGTGATGAAGACTCAAATTAGAAACCATGATAACAAAAGAGTGGCAGGAATTTGTGCAAATGGGGAAACAAAGTACAAGCTGAAGGAAACTTACAATATAATTCTTGTAACATTTGTAACAATAAAGACAAAATTACAGTTGAGACCATTGAAAGTATAGTGATATCCTCAGTCCAGTGATTAGGCCAATGTTGACTCTTTTCTTTTCTTTTTTATTATTAATTATGAAAAATAGCAACCTACACATTTAGAGATAATAGCTACAATAAACCAGTTGTAATATAGATCTATAGAAAAAAATACATTCTCTTAGAAGGATATAAATTCTACAAGTTACCACAATAAATACAATAAAATTGATAAAAGCAAACATGGTGTATATAAACCCTACTATTAGACAAATGTAAACCAAACAAGATCATATTAAACATTTCTGATGCAAGGCAACCTGTTGATTTTTGAAAGATAGAGGAAAGGTTGAACTGCACCAACTGGTAAAAGGGTGAACCAACTTAATCCTACAAATAAACAATAAGTGTGATATGGAAGTTGACCCCTCAGTGCAATAACACATGAGATTGTCCCATAGCCAAACACCAGTGTCATCAAGATGACTGTGACGGATACAAAAGCCTTTCTCTTCAGTTGATATGCTCCTTCTTTCCTTTCGTCTCCTGGCTTTGGCCTCTTCAAAACCCACAAAATCATCACAGAGCAAGATGAACACACAACTAACATTGCCAGAATCATTCCTATGTAAAACCATGTAGCCAATTTAGGGTAGGAATCCACAAAATACCATCCAAAAAACAGAACTATCAGCCAGAACAGTCCAACTAATGATACTTTCATTTTAGGGTTTCTTGTGTATTTTAGGTAGAGCAATGGATGGACCACAGCCAGGTAACGCTCAACACAAAAATAGGTTTGAAAGATTGGCCGACCCACCAGGAATGTACTGCACAAGAAAATAGACGTAAGAATAAGATCTTTCTTATTAATCAAAGAACCTAAAGTAAAGGAACAAAGGGAAATCCCAGCAATAACCTCAGTAACAGACTGGTTCAAAATGACAAAGTCTGACCATGCAACGCCTTTAATTCTTCTCACAAGCCACAGAATCCAGCAGTTCAGAGGGAGAAAAACGAGGATGTTCAGCATTACTACGAAAGAAATAATAAAATTTCCTGGATAGGAGTCCGCGCACTGATAAAATGGATCACCAGAAAAGTTGCTTCCACATTGAAAGGTACAGTTGGAAAAAGAGTCAATAGTCCTGTTCACTGCCATATTCAGTCAGATTGTCCTTGATAAATGTAATAAGAGTGAAATTAGTCATACTTTGTACATATGCATTGCTTGCATGGACTGATCCAAAAAAAAGCCAGAGAATGTAATATCACATTTCACATTTTGAAAAGATAAAGTGAACAACCATTTTATATGCAACACATTACCACAGCATACAGTAAACACACATTACTATCAACAGGTGAAGCATTGAACAGTACTTATAATTATATCACATAAATTTATTTTTTTAATAAAATTGATTAGATTGAAATTACATTTTGAACTAATTTAAAATTTAATTACCTAATTAATCAAATTTCAAACATTTTATCAAGCTGGGAAAGTCCACCCACATACTCACTCACAAACATAAACAGTCTGTAGAATATTGAGAGGATTTAGTCTATGTATTTATTCTGTTGTTACAGCGACGCCTCCCTCACTGACGCTCATGTGGAGTTATTACAGCAGACAGTGTGATTTACAAGTTATACGAGCTCGGTGACAGGCTGAAGTTTGCATAAATATATTAACATTAAAATTATTATGAAATGTTGCTGGTAACCAGGGTCTCTGGCATGTGAGCTGAATGATGATAAAGATGAAACAATCTCCCATACATATACAAACTTATGAATAATTTAAATATGGGTGCAATATCATAACTGACATATGACCCAACCACGCAGGTGCAGATCCCAGTCAATACGCAGCTTAGATTTGTACTTTATTGATGATGACTCATTGCTGTTTTGAGTTCCTAAAGCTGACATGACCTGACCATGACCTGACATGACCAAGCTTTCATTTGTGTAATCTGCATCTGTTTATGCAAAACATCCTAAATATGTCAACAAATAATGTCATTTATTCAACTACAGGAGCAGTCTCATGATTTGAATGAATTTCTCATAAATGTCTGCAGCTCCATATACAAAATCAAATAAATTGCATGTAACTATTGAGAACTACTATGCCTTTCATCCAGAGGTGTCACCGCACCTGGACAAGAGCCCAGGAGACTCTACTCCAGGCGAGGGAACGCACCAAGGCCAAGGCCGATCACCACCGGTCTAAGCCTCCTGTATACGGGTCAAAAAGTGTGGCTTTCTACTAAGAACATTCCTCTCTGCTCCGTTTCTAATAAGCTTGTTCCCAGATTTATTGGTCAGATTACTATCACCAAGATCATAAGTCCGGTGACAGTCCGCCTCAAACTCCCTCCAGTGTACAGGAGGATTCATCCTGCCTTTCATATATCTAAAATAAAACCAGCTATTCATTCAAGTCTTAATCCTCCAGCCCCAGTTCCTCCACTGCTACGACTTGTAGATGGAGAACCCACTTATTCGGTTAACCATATTCTGGACCCTAGGCGGAGAGGATGCAGATTCCAGTACTTGGTGGACTGGGAAGTTTACAGTCCAGAGGAGAGAATTTGGGTGCCTGCCAGAGACATTCTGGATCATTCCATTATTGATGATTACAATCGACAGACAAGGGAGTCGGGGAATGCCAGGAGGGGTACTGTCACAGTTTATGAATGCACCACTTCCTGCTTCCGCGTGTTGTTGTTGTTGTTGTTGTTGGTGTGTGTGTGTGTGCATGTGTGCTCCAAGCCGTCAGTGTCATCAGCTGCCAATCATTACCACACCAGCTGCAGCTCATTCATTCCCTTATTTATACAGTAGTACCTCAAGATACGAAAGGCTCAACTAACGAAAAATTCAAGTTACGAAAGCAAACACGAAAAATTTTTACTGCTCTACATACAAAAAGTTTTTAAGATACGAAAGGTTTCTGAAAGTCCGAGATTCGCCCCATAACAAACATATTTGAAACTCGCACGGCACGCCGCCATCTTAGTTATAGTAGACTCGCCACCATCCTCCTGCTCTCCCATTGGTTCCTGATGCTAGCCAAGCCATGGGATTCTTCTCTCTAATTGGACAGCATCCTTCCCATCATGCATCTTCTATACGTACGTGCTGGCGTGCTTTAGCTCAGCCACTCCGCACCCGAAACTTTACATTTTTTATGTGTTTTCGTAAAGTTAAGTGTACGTACGTTATCTGCCATTTGTCCTCCTCCTCCTCTGCCGCCACTTTCAGAGATAGCCTCACTCGAAAGGTAAGCTTCGACATTTTACGTCATTTCATTGTTTATAGGTCAATTTAGCTTTATTATGAAATTTATTGGGGTGTTTTTGGAGGGCTTGGAACGGATTCGCTATTTTACATGTAAAATGTGTTCCAAGATACGAAAAACTCATTATACGAAGGCCGCCTCGAAATGGATTAATTTCGTATCTCGAGGTACCACTGTACTCACTTATACCCCCTACTTATATTCTCGTCTCCTTTGCCAGATCGTTGTTTGATGTTGTGTGCTGTTAGTCCCTGCCTGTTCCTGTCTGCATCAAGTTCCGGTCTTCGTGTCTCTGTTCGTTGTGCATTGTGTATTTTTTGTCTGTGGATTGGTGATCTCGTGTCACCTGCACCTTCATCACTTCAAGTCATCTGACCGTCTCAGTCCCTGCGTCATCAGTGTTTTCCATCCTAGTGACTTTCTATCATTTTCATTAAATCTGTTACTTGCATTTTTGCTTCCTGCCATCTGTCATGACAGGAGTTCATCAATGAATTTCCTGTCTGTCCAGACACAACCATAGAGGATGTCAAAGAACTCTCTCTGCCCACATACGACTAAAGCTGTCATCAGTGAACTCTGTCTGTCCAAATACAACCAAAGAGCTCATCTCTAAACTTCTGGTCTCCCCTAACACTGGTCTTCCCTAACACTACCAAGTCATCAATGAACTCTATCTGTCCTTATACAAGAACAGAGGTCTTCCTGTCTGTCCTGACACTACCACAGAGGTTGTCTCTAAACTCACTGTCATGTCTAAATCTCTCTGGTGAAACCACCACAGTGGTCTCCAGTTCCAATCTACCCTTGTGGTCTTCTGCTCTGCCGTGGTGCTCTTAGTCCCATCTGCTTTGCTGTGGTGGTCATCTGCTCCAGAGAGAGGTTCTTCAGCTTTTCCCTGGCCCCTACTCTGCAAGCTCCACCCTGACTCCTTCCACTTCCACTTCCACTATGCACCTGTCCCTCCCTCAGGTCTGCCTCTTCTCCACCTCCCTCCAAAGGTCATCAATGTACTCTGTAACTCTCAAATGTACATACATTTACTGAATACTCTAGCACTGAGTAGTACTCATTATGAGTTCTCATCATTGATTGAGAACTCATTATGGTGTGAATTAGTGTGTGTCATTAGTTTGTTAATGCTTGCCTATTTAGGCTCTAGGCTTTCAGTCTCACTTTGTGAAATCTTTTTGTTTTCCCAGTGCATTTCTGAGATCTTTCTCTGTTTGTGTGTTAAGGTTATTGATCTTCTGCAGGTTTTCCTATATTCCCTTGTTTGCCTGTTTCCCTATTAGTTTCCCTATGCTTTTGACAATTTGCTTGTCATGTGGATCACGATTGTGGATTATCCGTAATAAAGCTCCCTTTGGATCTTCTAACATTGTTTCAGAGCAGTTTTTAACATCGGTGAGAACATATTTCAGGGTAATTATCACGATTTTTAATAAACGGATTCCTATTACAGTGGTACCTCGAGATATGAAATTAATCCGTTCCGGATTAAAGAAATAAAAACTCGTGAGTCTCAGTAAGCTGACCCTGCCTCCTTCCTGTCGAAGCTTACCTTTCGAGTGAGGCTATCTCCGAAAGTTGCGGCAGAGGAGGAGGACGACAAACGGCAGATAAAGTAAAGTTTCGTGTGCGGAGTGGCTGAGCTAAAGCACGCCAGCACGTACGTATAGAAGATGCATGATGGGAGGGATGCTGTCCAATTAGAGAGAAGGATCTCATGGCTTGGCTAGCATCAGGAACCAATGGGCAGGAGGATGGTGGCGAGTCTACTATAACTAAGATGGCGGCGTGCGGCGCGAGTTTCAAAATTGTTATGGGGAGAATCTCGGACTTTCAGAAACCTTTCGTTTCTTGAAAACTTTTCTTATGTAGAGCAGCAAAATTTTTGTCTTTGCTTTCGTAACTTGGATTTTTCGTAAGTTGAGCCTTTCGTATCTTGAGGTACTACTGTATATGATAATGGAATAAAATTGTGCTTCAGCTTGTACAACAAATCAATTTTATTTAACAAATGAATTTAAGGATACCTAATGCCTTTATGATAAATCACATACAGCTGTGAAACTGTCAAAGCTCCAATTTCTCAAAGAGAAGAAAGTGTACGCACATAATTACACTGCATGCGTATGTGCTGCATATAGTGGGTTGAATGTTTGAATAAATATATTCACATACAGAAAAAGTTTATAATTTTTATTGCTTTGCTCTCTAGAATGCTTGTCAGTATCTAAAGCTTTAAAATGAATGCAGGTAAGATTATGAAAAAATGTCAACCTGAGACAATATTTCATGTACATGTGTTTATTTGGACACACTTGTTCTTGCAAGAGAGAAAATAAATAACAGAGCATTTCATAAGAATCAACTGAGCTGGAGTAAACAAAACTGGTATTTGAGACAGATATTTTTTAAATGATGTTTATAATTGTAACAAATAAATGAGAAATTATGCTTCTGTTATGACTATGAGCTCTGTGCTCCCCTCCCTGGCCACCAGAGGGAGCTCACACATTTATACTGACACTTCACTACACACTACATTTCCCAGCAACCATCACACTAGACTGATTACACACACACCTGGACTCCATCTTCACTGTTTGCCACACCACCTGTACATCATTATCCTGTACTATATAAGACTGCTCCACACACACACTCACTGCGAGGTCTCGATTTGCTGTTGCTGTCATTCTAAGCGTTTATAATTCCTGTCTGTCTGTTACCAGTTTTGCCTGCTTGCCTGTTTCTGATCCTTCTCTGCCTGCCCCGACCTGTACCTGGAATATACGCTTGAGATTGTCTGCTGCCTGTCTTGACCACTGCCTGTACTACGTTTCTGCTACTGTCTGCCTGCCCTTGTGACCCCTGCCTGGATTATTAACCACGATTGCTCTCTGTTTTGCCCTGATCCCCTGCCTGTACGACCATTCTAAATAAAGACATTGCGATTGGATCCCTGCCTGTGAGTCCACTGTTACAGCTTCAGATGAAAATGTTAGATTTTAAACGTGTCTTCTTGTAAATTACTATACAAAAACTGTTCCTGTAGACCAATAATTCATACCAATATTTTGCTTCCATTACATTTATGCAGATTAAAGACATTATTAAATGACATCATTAAAACTCAACAGTATTCTGTTGTTGCATTCAAAATCAGAAAAAGGAGATGTATCCTTTTCTGAGCATCTCTGAAAATGTTAAAAGTATTTTATGCAAGGCAGCCTGTTGACTTTTGACAGATAGAGGAAAGGTTGAACTGCAGCACTTGGTAAAAGGGTGAACCAACTTAAAGCAAGAGCTAAACAATAAGTGTGATATGGAAGTTGATCCCTCAGTACAATAACACATGAGATCGTCCCATTGCCAAACACCAGTGTGATCAAGATTACTGTGACTGACACAAAAGCCTTTCTCTTCAGTTGATACGCTCCTTCTTTCCCTCCGTCTCCTGGCTTTGGCCTCTTCAAAACCCATAAAATCATCACAGAGCAAGATGAACACACAACTAACATTGCCAGATACAGTCCCATGGTAAGCCATATAGGCATTTTAGGATAAGAATCCACAATAAACAGTCCAACAAGCAGAAGAAACAGCCAGAAAAGCCCAACAAAAACAACTTTAAGTTTATTATCTGTTTTGTATTTTAGGTAGATCAGCGGATGGACCACAGCCAGGTAACGCTCCACACAGAAAAAAGTCTGAAAGAGTGGCCGACCCACCAAGAATGCACTGCACAGGAAAGTAGAAATAAGTATAACAACTTTCTTATTAAGCAAAATACCAGGTAGAAAAACTGTGATTGAAATCACAGCAATGACCTCATTAACAGACTGGTTCAAAATGACAAAGTCTTCAGTTTTCCTCACCAGCCACAGAATCCAGCAGTTCAGAGGGAGAAAAAGGATGAAGTTCAGTACAATGACAAAAGCAGTGAAAAAAGTTGCTGGATAGGAGTCCGCGCACTGATAAAATGGATCACCAGAAAAGTTGCTTCCAGATTGAAAGGTACAATTGGAAAAAGAGTCACCAGTCCTGTCCACTGCCATGTTCAGTCAGATTGTCCTTGAAAGTGTAATAAGGGTGAAATTAGTCATATTTTGTACAAATGCATTGCTTGCATTGTGTATTATTTTAGAATTGGTCAGATTAATCCAAATAAATCCACAGCATGTGAATATCATATTTCACATTTTGAAAGGATAAACTGAACAGTCATTTTATATGCAGCATATTCCCACAGCATACAGTAAACACACATTACTATCAATAGATTAACCACTGAACAGTACTTATAATCATTTCACATAAATTCTTTATTTTTTTACATTATTTTTAAAAAATAAAACTGATTAGATTGAAATAACATTTGAACTAATTTAATATTTAATCACCTAAGTAATCAAATTTCAAACATTTGATCAAAATGGAAAAGTCCACCCACATACTCACTCACAAACATATGCAGCCTGTAGAATATTGAGAGGATTTAGTCTATGTATTTATTCAGTTGTGACAGCCACTCCCTCCATCACTGACGCTCATGTGGAGTTATTATAGCAGACAGTGTGATTTTAGTACTCATGCACGCCAACTCGCAGCAATGGGCGCTTACATTGGCTGCGTGTTCGTGTCTCGTCTTGATTGTAACCCCGCCTGTCTTAACTTGATTGTTTCCCATTTTGAATAAAAAAGAAAAAAACTAAATAAATGTGAAACACCTATGAAACAGCGCTCTTTGTGACTGCAGTCTGTCACGTGACAAGCATGACGCGTTGCCATGGAAACAATAAAGCGAAGGTTTTAAAATAGGGGGAGGGGGGGCGCGTGAAATGTTTACTTCTTCCTAGGGGGGGGCGCGACAGAAAATAATTGAGAAGCACTGCCCTAACCGAACACCAGCTATACTTCAAGCTTGAAAAATGCAATTCCTTGGATACATCGTGGATCAGAGCGGCGTCAAGATGGACCAGGGGAAGGTACAAGCAGTGTGGTGCTGGCTCCAACCCACCACGATCAAAAATCGCCAACGCTTTCTTGGATTTGCTGGTTTCTATCGCCGATTCATTCATCAATTCAGCACCATTGCAGCACCCCTTTCTGCACTGCTCCGAGGTTGCCCCAAGTCCCTGTCCTGGACACCAGAAGCTCTACAAGCATTCTACCAACTCAAGATGGCCTTCAATACGGCTCCTGCCCTCGTTCATCCTGATCCAGAGATCCCATTCATTGTGGAAGTGGACGCTTCGAGTGTGGGGTAGGAGCTGTACTGTCCTAGCGACAGGGTGAGCCTCCACAACTCCATCCATGTGCCTACTTCTCCAAGAAGCTGTCCCCGGCGGAACATAACTACAACATCGGGAATCGTGAGTTGCTTGCCATCAAGTTGACAATCCCTCTGCACTTCTAGAACCCCTCCTCTCTCCAGCCGTCATTGTCAGCCCCATCCAGTGGCCCCTAGATCAACGTATCGCAGACGCAACTCATGATGACCCTGTTCTGCCGGTATGTCCTGAGGGACAGACCTATGTTCCAGCAAGTCTCCGACCGTCCCTCAAGGACCAAGCACACTCCTCTCTGGGCTCTGGAGACCCAGGCAGCCAGCGTACCCTTTCGCTCAATGAAGAACGCTACTGGTGGCCCAGCACAGTATTGCATTTCACCCTCCTTTTCACATGTCCCTACTCAAACCTTACACTGATCCTGTTCTACCTTCCTCCAAAGAGTCTGGTGCAGATGCAGTGCCTCCCCCTCCAGTGGACCCGGTGGACCAGAACATATACAAGCCATCCTCGACTCCTGACGACGACGAGGCGGCTCGTTACAATATCTCGTGGATTGGGAAGGATTCGGTCCCGAGGAACGCTCTTGGGCAGTGTGGGATGACATTTTGGACCCCTCGCTCTTGGACAATATCCACGCCCCTCACCCAGACCACTCAGCATCTCGGCCGGCCTCGTCGTTATCCGGCACGGTCCTCTGGAGCTGCCGTGAGGAGGGGGGTACTGTCACGGACTCAGCCCCCTGCACCATGTCACGGACTCAGCCCCCTGCACCATGCTCTTCCCACTCATTCCCAGTCACCCGAATACTAAGCACCTGCACCTTTTCCCAATCACAGAATCCCTATATCAGTGTTTTTCAACCTTTTTTGAGCCAAGGTACATATTTTCAAAAAAAAAAAAAATCACACTGCACACCACCAACCGAAGATTTAAAAAAATAACGCAATACTCGTTTGTTGACCGGGGGGGGGGGGGGGGTCTGCTTTCACTTTCACTTTAGAAAGTCACCATTTTCCATGGTACACCTGACGATCTCTCGCGGCACACTAGTGGAACACTGGTTGAAAAACACTGCACTCAGTGTCTGGTCACAGCTCACGCTACTCAGACTGCATCGCTACTCTGTGCTATTCCTTGCTTCCTAGAAACCCCACTTCCAAGATTCCAAGTGATTCAAATTCTCCAAGATATTCTCCATGTTAACCGCGCAAGCTAAGCCTCTCACTATTCCCTGTGTGTTCACCTGTTCACCAGTTCACTGTTTTGTGTCCTGACTCCAATAAACCTCTTACCGCTTACTAACCTCTGTGTCCTCAAGTCTATCATGACAATTATTAGTTACTGTTGTGTTGGGTGTAAAGTGTGAGCTATATAATCAAATTGCATTTGTTTTAGAAACTAAAGTAACACATTACTTTTAAATTTACAGCAAAATATCTGAGTCACTCTTTCAAATAAGTTCTTAAAAAGATACTTTGCATTCCCATGAATTGAGTGACAGCTCTCCTGTCCTCGCGTCAAGAGGTATCGTAAGTTCAGAGGCGTTGTGTGCAAACATGATGGTTATTGTAGATCTAGATGTGAACATGTATATACTCATCTCACTTGCACAAAAACAGATTCAGTATACCCTAAAATTAATAAAAACAGTGGAATGCAAACTCAGAATATGACACAAACCTGCAATAATTAAATGTGTTAAATAACAAATACACTTTATGTATTCAATCTATGTACTTAATACCAACACATGTCTACTTCAAGGTATTTGCTAACTGAAAATGTTTGATCATTTTCCCAAAAGATAAACACTGATGTCACTGAAGAGAGATAATCAAAACTAAACTTCACAAAAATTTCTTTCACTGACTGCACTTCTGACTCCTGGTCTTCATTTATCATATCTGATCCTGGGGTCTTAACTGTGCTTCCCTTACATCACAATGTAAAGAAGTTATTACTTTAGATTTTACTTCATTCAAATGGACTGAAATTGTGTTTGTTTTTGTTTTTTGGTCTAGTAATTTCCATGCTCCTACTTGTCACGGACTCAGCCACGCCCCCCTGCATTAGACTCCCATGCTCCGCCCACTCGTTCCCAGTCACCCACTTGGGAACTATATCTAATCAAGCCTGCTCTATATCACCAGCACTCACACATTGTTTGGTCTCAGTTATACTGCACAGACTACCGCTACTCTCCTGAGAACTACACTCTTTGAGAACGCTCTCTCCATGTTCCAAGCCTACTTCCTCGTTTCCAAGATCTGCTAGACCATCTCTGTGTTCAGTCACCTCAGACTCACTTCAGTCATCCCATTTTTCATCATTAGTCACCAGTTCACCGAGCTTCAGTAGCAAACTTCAGTAGTGTTAGGCGTGTGGTGTGGGAGGATGATGAAGGCCAGAACACAAGAATAACAGAAAATTACTTTAATGACAAAACTCAAAATAAACACTTTAAATACAAAACAAAAGGGCACTTCTTATGTAAACTGAAATGATAGTCCAATGGGAATAAGCATATATGAAGACCTAGACACTAACATCTACATCTATGGATGGAGACAGAGGGAAACACAAAGGAATATATACACAGGCTATGATGAGACACAGGTGACAAGACAAATGAGGTTATTGATAATGAGACAGGTGGATGGAAAAACACTGGGAGAATCAAGTGAGGAAACAGTGGGTAGAGACTTGACAGAACTGTGACAAACTTAGTTTTACATTTTACATAATGCTATCAAAAGTCAACATTAGTGTATTTATACATTGTTGTATATTATGAATAACAATATCTAAACATGCCTTTTTATTACATAAACTATATTTAATTGATCTATATTTAATCTATAGATGCATTAACCATTTTTGATGCATGGCAACTTGTCCACGTTTAACAGGTAAAGGTAAGGTTGAACTGCAGCACTTGAGTTTACTTTTGTATGTGTATAATTTTGTATGTGATTTATCATAAAGGCATTAAGTATCCACTTTTTATCCCCACTTGGGACCACAAAACTCAAATTTGCTGCATTTGGGGACATCCCCACATCATTAAGGGAAAGATTTTCCTCTGGCACCACCACAGTTAAAGAGGAGTCCTTCAGCATCAGTGCATAGTCCATACAGTCACGCAAACTATAATTAATCTCCTCTCCAAGGAGCCATGATTCTGTACATGGCAAAGTCTTGGATTGGTAACACAACAAGACGCTCATATTGTTATACAATATATGCAATGTTAAACGTTTTTGACGCAAGGCAACCTGTTGATTTTTGACAGATAGAGGAAAGGTTGAACTGCAGCACTTGGTAAAAGGGTGAACCAAGTTAAACCCATAACTAAACAATAAGTGTGATATGGAACTTGGTCCCTCAGTGCAATAACACATGAGACTGTCCCATAGCCAAACACCAGTGTGATCAAAATGACTGTGACAGACACAAAAGCCTTTCTCTTCAGTTGATATATTCCTTCTTTCCCTCCGTCTCCTGGGTTTGGCCTCTTCAAAACCCACAAAATCATCACAGAGCAAGATGAACACACAACTAACATTGCCAGATACAATCCCATGGTAAACCATACAATTACATTAGGGTAAGAATACACAGAAGTAAATCCAAATATTGTGATTATCAGCCAAACAAGCCCAACAACAATAACTTTAAGTTTATTATCTGTTTTGTATTTTAGGTAGATCAGCGGATGGACCACAGCCAGGTAACGCTCCACACAGAAAAAAGTTTGAAAGAGTGGCCGACCCACCAAGAATGTACTGCACAGGAAATTAGCCAAAAATATAACATCTTTCTTATTGAGCAAAGTACCAGGTAGAAAAACAGTGATGGAAATCGCAGCAATGACTTCATTAACAGACTGGATCAAAATGACAAAGTCTTCAGTTTTCCTCACCAGCCACAGAATCCAGCAGTTCAGAGGGAGAAAAATAATGATGTTCAGTAAAATGACAAAAGCAGTGAAAATATTTCCTGGATAAGAGTCCATGCAATGATAAAATGGATCACCAGAAAAGTTGCTTTCAGATTGAAAGGTACAATTGGATAAAAAAACTGCAGTTCTGTCCACTGCCATATTCAGTTTCCTTTGTCTTCTGTATTAAATAAAAGTAAAATTAGTCGTATATACTGTACATGTATTTTGTATGTATTCAGCACTTACTGTCATTTTAGAATTGATCAGATTACTCAAAATAAAGCCATAGACTGTTCATCTCATATTTATCATCTTGAAAAAGTATCAAAAGAATAAGTGAACATCCATTTCAGTTTCACTCTCCTACTCTTACTGTTAATACATTAAACAGTGAACAGTGCTTAACTTAAATTGATAAATGCCTTTTTTTACTAAATATTAAAACAAAGAATATACAATTGCTTTGTTATAAATCCCATACCGCTCTCGTACAAGATTGTTGAAGCTGTTGTTCAGAAATTTGATCGTTTTACAGTTTGTGTGTGTGCAGCCTGTAGTGTGTTGTGAGGTATTATTCTCTTCACTTTATTTGTTGTTCTGATGGCCACTCCTCTCATCCACAGTGACATGTTAGCTCACAGCAGCAGTCATGTTAATTTGCTGCACATAATTTAAAAAGCAAACATGCTCTTGTTATAAAACAGCACTGCAAACAAAAGGTTCAGAAGTTTATTGATATGATCTGAAAGAAATTTAAACTTTTCAGAATGATAAGTATCCAGAAAACATATTTAAACCAACAAATAATGGCTTCAGCAAAGAAAGATTAATTTTGTGCAAGCTGTGGTGTGCCCTTTGGCAACTGTTCTCACGTAATCTCACGGATGTTTAAGCTGCTACTCCTTAATGTGAAACTTCAGGGGGAAGAGTGCTTCGGATCTCAATTCCCCTGGGGAACACTGGGGAAGCGTCTAATGGGAGACGCTATGGAGACCACACCCTGCCCATAGGGGAGGTAATGTGTGGTGGTTACACATACGGACTGACCCGAGGGGCAGTACGACATATGGAAGGTCTCTAAGGTCTCTATGGTACTCAGGGAGGAACTGTCTACTGAAAGAGACAGGGCACAGCAGAATTGCCAAGGAAAAGACAAAGGTTTATCAAGAGAAAAAAAACACATGGGATGGCTAGCGTATCCACTGAAGGATACAGGAGGAATTCAATTCAGGGTTTGCAAAGCTCACCTGAAGAGTAAGCGCTAGAATCCCAAGCAGGACACCGAGCCTGTCTTCCCATATATTGCCTGCTTGTTCCCAACACACAGGAAGAAACTGGCTCCACTCTGAGATTGTAAAATCTTCCCAGCCCGCAGCTTTACAGATGTCTGTTAGAGAGGCGCCACGCACCAATGCCAAGGAGGAAGCAACACCTCGTGTGGAGTAAGCCCTCACCCCCAGTGGGCATGACTCGCCTTGGTCCTGGTATGCCAGGGCTGCTTAGAGCTTCTGATGATCTGTGTGCGGTCCACATAAATGCAGTGTACAAACTCCTCTTGTGGCAGTGCTTGCAAGTTCACCACCTTGTCCTGAAAGGGAGTGTTGGGAACTTTGGGCATATATCTAAGTCGGGGTCTTAGGGCAATGTGAGAAAAGATCGGCCTGAATTCAAGGCATGATCCGCTGACCAAAACTGCCTGCAGGTCCCCGACCCTTCTTGAAGGAAGCGAGCGCAGTCAGGATCACTGTCTTGAAGGACCGGATTTTGAGCTAAACCTAAATCAGGGGCTTGAAGGGAGCTTGAAGGGAGCCCACAGAGAGGTCCCAGGAGGGAAAGATAACCACCTCCTTATTCTCCTGGCACCTCTCAGGAATCTGATGACCAGGTCGTGCTTTCCGAGTGACCTGCCGATACACCTTCAAGGTGGAGAGGGATAGCCTCCACTCCAACACATCTTGAATGAAGGAAAGCACAGAACTGATCGGGCATTTCCGGGGGTCTTCCTGCCGGGAAGAGCACAACTAAGAGAATAGACTCCACTTCAAAGCATAAGCATGCCTCATAGAGGGGGCTCTAGCTGAAGTGATAGTGTCCACCACCGCCAGCGGTAGGTCACTTAGGATGCGGAAGTCTTGTCCAGGGACCACACATGGAGGTCCCAGAGATCTGGAGGTGGGTGCCATGGAGTGCCCTGTCCCTGAGAAGCAGGTCCTTGTTCAGGGGAATGTGCCAGAGAGGGGCTGTCACGAGAAGCGTGAGTTCTGAGATCCAGGTCCGGTTGAGCCAATATGGCGCAACTAGTAAGAGCTGCTCCTCCTCCTCCCTGACCTTGCACAGAGTCTGTGCAAGAAGGCTCACTGGGGGAAACGCATATTTGCGTAAGCACCGGGGCCAGCTGTGTGCCAGTGCATCCGTGCCAAGGGTCTCGTTGGCCAGGGAAAAGAACAGATCAGCTGAACCGCCTGGGAGTGGAGTCTTCATTCTCCCAGGACTGTAAGCTGTCATGAGAGCACGTCGGCTGCACGATTGAGCTCGCCTGAAATATAAATGGCCGAGCAAATGCTGACTTCAGAGGAGGAGGTGACGGGCAAGTTGCGACAGGAGCGTAGACCACCTTGATGGATGATGTACACAATGGTTGATGTGTTGTCCCAGACAGGGGTCCGGTTCAAGACATGAAGATCCAAGATTGGTCATAACCCTCCACCTTTCTTGGGTACGATGAAGTAGGGATTGCAAAACCCTGTCTCCATCTCGACCGGAGGGACAGGCTTGATTGCATCCTTTGCCAGGAGGAAAGCAATCTCCACTCGCAGTACATAGGTTTCAGGAGGTAGAAAGAATGCCGCTGAACCTGGGGGGCCGCCTGGCAAACTGAATCACGTAGACGAGTCTGATCGTCCGAATGAACCACCAGGACAGACTGAGAAGCGCTAGCCAAGCTACCAGACTTCGAATGAGTAGCACCAAAGGGACAGGAGATGTACCAGCGGGGGGGCAGTGGGGAGCTCTGAGGCCCAACCCAGGAAGCATGGCAGTGAGTGGGGTGCACTTACCTGGCTCCATGAGGGGCCAGGAAGGGAGGGGTGAGTAAAACAGAGCATTTCCTTGAAACGCTGACTCCCTGTCAGTGGCGAATGAGAGGCCGGCTGAGAGAGAGGAAGTGGTGCGCCGCTCACTGTCAGCTCGGACCCAGTATGACCCAGAGATAGAGGAAATTGCTCTTTTATTGAGAATGTGAGAACAGAAACAAACTGAAACAAAGGATTCTCCTCCCGGCCCTTCTCCAAGGGAAGGAGTGGTGCGTCCACCAACTCTTGACACAGAGCAGTTCCCTCCATCTTCGGGCTGCCCATGTCAGGGCCACTTAGATGTCTTCATCAAGGGCCTGATTGTCTGGACGGGCTGCACTGCTTTCCTGCGGGATGCTCGAGCTGGACGGGATGTTTCCAGTCCCGCCGGAGCCTTTAAAGCCGCAGGGGGACGCCCTCTGTGATGAGCAGGCTAAGGGACAGCCTGCGGCGGCTAGGTGGTAGTGACTGATCACCTCAGTCTGCTTCTGGACTGCCGAGAACTGTTGGGCATAGTCCTCAACAGTGTCACCGAAGAGGCTGGCCTGGGAGATGGGGGCGTCGAGAAAGCGAACTTTTTCAGCGTCCTTCATCTCAGCCAGGTCTAGCCAGAGATGATGTTCCTGGAGCACCAGTGTGGACATTGTCTGGCCGAGGGCCCACGTCGTGACCTTCGTCGCCCGGATGGCGAGGTTAGTCGCCGTTCACAGCTCCTGCATGTACCTCCAGCTCAGAACTACCCTCGTGCAGCTCTTTGAGAGATTTTGTCTGATGGACCTGCAGGATGGCCATGGTATGCAGGCCAGAGGCAGCCTGTCCAGAGGCACTGTAAGACTTAGCAGCCAAGGCTGCCGTCGTCTTACTCGTCTTGGATTTCGCCAAGTGGTAGCATTTTGTGGGCACAAGTGCACCGGAACTGCATCGCCCCCAGAAACCAATCATCGCTTGGGACACGGTGGAGGATTTTACTCGAGACCGATGCCCGCAGCGGACCAGGAAAGCATGGCCATCAACTCCAGATTAGTAGCAGCAGAGGGGACTCGTGCCACTAACATCAACATTGACGGATGGAGACAGAGGGAAACACAAAGGAATATATACACAGTGTATGATTAGACACAGGTGACAAGACGGATACGGTGATTGATAATGAGACGGGTGGTTGGAAAAACACTGGGAGAATTAAGTGAGGAAACAGTGGGTAGAGACATGAAAGAACTGTGACAAGTATTATTTGAGTTTTATTTTTACATTTTTCATAATGCTATCAAAAGTCAACATCAACATTAGTCAATTGAGATCCAGACCAATCATGGACCCAGCCAATCAGTTATGGACCCATAACTGGACAGAGAGACTTGCATTGCGATTGCATTCAGCTGAGTGTCATTAGCTTGTTAGTGTTTGTCAATATAAGCTCTATATTTTTGCTCTAACTTTGTGAAGCCTTTTGTGTTCCCACTGTCTCTGGTTTTATGTGTTATGTTCCTTCGGCAGGTTTTCCTGAATTACCTTGTTTGCCTGTTTTCCCTATTAGTTTCCATATAGTTTTGATAATGTGCCTGTTATGTGGATTGTGATTGTGGATTATCCTTAATTAATCTGCATTTGGATCTTCTAACATTGTTTCAGAGCAGTTTGTAACATCTGTGAGAATATATTTCAAGATAATTATCATGGTTTATAATAAACATTACCATTGGTTTATAATGGAGTAAAATTGTGCTTCAGCTTGTACAACAAATCAATTTTATTTAACAAATTAATTTAAGGCTGTTTAATGCCTTTATGATAAATCACATACAGCTGTGAAAATGTCAGCTCCAATTTTTCAAAGAGGAGAAAGTGTACGCATATACTCATACTGTACGTGTTGCCTGTAGTGGATTGAAAAAATGTAGTGCAGTGATGTGATTGACACACTCCCTTTTTTCACAATGAAATTTATGCGGTGAATACGGCAGGCAGTGTGTGATTTAGTACACGCTTTAAAAAGTAAGCATACACTGAATATTGACCTATCTAAAGCACCTAATGCATTCACACACACAGAAAATAAAATTAAAAAAGTTTTTGGGCAAAAAACAGGAAGTTTGAATGAATATATTTGCATGCAAAGAACGTTTATCATTTTTATTTTATTGCTCTCTAGGATGCTTGATTCAGATTGGTCAGTATCTAAAGCTTTAAAATTAAGGCAGGTAAAATTTTGAAAAACTGACAACTTAGGACAATATTTTATGTCCATGTATTTGGACACAATTGTTCTTGCAAGAAAGCAAATAAATAACGTAACAGAGAATTTCATAAGAATCAACTGAGTAAACAAAACTGGTATTTGAGACAGATATTTTTACAAATAAATTGGAAATTATGCTTCAGATGATAGTATGTGTTAGATTTTAAACATTTCTTGTAATTTGCGATACAACAATGATTCTACTCTGTATGAGAACAACTGATACTTTTCCTTTTGACCAATAATTCATAATATTTTTGCTTCTAAAAAAGTATTAACATTTTGCTTTTTTACATTTATGCAGATTATTAAAGACTTTATTAAACGACAGCATTAAAACTCACATTATTCTTTTCTTGCATGCAAAATCAGAAAAAGGAGATTTATGACATTTATGAGCGTCTCTGAACATGTTAAATGTTTTTCATACAAGGTAACCTGTTGATTTTTGACAGATAGAGGAAAGGTTGAACTGCAGCACTTGGTAAAAGAGTCCACCAACTTAAAGCAATAACTAAACAATAAGTTTGATATGAAAGTTGATCCCTCAGTGCAATAACACATGAGCTTGTCCCATAGCCAAACACCAGTGTGATCAAGATTACTGTGACTGACACGAAAGCCTTTCTCTTCAGTTGATATGCTCCTTCTTTCCTTTCGTCTCCTGGCTTCGGCCTCTTCAAAACCCATAAAATCATCACAGAGCAAGATGAACACACAACTAACATTACCAGGTATAGTCCCATGGTAGGCCATACAGGCACATTAGGGTAAGAATCCACAGCAATAAATCCAAATATCGTGATTATCAGCCAAACAAGGCCAACAAAAATTACTTTAAGTTTATTATCTGTTTTGTATTTTAGGTAGATCAGCGGATGGACCACAGCCAGGTAACGCTCCACACAGAAAAAAGTCTGAAAGAGTGGCCGACCCACCAGAAATGCACTAGACAGGAAATTAGCAATAAGTATAACAACTTTCTTATTGAGCAAAGTACCAGGTAGAAAAACAGTGATGGAAATCGCAGCAATGACCTCATTAACAGACTGGTTCAAAATGACAAAGTCTTCAGTTTTCCTCACCAGCCACAGAATCCAGCAGTTCAAAGGGAGAAAAAGGATGAAGTTCAGTAAAATGACAAAAGCAGTGAAAATATTTCCTGGATAAGAGTCCATGCACTGATAAAATGGATCACCAGAAAAGTTGCTTCCAGATTGAAAGGTACAATTGGATAAAAAATCAGCAGTTCTGTCCACTGCCATATTCAGTTTCCTTTGTCTTCTGTATTGAATAAGAGTAAAATTAGTCGTATATACTGTACATGTATTTTGGATGTATTCAGTACTCAAAATAAAGCCATAGACTGTTCATCTCATATTTATCATCATGTGAAAGTATCAAAAGAAAATACAAACATTCATTTTAGATTCACTCTCTTACTCTTACTGTTAATACATAAAACAGTGAACAGTGCTCAATATCATATCACATAAATTGATAAACCTATAAATCAATTTTTACAAAATATTAAAGCAAAGAATATACAATTGCTTTGTGATAAATCTCATACCGTTCTCATACAAGATTGTTGATGTTGTTGTTCATAAATGTGATCATTTTACAGTATGTGTGTGTGTGCAGCCTGTAGTGTGTTGTGAGGTTTTATTCTCTACACTTTGTATGTTGTTCTGATGGCCACTCCTCTCATCCACAGTGACATGTTAGCTCACAGCAGCAGTCATGTGCATTTGCTGCACATCGGTTAAAAAGCAAACATGCTCTTGTTATAAAATAGCACTGCAAACAAAAGATTCAGAGAAGTTTATTGATGTGATCCCATGAATCCCAAGGAAATTTAAAATGAAAAGAATGATAATGATCCAGAAAACACATTTAAACCAACAAAAGAATGACTTCAGCAAACAAAGATGAATGTTGTGAAATGGCCCAGCCAGAGCCCAGACCTGAACCACGTAAAAACATCTGAAGGGACTTAGGAAAGTTGCTTTTTAAGTAATTTGTTAGAATATTGTGTTGCTCTTTAAAGAAGTAACTAAGTTATTTAGCTGCTACTTCTAGAAAGTTACTTTACTTTTATATTACTTTACTTTTCTCACCTGAAAATGTTAAATGTTTTTGATGCAAGGCAACCTGTTGATTTTTGACAGATAGAGGAAAGGTTGAACTGCAGCACTTGGTAAAAGGGTCCACCAACTTAATCCTACAACTAAACAATAATTTTGATATGGAAGTTGATCTCTCAGTGCAATAACACATGAGCTTGTCCCATAGCCAGACACCAGTGTGATCAGGATGACTGTGACGGCTACAAAAGCCTTTCTCTTCATTTGATACGCTCCTTCTTTCCCTCCGTCTCCTGGCTTTGGCCTCTTCAAAACCCATAAAATCATCACAGAGCAAGATGAACACACAACTAACATTACTAGATACAGTCCCAAGGTAAGCCATATAGGCATTTTAGGGTAAGAATCCACAATAAACAGTCCAACCATCAGGATAATCATCCAAACAAAGACAACTAACAGCAGTTTAATTTTAGGGTTTCTTGTGTATTTTAGGTAGACCAGCGGATGGACCACAGCCAGGTAGCGCTCCACACAGAAAATGTTTTGAAAGAGTGGCCGACCCACCAAGTATGTACTGCACAGGAAAATAGACGTAAGAATAAGAGCTTTCTTATTAATCAAAGAACCGAACACAAATAGAATGAGGGAAACCCCATTAATGACCTCAGCAACAGACTGATTCAAAATGACAAAGTCTGAGGATGCAGCAGTTTTCCTCACCAGCCACAGAATCCAGCAGTTCACAGGCAACAAAAGTACAGTGTTCAACATTAAACCAGCGGCAGTGAGAACATTTCCTGGATAAGAGTCCATGCACTCATAAAATGGATCACCAGAAAAGTTAATATCAGATTGGAAAGTGCAGTTGGATAAATCATCCATAGAGTTGTTCACGCTCATATTTTCCAGATGTTCCCTTGTTATGTGCCTGGAATGGTGTTATAGTAAATTAGTTCATATGATTATATCAAATAAAGAAAGAAATTCAATTACATTAATCCCATGTAGACAATTTTTTTTAAAGATTAAGACAATATATTTGATATCTTTATGTTGATAAAGCATACATCACAACAACATACTCCAAAAACTAAGAGCTATAGAAAGATATGCTAGATGTTTCAAAGAGAAAGAGACTTCACATACTCACACATGCGGTGCACGCTGTAGTGTGTTGCGTGACGATGTAGCCTGTGCAAGTACATGTTGTGGTGATAGCCACTCCTCTCATCCAGAGACCTGTGAGGAAATTAGACAAAAAAATTGTGATTTTAGTAGCTTACACAGTTTAGCTATATATCAGTAAAAACATGGGGGGGTGGAAACATGTAGCTTTGTCACAGTCCTGTCGTGTCGCTTAACACTTCCTGTCACCTTCCGTGTGGTTCCTGTGTCAACTCCTTCACCTGTCATGTCAATCACTTCCTTGTTAGTCTTGTCACCTGTTCCCAATCTCCTCTTATTTAAATCCTCATGTTTTCTCTAGTCTTTGTTTATTGTTACCTATGTTGGATCGTGTATGGATGTCTCTGTGGTTCTCCTAGTTCCAGGTTTTTGCACAAGTGTGCCATTTTGGTTTATGTAGTTAATGTTTTGTTTGTTTAAATCAGGGGTCGGGAACCTATGGCTCGCGAGCCATATATGGCTCTTTTGATGGCTGCATATGGCTCGATCGCTCCGCTACTCCCGCCCCCGGATGACAGGTAGATCGACAAGATCTATGGCTCTGCTCAGCTTCATGTTCAAAATGTGGGGTACATGGCTCTCTTAGACAAAAAGGTTCTCGACCCCTGGTTTAAATGAAGAGAGATTTCGGTTTGAACCCTGTTCTCCATGCCTTGCATCATCCCAAACCGAATAGCATTACAAGTTTAGCAGTTGTGTGAAAATATAGCCTAAATTCTACTTTGCTCAACCAAATTTAAGATTTAAGATGGATAGAAAAATTTAAGAAGCACAACATACCTGTTACCATGAGTCTTGTCCGGTGTGTCAATTGTGCACGTCTGTTGTGTCCTTTTGTCACTTCCTGTCTGTAAGGTCTTGGTTACATTTCCTGTCGTGAGGTCAATTGTCACTTCCTGTCTGGTGTCATGTTATGTTTCACTTCCGGGTCCCTTCTGTGTATCCTTTTGTGCCCTCCCTGCACCTGTCTTGTCATCACTTACATTGTTAGTCTACCCAGGTGTTTGTCATTCCCTTGTGTATAAAACCCTCTAGTGTTTTCCTTGATTTTGTCAGTTGTTGATGTTGTTATGATGTGTGGATGCTGGTGTCCGTCTGTGGTTCTTGTTCTGAGTTAATGAGAGGTTTTCTTTTTTTTGCGCACAGCTTGTGACGTTTTGTTTGGTATGTAAAGTCTTTTTTTTGTTCGCCTTTTGTTATAGTACAGTGATTTCAGTTGGAACCTGTACTCCTCGTCTGTCTCTGGTCATTCCCCGTTCAAAATAATACCTGAGATAAGTAAGGAAAAACTGACGACAGGCCATTGATTTAATCGAAAATAATGCCCACCTGAGGTGGTTATCCAACCCTGATGCAAATCCTCGAGTGTGCATTATTTTCGAATAATTCAACAGACCAGAGTCAATTATTCCACTTAAACTACAGTTAAAACCACAAGACATAGTTCAGATTCTGTCCTTAAAACGCTGGTGTGTAGGAATAATTTCTTATGCACCCCATCCCACACCTCTGATGTTAATTCCAAAACATAATTTTAGAGCTAGTAACGGAGTCTTGAGCCATTGAATAACAGCAGACGAGAAAGAGAGAGATTAGACATGTGAATTAGTGACTGTTTTATTACATCATCTCTCAGCAGCGTTCGGCAGCAGCATCACTATTAGTTAAGCTGTAAGTTTATCTGCTTCAAGAACAGTGTCGCCATCACGTTGTTAGTGAGAAATGACATAGTTACAACCGGTAAATAAATTTTCTGACAGAAATCGACATATTTCTGTGTGAGTGCTTGAGCAGCCCTGTGGTATAACAATATGATAAAAAAACGGAATGCTTTTTGAAAAGTTTATTTGTAAATGTAACATGAAAGAGCTCATAATATAAAGTAATCAACACCATTTCTGTTTGTTATACTACACAACTCTCAAAGGTTGCTAACTATACACCAGATGAAGCATAACATTGAGTTAAATGTAAAATACTTCAGTACCTCTAACCAGTTTTTCATAACAGATGTTGATGTATGAAGTAGCAACATTTTCATAAGCGATTATATTAAATGCGAGTCTTATTCAAATGATCTGACTGATTCTGTCTGCAAATCTGTGCTCTGCAAAACAATGTCATGTTCTCTAGAATATCTAAATCTTATTTTTTAAATACACAAATAAATATCCATAACTACTATTAAGTGTCATCGTCATCTCTACAAATCTTTAGATTAATTTTTTTCAAATGTTTTTTCACCAATGTTGGATTTACATTCAAAAGTGTCTATATAACAAAAATAAGTGGTAACTAACATGTTCATTTTCTAACGTTCATTTTGTGTGCTTTATTGAATACAACATAACTGAGAACAAATTAAAACTAATTAGATAACTTATGGGGCGTTTTCAAATAAAAACTGTGGGGGAAAAATTACATTTCATATTGGACGTTCATTTACACAACAACAGAGTTTCATTTTTTTGTACATTGTTGTCATGTAAACGCACCCTAAGGCAAGCAACAGAAAAAAATTGGTTTGAACTGAATATTTACAATTAGCACTGCTTTTATGTAATATGTAATAACCCAGTTCATAAGGGAAAAACACTCTGAAATAAGTTAACAGGTCTTATCTTTATTAAACACAAACTCAAAAAAAACATTTTTTTTGCTTTTTACTTAAAAAATTTAACCCACATTTATTTTCTTTGTTTTGTCTACATGAATCTCCCTTTATATTAATATTTTATATTCATTTTTTCTTAAGACAGGGCAGTTTGTCATACTTGCACAAATACAGCATAGGTTGAATTGCACTACTTGGTCTCATAAACCACATGCTAATGCCTGCCAACAAACAAAAAGTGTCATAAGGAATGTCTGACATTATCACTGCAATTACCAACAATGAGAAATAGGACCCAAACAACTGCGCTAGAATGCTTGTCATGACCCAGAAGGCCCTCTTTTTCTTACTGTGCATTCTTTCCGTATCTTTATTTCCAGGACTGGGTTTCAACAGAGCCTTCAGCACTCTCAGACTACAGGCAGTGATGCACAAGAGACAGACTGTGAGAAAGATACTGTAGGTTTGCAGTGGGATTTTCGGAAAAGTGAAAATGCCAAGTGCCCCAAAAGACAAGGTCATCAGCCAGGCCACGGCAACACATATGCATCGGATCCTCAGAGTGCTGAACTTGTGGAACGCCAAAGGATAGACGACAGCAACGAGGCGCTCCAGGCAAATCAAGCAGTTCATTACGGGCCGTCCGATCAGGTATTTCCCAAGCATGAAGACAGCTGAGTACATAATCCAAGAAATGTCAAAAACAAGTGAAATAGCACACAGGACGAAGCCAAAGAATGAAATAATTTCCATTAGAGACAAGACAACTGTAAAGACATCAGAAGCTGGAATGCCCTTCCCTTTAGTCAAATCACTTATGCACATAGAAAGTATCCAGATGTGTAAAGGCACAAAGAAAATTACATCTAAAACAGAAGAGCTCAGCGCTACGGTAATCCCTATTGAGGAATCAAAACATTCGTAGATTTGGACCGTTCGGTTGGCAGAAATAGTGGTGTTCATGTTTCCCTCCGAATTGCTTTTGACCGAGTCTAAAAGGAAACATAAAGTGGTACTTAAAGCAATTTCCAATTTTTCAGATTAACAAATATTTTTAAGATCAAACAATAAGATGACAAGATCACAATAGTGAATTTTCACCTTCACCTAGTGTTGCGATTAAATATCTGAAGCTCCTCACCCAGACAAGGTTTGATCAACTATGTTTCTGAGGCAACTATGAGATCTGATACCATTTTATACCTCAACCGAACATATTCAAATGAACGCCTACCTGTGCTATTATATTCAGTTTAGACATTTCAGCAAGACTGCTATGTGATCAAACCCAACTATTTCCAATCACGTTCTGAACTTCTTCTAAAACGTCATTAGTCTTGAATTAAAATGATACTCATAGTCCTCTGAGATATCATTTCATTGTTAGAAGAAAAGGTTCTATAGCACCTTAAAGGGGCAGGAAGCGATTTTTGAAAAGCTTTTGAAAGTGCTCCGGAACGAGCAGCACAACACACTCTATATACTAATATATGGCCAATAAGAAGTGCTATGATCAGGCAAGCGCTTTAGGACCCGAGTTATATTTATGCATTTATGCATTAAACATTTATCCAAAGCGACTTAGATTGCATTCAAGATACACATTATGTTGCTTTCCCTGGGAATCGAACCCGTGACCGTTGGCGTTGCAAGTGCCACACTCCACTGTTTTACATTTATCAAGTTGGCTTGAGAAAGCCAACTTAGTGATATTGTATCTAAACTTATTATTATTATTATTATTCTTCTTACCTAAAATTCTCAGAGCATCTCCTCCTAGAGCTTTAAAGCTACAACCACTAAACTCTGCTCAGACTTCAGACCTGTTCTGACTTGAGTTGCTATCCCTTTTCAGACTGATCAGACTTATGATTTTTGATAAAACTGAAGATTAAAGTCATAAAGTCTCCATAGACTTTCACTAATGAAGTGAAAACTGAATTTTAGATAGAGCGTCCACTCCATCTGTTGGTAACATCACAACATTACACCTGATATATAATACATTTCAATACAGTATGTGTGAACATGTCCATTCCAATGGGCATGCATTTTATTTTTAAATCCTGAAAAAAAACTTGCAGGTCTACAATCGATTTTTTACTTTAATTAGTAAGTTAAATCTCTCTATTTTACATTCACAATATCACAAAATTACACCCCTGTCAGTGAGAACACTGAAGTTTGAACGAATCAGAGCGCTGCAATTCAAAGCCTCAAAGCTTTTCAAAGACGCCATTACTGCTGGAGAGAGAGATCATAATCTCCTAAAATAGATTTATGTGAGAGAGTTTATGATCAAACGGAAATTGTTTCCGATTATCAAGTAACCGCTGCATTGTGTTTGCTGGAAGTTTTATGTACTTATATGGCCGAAATCTGACTCTCATTCGTGTTTACTCGGTGAAGGCATTTCCCCCGCTGAGTAATTACTATGGGAACGGCGACTCTCAATGAACTTCAAACGCGCGTCCCCGCGCACTTGCCGTCAAAGCGCCAAACCGTCAAAGCGCCTAAGTTTATTTATAACTTATGCCTGAGTAAATATTACATTGCGTTGATTCCTTTATCTGCTATAATTGCCGTGTTGAACTGAAGTCTGACATGGCAGATCGATTCAATCTGAAAACTGCTTGAGATTAGAAAAAACTGCATTACTTTCCCCATTGTACTTGGCAGGAATGATTTAAAAAATACTAATATTTAAGTTATTTTATTTCACAGGAAGAAACACTTTATATATACATATATCTCCTTCAGACCAGAATTAGGTTCCAGGTTTCTGAAAAAAAAAAAAAAAATTAATATCCCATTAAATTAGGCATCTATTAATGAGTAAGAAAAAAAATTCATAACTCCTTCATAGCAATTTTTGTTGTCAATTGCAGTGGACATTTGGTCTTAACAGCTGTGAATATCAAACTAATATAAACCAATATAAAAATAAATAAATAAACATACAAAAATCCCAAGGTCAAGAACTTGAACAATATAACATTTCAACTTTAATTTTGAGGTTTTTGTTTTACAAATTGCACATTTAATAAAATAAACCTCTAACAGAAAATGCATTAGAGAGTCAGTGCAGTCACTTTACACACACACACACACATTTCCTGTGTGTATCTTTCAAGGTATTCCCCAGTGGCACAGAGCAGTAGTGCACTTTGCACTAATCACATTAAATAAATAATTGTATATTCTGCATATGACATTTTCTCAAAAATGTATTATTACTGTGATAACTGTAGTATTTATCTCATATGAGAACATTACATATTTGCGTCTTGACACAATAATAGTCAATTCTGTCAATATTTGCGCTGTTGGCCACTTTTGGATAGAGTGTCCACCCCATCTTGTGGTGACATCACAACATTACACCCCTGTCATTATGAAAAAAATATTTTCAATATATATATATATATACATTTCTGTAAAAACTTTTAGATCTGAAACCCCAGATCCTGAAAGAAAATTGACCCAGGTAAAAAATCTATTCAAGGTATTCCCTCGAATAAAATATTCAAATTATATGAACGAAACAAGTGTATTTATGTACAATACTGGGATTAAAATTTGACATATTTTAGAATGAGATTTGAATTTTGACTAATTATTACCCTACTGGCCATAACAACAAATAGCATTATGATACCACATGAAGACATCTGTACAATACCTGTACACATTTTGGGGGGGGGGGGGGGGGGGGGTTGTATTTATTAGGTCCTACATATCTCAAATAGCAAGAAAAATTATAAAATGCACATCAGGCAAACTTGTGGGACTCAAGAGGATATATAATAAATTTCAATCAGCATGTGCATTGAGTAGCAGTCATTGGAACCCAATGTCCATTGCAATGGATATGCATTTTTTTAAATCCTGAAAAAAGATTTGCAGGTCTACAATCGATTTTTTTACTTTAATTAGTAAGTTAAATCTCTCTATTTTACATACCAACTATGAAATACTGGCAAACATATCAAAGATTGCAAATATAACTGTAGAAAATGCTGCTTACTTCTGTGTGTGGGAAACAAAACCACTCACTGACCAACTGAATCATCAGTAATCTCCAAATAAATCTTGTTAGCGAAAAACTCTCAAAACTTTTCAAGCTTGAAGCTTTTACAACTAATTTAAACTTTCAGGCTAGGCTTTCTCAAGCCAACTGAAGTTTATATCATAAACTTCCTCTATCTAGTTGTACATTGTTGTTTTTTAGCACTATATAAAATTATGCTAATACAACTTAAATAACTTAAATTACAAATAATTTTAAGATTTATTGAAGCAACCCCTGGAAGTTTGTTGGATCCTGGGCCACTGGCCAAGAACCTTGGTTGGTTTATTATAGTAGAACTGTCACATCTTCCGCTTAGTAACTATGTCTCAGACAGGCAGGCCTTATAGGGAGGAGTAACATTTAATTAAAAAAATGACAATTCACAATTATAAAATTAAGTAAAATGAATTATGGACATTCACTGGTATCTCTTCAACAAAATGCATGATGTGTGATCCGTCCTGTGGTATCTGCAGTTCTCTGTAGTCTTTCTTTTCCTACTATAAAAAGTAATGCAATAAAGTCAACATTAACTTTTATTTACTGCATTTCTTTTACTTAAGCCTTCATTTTTCTGAATATCATTCGTTTAGGGGGTGTTTACACAACACTGTTTTCAACTAAAAACCTTTTATGCATTCTGGCCATTAATTTACACAACAATAGCTTTTTGGGGGGCTGTTTTTACAAGTTTTAAAAAAAAGTACTGCAAAAAAACCGTGACATCATGTTTATTATAGGCACATAGTGTTTCTTTAAAAAGTGGCAATGCCAACTACTGGCCTGGCAGCCTAATACAGCGTTTTTGCAGATCTGAGTGAATCATTTCTGAGTAAATCATTTTGACAGTGTTGTCGCAACGGAAAAAAAAAGTTTTCAGTATATTGTCGGGTAAATGTACCCTTGGTTCCTTGAACTTTATTTACAAAAATATCTAAATATCCTTAAAACAAGATAAATTTATATGTAAGTCAACACTTTTGTTTTTAAAGCTTTTGGAATTATCTTACTTTTCATTTGCTTTATGTGTTCTAAATTTATTGTTTTTTATTATCCAGCAGCCATTTTTGCCGTGCATTTGTGTATGACAAAAGTAAATAAATTACATTTATGAAAATTATAGTCAATAAAAACAACCAAACTCTATCATTTTGTACATTTAACATACTTTTTGCATTGCAGGTGGTGATTTTACTATGGTTGAATAAAAATGGCTTTGTAGGAATAGATATTATGCACATGGCTCTGTAAATCTCCATATCACTCTACCACTCAATAACTTTTGTTCCATATGGAACTATGCAAACAGTGAATATACAGTCTTTCTATGTAAAGTATTTTGTATTATGGATGGAGCAATCAGTGGTGTGAAAAATAGTTTGTCACACTTAAATGTTTCAGATTATCAAAAGAAATCTAAATATTAGTATTTAAATACTTAGTTGAAACACAACTGTGGTTTATCACACCTGAGTTCAATTTCTGTAGCCACACCCAGGTCTGATTACTGTCACACCAGTTCTCAATCAAGAAATAAATTAAATAGGACCTGTCGGACAAAGTGAAGTAGGCCAAACGATCTTCAAAACCATGCAGAGATACAAATGATAAAAAAGTAATTGAGATCTATTACTCTGGAAAAGGTTAATAAGACATTTCTAAAGCTTTGGGACTCCAGCAAATCAGAGTGAGAGCCATTATCCACAAAGGGCTAAAACATGGAACAGAGGTGAACCTTCCCAGGAGTGGCTGGCCAACCAAAATTACGCCAAGAGAGCAGCAGCAACTCATCCAAGAGGTCACAAAAGACCAACATCCAAAGAACTGCAGTTAAAGTCAGTGTTCATGACGCCACCATAAGAAAGAGACTGAGCAAAAATGGCCTGCATGGCAAAGATCCAAGACGAAAATCACTGCTGAGCAAAAAGAGTACTAAGGCTCATTTTATTTTTGCCAGAAAACATCTTAATGATCCTAAAGACTTTTGGGAAAATACTCTGTGAACTGACAATACAAAAGTTTAATCTTTTGGAAGGTGTAATCCCATTACATCTGGTGTAAAACACTGCATTTCTGAAAAAGAACATCATACCAAAAGTAAAATATGGTGGTGGTAGTGTGATGGTCTGGGGCTGTTTTGTTTTCAGGGTCTGGAAGACTTGCTATGATAAATGGAACCATGTCTTCGAAACAATCCTGAAGGAGAATGTCCGGCCATCATTTTGTGAACTCAAGCTGAATCAAACTTGGGTTCTGCAACAGGACAATGATCAAAAACACACCAGCAAGTCCACCTCTGAATGGCTGAAGAAAAACAAAATTAAGACTTTTGGAGTGGCCTCGTCAAAGTCCTAACCTGAATCATATTGAGATGTTGTGGCATGACCTTAAAAAGGCAGTTCTTGCTCAAAAACCCTCCATTGTGACTGATTTATAACAATTCTGTAAAGATGAGTGGGCCAAAATTTCCCCCCACTGCTGTAAAAGACTTGATTGCAATTGTTGCTGCTAAGGGTAGACCAACCAGTTATTGGGTTTAAGCGGTAAGCTTTTTCACACAGGGCCATGTAGGTTTGTATTTTGTTTTCCTTAATAATAAGAGAAAACAAACATTTTGTTTACTTGTGTTATCTTTGACTAATATTTAAATTAGTTGGATGATCTTAAACATTTAAGTGTGACAAACATGCAAAAATAAATGAGAAATCAGGAAGGGGGCAGAACTCTTTTTCACACCACTGAAGTATTTTCATGGCTGGTGGTGGATGAAGACATTAAGATGAAGTGGAATAAACTCAAACAGGCTTTTAACAAAGAACTCAATCCTCAAAACACCAGTACGGTGCTGGATGTCAAATTGACATGATACTGATGAGAATGGACAAGGACTAACAGAATACACTAGCTATAAATACATTGGGGATGATTAGGGAAACAAGAAACAGCTGACAAGATTAACAAGATGAATGATGCAGAGACGGGTAACTAAGAAGACACTAGAAGAGCACATGGGGAACCAGGAAGTAAACAACAACATGACAGATACGTAACAGTACTGTAAAGGCTTGGAACAGTCTTACAGTCCCAAAAAGGCTTGGTTTCATGCCGTAGATGGTACAACTGAGGAGGGAAGGAGGGAGGGAGAGAGGTAGAGAGGGAGGAGGACAAGGAAGGACACAGAAATATCAAAACATGGGAGAGAGGGGGGGGGGACCTTGTAGCTCCGGGGATAGGGATCAAGGCTAGGGAACTCCTGGGTGGTGCCGGTAGTACAGGAAGCCAGGGAGGTGCTGGGAGTTCAGGGAGCCAGGGAGGCGCCGGCAGCTCTAGAGATTTCATTTCTCACCACCTATGCCAACCCCCACTTGAGACTATTCTGGAGCTGCCTCGGGGGCTTGTGGCTCATGTGCTTAGGACAGTTCAGGAGCATGTTCAGGGGCTTGGAAAGTTTAGGAGCAGGCCCAAGACGGAGCCTTGGGGTACAACCCTCTGAGGGGGACGTGTGGGTAGCCCACACTCACAGTAGCCAACACGGTCATCACCACAGCCTTTTGAGAGCACTCTGGGATGTGTCTCACTGGAGTAGACAGGGAAGCTTGTATCGCTGGAGCAGGCTGGAGAATTTGCCTCACTGGAGTAGACGGGAAGCTTGTCTCACTGGAGTAGACTGGAGAACAAATGTCCTTGAAGCAGACAGAGAAACCTGTCCTGCTGAAACAGACTGGAGAACTGGTCTTGCTAGAGCAGACAGGGAAACTTATCTCACTGGAGCAGATAGACCTCAGAGAGTTTAAAATTCTAGATGCAGGTAAAACACTTGATGAAGAGTTCATGGTGTTGCCCTGGCCTCAAAATTCCCCAAATCTCAGTCCAATTGTGGGATTTGCTGAACCAACAAGATCGATCCAAAGCAGCTCCAAGTTGCAGGTGGTACTAATGTTTTTGCTCATCGTTGTATGTTGCCAACTGCAAGACATAAAGTAGGAGCAAGAAAAAAATTTTTTTTTACAGTGAGGCGCATATTAACTTCTGAAACATATCAGATAAAAAATAAACATAATTTAACAAACACAAAAAGGAAAATAAAGTTCTTTAGTAAAATCACCAGATATTAATAAATTAATCAAAATTCATTTTACAAAGCATGTGTTGACCTGCTCAAATAACAACCATGAAAGATCTCATATTGTATTAATTACAATTTGAATAGAGGAGATAAATCACTAATGAATTTGACTATGGAGCCACATCAGGACCTCGGGTGATGCATTGGTTTTCATCTCATTTTAGTTTAACTACACACTACCACTAAACCTCACACAAATCTGTGTATTATTAGCAAAACACAATTTAACCTTCCTAGAACAAGGTGCTAAGCCTGACTCTGTTAGCACTACGTGGCAAGCACACTAACAGGTGACAAAAATAGTACCTCCTCTCAGAGCCTTTCCGCTCAGTTTGTTTTTATGCGTTATATTTAGTAAGAACACTTTAGGTGTGAAAGACAGTGATGTCGTGCACCACTGTGTCATTCAATTGTTTTAAGAGAATCAATTTGTATATTTATACATCTGTATTCTGTCCCTGTTCTGTCCCTTTTTATAAGTTTGGGGCTGCCACATCAATCATTTTATGATGACATTTTATGTTTCTTACACATAACAAATATGTATTTTGCTTTCATTTTACTATTGTAGGCAGGACACACTGTTAGCACATGTGTTCTGCACCTGCGTGTCAGGAATTAACTGTCTATATCAGCAGGTATCCATAATCTATATTTGTCATTCAAAAGAAAAAAACAAAACAAGGATGTACGAGACATACGCAGACATAGTAAACAAATCAGTGCTTGCTTACAGTGCTTGCTTGAATATTTCCTTACTTTTAAACAGCTCATGTTGTTATGAAAGTATTCGCATCTTAAGATAAGATCATAAGATAACATAGTATTAGATCAGCCTTCTGTCTGTGCCATCTTGACTTAGGCTGGCCACAAACTTAAAGATTTAAGGCCCAATTTTGGGCCCAATTTGCAACCCTCAATGATCTGGGTGGGCGGGATACAATTCAAGGCTTTTCACAACCATCTACTTGTCCAAAAAATCTTAAATTGTGTGGTGTAATTATGATCATTTCCCTGCTCACTATCGTGTCAGAGTGTACAATCTTTACAATGCTAAAAATCAGTGGAAACTGCCCTTATGTTTGTGATGTCCAAAAGTTTTAAAATCGGTTAAGATTTGAAAATCGTCCAGTGTGTCTCAGGTCTTACTTGTTCTCTATGTACTCATTCGCTAAACTCAACATCCAATCAGAGTTCCCACTCTCACCGACTCTTTAAACATGTGGAATCGCCAGATAAGTGGGACATACTACAAATACTTGCCTGACAGACACTTGTCGACCACCAGTATTTGGAGGGGGACAGAGGTAGCTACAGTTGAACCTGTCCACTCACACAGGACACATGGATCAGGATATTCCGTCTCTTGAGCCCCCAGTGACAGCTGAGTTTGAGCGGAGGATGAGTGTGCATTCCGGATCTGATTAAGAGACTTTGTGGAGGCTTCATCGCAGTTGACTGGGCATACATTCAAATGAATAATCTGGAGCGTACCAGACTACAAATGTTTTCCTATTTGACAACAAGCATGATTGAGTTTGGGCAAAATTATGAACTGAAGAGTTGGAATTTGAATATTAACTGGCCACAGACAAAATAAAATTGATTTGGAATTTGAACTGAAAAGACAGGAAAAGGAATTTGCTGAATTGCAATTTAAAGAAATTCAACAAAGGCACTGTAATGCAAATTAAATGTTATTTCACCCTGGTCTACACAAGGTTTTTAAATATCATCAAATATGTAAACTAAATGGATATCTATCTATCTAGCCCTATCAAACTTTTTTTTTAACTACAGTTATATGTTTTCAATCCATTTTCATTCCATTTCTCTTCATTCAGATTCAAATTGCAATTATACATCCTGTTTGCTAATGCATCTCACTTCAAACTCACAATTTACAATGCATTCTAAATTAAATTTTAAATGGTGCACAATCCTTGACCATGATTACAAATTCAGATCTGTACCATGTCATAATTTCGTAGTTCTAGTCTTGCCTGGGGGGATATTTTAATTAAATAGTTTGGACGTCACATGGGAGGTCTTATAAACATATAAATGAAAGTTTGCAAGGAAATAAACCAACACATGGGGTCAGCAGTTAGCTAAAAGAGCGAGAGAGACAAAAAAGAGAGGAATTGTAGCATGATATGTAATAGGCACTGTGACTACTTGATCCGTACCGGAAACACGATTGGTACCACGCATGCGCGAAAACGCGTCTTCTTCCTGTCTGAACTGTGCCGAAACAATTTCAGGATATACACAGGATATATAGGGAAGAAATGTCTCTTTAAATTACCATTTGCTACCAAGCAAGGCGAGAGGAAAATACCACCCCCCCCCCTCGCTCTCTCTCACCCCCTCTAGATCACGCTTTTCTGCCCTCCCAACAGACATCCGGCATGTGACACTGTGGTTGAGCTACACCAGCTAACTGATCCGGTTGGCAGAAACTGTGAGGCTTGAAATCCCAGGACACCCTTTGTAAATTACAGCCTGATCTTTTACAGCTGTCAGTGAAGACAACTAGGATGGAGAAGCCAACACTAAAGTTTTTTGTTTTGACTCTTTCCTACTTTTTATAGGAGTATTTGTAGCATATGAAAGAGTGTTTTTGTTAATGATCTTGACTTTCTTGAAAATCTTCAACCTACAGCGCTCTGCTATTGATTATTTTGGGACACATTTTTTGCCTTTTTGAGACTTGTTAATCGCAGCGTTTATTCATTACCCCTTTATGCCATAAAAAATTCCCGGTTTGCAACTCCAGGTAAGGATCCGCAACAGATTCATCATCCTAAGACCATCCGCAACAACCAGCATCCCATCATGTGCTGATTCATCATCAATGTCCTTTAACTATAATCAGTTAGACACTTTTCCATCCTTCTGAAAGCCTTTGTGAATCTCAGACTGTGTATTCCCGTTGGTTGGTTTATTTGTGGACAAAGATTGTCTCTTTGGGGCCCAGAGCAGGTGTGAGTGCAACAGGAGCACATTTACCCAACATTCAGCTTTTCTGGGGCAGAAGACATGGTAAAGAGCAATAAGAAACAAAATTCCCAAGATGGCGCGCCAAATGCTATCATAAGTAACAATGTCAACAAACAGGTCAATAGCCTGGCTCGCTTCTCCCAACCGAATGCCCCAAATAGGTAAGTGGAGATGTGTTTTCAAACCGACCTCTTTTTCGGATTCTAGATCAGTTGTGGTTTAATTAATGGTAAGAGCCGATCAAAATTCAACGTTTAAGCGTTATTTGTGTCTAAAAATGTGGAAACGTTTTACCTGAAAAGAAACGTTAAGAACAGTAACGTGTGTTTTCTTATCTTACTTTTTCTCTTCTCTTATAACCTCTTTAATTTGCTAACACGTCTGGATGTGATAGTGTCATGCTTGTGTGCCTGTTTTTTATGTCATGTCTTGTCCTAATATTTATATGTGGGGAAACAAGAGAAAACACTCATTACGTATTTGATTTTCTGCTGTGTAGTTTTACGAACTGAATTAACATTAACATGAATATGATTTAAGTAAAATGTTTTTTTTGGCAGTGCCACATCAGATCTTGTGCTGGTAAAGGCATCTGTAAACATAGACTAGTCACATCTGTTTTCATTCCTTTTGTGTGAGTCAGTGTCCCCTGATGGCAAATAGTCTAATTATATAATCCACGTTGTATTCATTTATAATGGTCCTTAGACCAACTAGCGTGACAAAAGAAGCTCAAGGGGTTGGTTTACCAATGCCTGCAGGGAACAGAATATATTGTTGGCTGTGTAAAGGAATGTCATTATCATGTATAAAATGTAGGGATGAGCGAGTACAGCATTATATGTATCTGTTAACCATATGAATTATCTTTATCTGTACTCGGACTGGGCGGGACCTAACCCGGAAGTGGGCGGGATTTAATCAGTAGATGGGTTTTTTTAACCCGTATGTTTTTTTTAATCATGCAATTGATATGGGTTGATCAGAAATTGTTATATTTATTGCTGATTAGAAAACTATTTACATGACAGCATCAGCATTGAGCTTCAGATCAATGGTTTTGATCACGATAACAAACTATGTACAGAATAAGTTTTGCAACAATGAATACAACACATGTGGTTGCAATTATGAAGAAATCATAATTTTTTGTCACTTTTTTGGGTGAAGTAAAAAAACTGGTTAGAGCCAGCAGACGGTTAAAAAAAACAATTCCCACAGGCAGAGAAGCAACGCTTGTCACATTCTACCATGCGCCACGTCTGAACAAACCACACGTTTACCAGAACTCTGCTGGTTAATAAGTACTACAAACAAACCGAAATAAAAACAAATCTGAAGCTGAAGAAACCCTAAACGTTAACGGAAAAGACCCACGAACCTGAATGACAGAGAAAGAGAGCTGTTGTCTTCTCGGTGTTCTGTGTGTGAGTGAGCAGAGTGGGACACAGCAAATCTGTATGTGTAGGGGAGGGGCGCTGTGACTAGCCTATCACAGAACGCAAACACAGTCAGCTACCCAATGAGGATTTTTATTCAATCCGAGCACAGATATTGACTCGTATAATACTAGTACTTTGCAAAAGTGCTTTATCTGTACCGGATACTCGTTTCAGCTGAGTATCCGGCTCAACCCTAATAAAATGTTCTCCGCTCGTCACTAAACTGGTTCAGATGTTATGAAACATACAGGATCTCCCACATTAAACCGACTGAAAGACGCAATCCAAACAGAACAAGAATTGACATCACTCTGAGTAAATGTAGGTATTGTATATTTAATTTAAAACAGTATTTGTATAAAAGTACTTTTTATAAAAGTCCAATGATTATGGATTGATTGTTGCTTTGGTATGTTCTCCTTTGTGCCGACTGAGCTGGTTGATGTAACCTCTCCCCCTGATCTATGGATGAAAGGATTTTGTTGTTCTCTTTCCAATTCACATCCTCTTCTCCTCCCTTATTCGTTGTGCTAACAATGGATCTTCCTCTGCTGTCTTGGACAGTACTGCTCTAACACAAACTAACTCTCATACTCTCTAGATGAGCAAACTAACTTTTTTTTTTTTACTAATTAAAGTATATAATAACCTTAACCTATTATACTACAGTAAAGTTGAGTGAGTGGATCAGGTGTTTTGAGCTGGTGTAAGTGGAGGTGGGGACTAATTTGCATATTCAGGATCTGCATACTGAATGAAGCAAGGGTGTAGAGTTACATTTCAAGCTAATTTCAGGCAACGATTAAAGAGTAATACGTAACTAGACGTTCACCAACTAAATTTGTCTCACCTCAAAACTAGCCAACTTCCCTCCATCCAACCATTTCTCCTCTCCATTCTTCCCTTCTTGCACTCCCTCTATCATCCATCCCTCCCTCCCTTGATCATCCCTCCCTACCTTTCAATCATCCATTGATCTGTTGATCCCTGCCTCCATCCATCTACCCATCCATCATTCTTCCCTACCTTCTTCCAACCATCTTTCAATTTATTGATCCCTGCCTTGATCCATTCACCAACTATCTACTCATCCATCCATCAATCGATCCCTGCTTCTACCCATCCATCCATCATCCTTCCCTACTTCCATCTATCGATTTATTGATCGCTGCCTCCATCCATTCCTCCCTACCTTTCATCCATCCATCAATCTATTGATCCCTGCGTCGATACATCCACCCACCATCTACCCATCCATCCCTCCATCATCCTTCCCTACTGTCTTCCATCCATCGATCTATTGATCCTTGCCTCCATCCATCCCTCCCGCCATCCATCCTCTATACTGTCTTCATCCTTTGTAGGACAGCAAATGCTGCAGCCTATGATTTAGACAAACTTACAAGGTCAGCTGGTCCTCAAAAATCACTCCAAGATTTCTGGCAGACCTTGATGGGGTAATCATGGTGGCACCGATCTGAACGGTGAAGTCGTGTTGTAGAGTCGGATCGGCAGGAAAGACTAGATGCTCCGTCTTTGCCAAGTTGAGCTGCAGATGATGCTCTTTCATCCATGTCGAGATGTCCGCCAGGCAGCTTGTGATTCTCGCAGCCACCGTTGGATCATCTGGTTGAAATGATAGGTAGAGCTGAGTGTCATCGGCGTAGCAGTGATAGAAGAAGCTGTGTGCCTCTATGATGGGACCCAGTGATGTGGTGTACATGGAGAAAGTCACATAAGTGCTTTAACAAAAAAATAAAAGTTTCATATTTCTACCTTTTAAGGTCATTGCCTAGTGTAAGGTCCTTGCTTCATTGTAAGTGCATTACTGTAACTGTAACTTATAATAAGAGAACTCAGAACTGTGTGGAAAGTTGTTGTTGCTAATCTGTGAGTTGAGCTTTTGACATTGACATTTGCACATAATAGTGGTGTGGGACTGCAGAGAGACTGTCTGGAGAAGCCCACGTGTGTCCGCTGTGGTATTCTTGTAAATTCCAGCGCCTCCATTACTCTCAGACTGATACGTTTTAAAATCACTATTTGTAAAAGAATTAGTTTTAATTGTTATTTACCTCATCTTCATAATTAGAATAATCTGAAATATCATTAACCTCAACATGTCGTCACAATGCTCAAAAACTGCATTTTTGTCAGACCCCCCCTAATGTCAAATCCCCTTCATTTATATAGCGCTTTTTAACACAGATTGTTTCAAAGCAGCTGTACAGTGATAAGAGGATTTTAATTTAAAGCATTTTGCGAACTTGCGAGCAAACTTTAAAGACAAATTATAAATTTAAAGACAATCATGACACATTCACAAAGCACATGAGGCAAAGGACACAATATGTTCCTGGTGAGTGTTTGGATTGCACTGAACTTGCTGCTCGCTCCAAATAGACCCTTGAGCTGAGCCAGTCATGTCAAGCAGCTGAAGGCAAACTGAATAAAACGGCTACACACGGCACATTATATTCATAAATTCAGCACATAGCAAAGGGTCATGTCTTATAAGATGGTGAGCTAAACCATGCTAAATATTGACCTTCACTGCATAAAACAATCAGTCACCTGCTAGCTTTTCAAAGTTCTGATTAAAATTAAGCAAAGCAATCATCTAAAAACAATTACGTCTGGACTGCTTTATTATAGAAAGCGACAATCCGCTTTAGCCTCCCTGACATCGAATCCCATGACATGGCCTGTAACATAAACCTGTGGTGATGATCCCATGGTTTGACGAAAGTCTGAAACTGATTTATGATGCTGGTTTGTTTGTTCTGGAAGTAGTCACAGCCACAGGCTTATGCCATTGATTGAACGTTGACAAAATAAATACCAGGAGATTATGATTTCATTCCCCCTCCTCTCCCTCTCGTAATTGCTTTCCTCTATGTGTGTAATACTTTAAAAATGGCTTTTTTACAACCCTACTGTGAACTAAATGGCCAAATCTTCACACATTAACTCAGAGTATTGTGGTGTTCAAAAATAGTGCGTGCTTTTAAAACTGGAGACAGTAACACCTACTAATCTATCTTTGTTTCATCCAAATAGGTCTTGAATTAACACTGGCTTTAAAAGACAATATTTAAAGTGAATAACGTTTACAAGTTATGGATATCTATATTAAAAAGAAATAAAATTAAAATAAAAAGTTCTAACTGTTGCCCAGAAGCATCCTATAGGTTGCCAGAAACCCATTTGTAATCCATTCCAATGCAATACTTCAATAAGTTAATATTGTGATATATTTTACACACAATATTGTCTGTTTCTGCTCAGTTTTTCCAGTGAAAATCTTATCTACGAAGCCAGAGCAACTAACTGTTGTGTATCTCTGAGCAACAAAACAAAACCGGTGTTTCGATTTCTAAATTAATCTAAGTTTTGAGTGAATCAGTCAGATTGAACCAATTACAGTTAATTCCTGAATGAACCAGCCGTTCGAAGGAATAAATTATTTACTCATTTAGACATTTACTGGTACCTACTGGCAGTTTTAGTTTCTTATTTAGAGTTTCATATAATAATATCTTACTTTGGGGATATTTGTCAAAAGTCAAAGTCAGCTTTATTGTCAATTCAGCAATATATACAGCACACACATACAGAGAATTGAAATTCTGTAACTCTCAGACCCAAGGTGCAACCAGGTTACATTAACAGTAACAACAGCAACAAAATATAAAATATATATATATATCAACAACACAAAAAAAAAATATATATATATATATAAATAAATAATAGATAAAATAAATAAATTTGCCTAAAAAAAATGAAAATTCTATTTATTTACATTTACCGATCCAATTCTCGTTTCAAATTTGTGACTCATTCTTTTGCAGAACTTAACCAAAAATATTGTGAAAAATTTGATAACCAAACAGTTTTGATCAGTAAATGTATCCAAAAAACATTTCAAATGCAGCTTCTAAATATGTCTGTCGAAGCCTACAATTTTGTGTAAAATATGATGAATAAAAAAAAAACTGTACTTTTGTTTCTAAAACTACTTTTTGTAATGACTCACTATATAGTGAGAGAGACCATTACAAAAAGTAGTTTTAGAAACAAATATTTTTTTAAATAATATTTTATAATTCAGTTTTTTATATATAAATAAACTGAAAAGAGATATAGGATACAGATGGAAAGCCTGAACAGACTATTCCAACCACCTTGGCAGGATTTTCTGGCAGAATTAGACGCGTTAATCATAGTCTCCTGGTACAAGTTGTTATCAGAAACTGAATACTAGAAAGTTTCATGTGGTTCCTTTTCACCTTTGACAGAGTGACATTACCCTGGCATAATATCGTAGCATCTGAAAATAAACATTTTATTAAACTAAAAACATATTCACATACATTCTATATCCTGATCTGCTATGTTGGCGTGACCTTGGCTTTTGGCTTTGGTACTGTTTTAATGCCATAAGGACCTTAGATGCGCAGTACAAGATATCTATATCTGGGTCCCTTAACAAGATTTATGGGTTTCTCCTTCAGAAAGGTTACATATGTTTTATGGGCATTCATAGTTTACAGTGATTGTGTGTGTGTGTGCATGTTAAGAGCTTGCAGCCCGAACAGCTGCACAAGTAGAAGTGTAGTGCAAGTGTTGTCTCATAGTACAGTAACCAGCCTCTTAATATTTAAGTCTACGCAAATGAACACAGACATTAAACGAGCTTGATTTTCATGCATTGTTCTGATACATTTCAGTCAGTATTTGAAGTCTCACAAAAGCTGCATTTATTTGATCAAAAACACAGTAAAAAGTCATTTTTAATAATGAAGTATTAATATAATTTAATATAACTTTTCTATTTGAATGCATTTTAAAGTGTAATTTATTAATCTAATGGCAATTATTTACTGATGCTTGACGTCTGACTTCATCTATTTGTTAGACTGCTAGATAATATTATCTTTGTGACAAGTGCAGTACATAAATATTTGCCAGGCATAAAAAATGGATGTACAAAATGTCCAATGAACATTTTCAGAAACGATGCATTTTCAGAAACGGTGCAGCACTGTCCCAAAATGGCAAGAGACATTTCCATAAACTGGCCAGAAACTCTCGTGAACCCTGTGTGATTCGGGTCATTCAGAGATGCAAAAGGTGTCATGTCAACACAGCCAGACCTAAACCTCAAGTGCAAAAACTATATGACTACGGCTCACTTACTAACAGGAATTATTGTTGAATCAATCAACCTATAAAATGGCATTTGATATAGCCAGTATTATTCAATATCAATAATAGAGATGATATACAAACCACCATAGACCAAAAATTACAGAACTACCAAAAAAACAAACTGAAACAGCCTTTGGGAGAAAAGAAGTTCGATGAGGAGAGCTCGTTCCTTATAAAATGAGGAACAAGCAGTTTTCAGTTACAGCAGAAAAGATGGTGAACATATCTGAGGACACTGTTACCACAAAACGCCTCGCCAGCACAATGGCAGAAGGTTAAAGGGGTTGTGCTTGCATGAGGGTGTGTAAGTGTTTATCCGTGTGTGTCTGTACTCTGAAATAGATGATGTCGAGGCGCTGAAAGAACTCGTTTCAGATGGAGTGATGAAACCATAGCCCACTAGAACGAAGCTTTCATTATGGAAACATTAACCCGCACATCTGAGCAGTGTTGCCAACTTAGCGCATTTGTCGCTATATTTAGCAAGTATTCAGACCACTCTAGCGACACATTTTCAAAAAAGCGACTAGCGACAAATCTAACGTCTTTATCTGGAGTTACTGGAGACTTTTGGAGACTCTCTGAAGTGAAAACATATCGTTCTTACTCTTCTCAGCGAGCAGCGAGTGCTGCCGTGGGTCCGCCCACATCCCAAAGCCTCATCCGCTTCTGTGTGCACATAAAGCCCGCCTTCTCTGATTTGATTGGTTTTCTCAAATATTTTGACATTGACGAGCGGTTACCGACCAATGAGTATGAGGCTTAGACACACACACACACCATTGCTTCTGTTCTGACGCGCGCTCTGCTCAGCGCCGCTGCGGATTGAAGATCCAGGTTATTAAAAGACGGGACGAAGCCAAATTTGTTGAGAAAGCACATTAGACAGGCAGAACGCAAGAAAGTATGCGATCTTGTACAGCATGATGACCTCACGAGTATGCTAATTTACGCATGACGTTACCTAGCGACATTGAGCGACTTTTTGGCCAGGCTTTAGCTACTTTCCTTTGAAAATATTTGGCAACACTGCATCGGAGTCACTCATATGAATCATGCTGTTACAGGATGTTGTTTCGTATTGACCACCGATCCAACACATTTATATTAATTTGACCTTAATATAGAGATACACAACCCTGTAAAAATATCGTGATAAATTCTATTTTCTTTTTTTTTTTACACCAGCTGTGGTTGTCAGAAATTCACTGTAAAATTGGCAAGGTGTTTCAGGTTTAACAGGATGGAATATTAATGCCTGTTTTAGAAATAACCAAATATTTAATTAGGGGCGTAATATTTAAGAAACACACTTGAAGCAGTTGACTAATCACAACAAATCGATCCAGCTGACCAATCAGAGCATACTGTGCTTTTCAAAAGAAGAGACAGCAACTAAACGGAGCGTTACTAACAAACTGGGCAGAGGCAATGTTTTTTGAACATTCAGGCAAGAAAACCTGTTTTAGTAGAGCCCAAACTCAAATCAAGACATAATGGGTTCTCTTTAATATAATAAACAAAATCCACAATATATAATGTCAATTATTCTTTGATCTGACACCGTAAACCTAGATGTCTAAAATAAGCCCCAGTGGGTTACATGCGAACTGAAAATACTTGTAGCCTGAGCTCCATCCGCCATGAGGACATCATGTTATCGTGACCTTTTAAGAACTGAAGGGCTCCTGGGAGAGTCTGTCCTGTAGCGCTGAGTGTTAGGTATTCCCCATCTCCTGGGGAGCATTTATTCGTGTTATATTTAATTGGGTATCTGTTAACGGGACCTCTCACTTGTCCTGCCAGACAAGGACAAATGTTGCCCTGCCAGCTGCCAATAATGTAGATACAGTACGTGCAAGTGCTACAACAATGCTTGAAGGGGAAGGGATGAAAAGGGCGAACAGTTTATCTAAGTCCCGTGCTTTGCTCGAAGTGCAAATGACACCTGTCGTCATGTCTCTTTCTCTTTCTGTGGCTCCTGTCTGAGTGTTTGTAAAGCAGCCAGCGCTCTCTCTCTATATCTTTGTGCCCTAATCGTTATTGATTGAAACTGGCCTCTGGTGCTTAAATGAATTCAGTCTGTCACTATGCTGGACCTGGACAAAAACCCGAACCAGGGAGCAGGATATGCAAGAAGAAAAAATAGGACAGAGGAAAACTGAGATTAGTGATAAAACTGGAAGGGTGAAGTATAATTCTATTCTTTCACTGAAATTGAAGAGTTAGTTCACCCAAAAATGAAAGTTCAGTCATTAATTCCTCACTCTTATGTCGTTCCAAAGCCGTAAGACTTTCGTTCATCTTCAGAACACAAATTAAGATCTTTTTGATGAAATCTGAGATCTTTCTGTCCCTCCATTGACAGATACACAAATACCACTTTGACTGTTCAAAAACTTCATAAAGAAATCGTAAAACTAATCCATATGAACGGTTTAGATGAAAAAAATTTGAAGACACTTCATCGCTTTTTATTAGGAACACAAAGAATTTAGGCTTTTATTCACATATAAACATTGATCAGCAAACGGAAGCATGCTTGAGCTTCCATTAACCACGTATATGTCAATAAAAGCTAAATTCAGTCCGTTCATCATATAAAGCGATCAGAATCAGAAAGAGCTTTATTGCCAAGTGTGTGCATTGCACACACAAGGAATTTGACTTGATGCTTAAGCTTCCAGTGCACCTATACAACACAACATGAACAAACAAACAATCACTGAAAAAAAACTCAAACCGAGGCAGCATATATGCGGCGCCAAAAACATACACCAAGATTACAGAATGCAGTTTAGCAAGCACACACAGCACAGTCATGATATAATATAGATAAAGAACAAAGGACAAGAACAAGATAGTCTCTTCAAACAATTTGGACTAAATTGCTCAATTCATATGGATTAGTTTTACAATCTCTTTATGAACTTTTTGAAGCGTGACAACTATGACTATTTTTTCAGGATATTTTTAGAAATACAAGGTTTAAAAGAACATTTATTTGAAACGGATTTTTTTTTTAAATCAATGTAAAAGTCTTTACTGTCACTTTAAATCAATGTTATGTGTCATCGCTGAAGAAAAATAATTTCTTTATAAAAAGAAAAGCCCTACTTTGATTGGACAGGCAGTCAGATTCCATTTAAACGAATGCCTTTCAATGAAAGCTATTCAAATGTAATCTAGATCTCAGATGAGACCTGGTATATGATCTTGTTTAAATCTGAAAGATTTCACATAAACATTAAAGAAGTATTTAAAATAAAGTTGGAAATATTCACAGAAAATTGGAAAACATTGTTCATTCATGTCACTAAATGTTTAGCAAGGGCCAAAAATAATGTGGTACATGATGTCATCAGGGTTAAATAAAGTTGACACTAGCCAGAACACATGGCGTAATTTCACCTACAGCGAATGATAGCTCTCTTTGAGTCATGATATCACCAGCATCCCAAACCAAACTCTTTCTCAAGGTCACAACTAAATTACAAGGTGGTTAAACCATAAAATCAACAACGTAGACAATGCCATGCTTTTAGCAAATCATCATGGCAATGCATCAGCGATATCATACTAAATGCCTCAATTAAAGTCTACTGAAGAATTAAAGTAATACAAATCAAAATGCTCTGATTCAATTGTCTTTCAAAAACTGAGGTGAGAGTTGAAAGAAGTTCAGCTGCAGAAATGTGAGACACATTGGGCAAAAATCTCTGACCTTGTGACAAGTAGGCTATTAGATTTCAAGACTTTCAACTCTGAAAATCAGCATATCCGATTATGATTGGCCCAAAATCTAAGCCTAAATATAGCAATAAAGTACAATTCTTCAGGAGCTGCTGTGTCACACTAAGTGTGAACCACGTCATAACATTTGCTAAAATGCATAAAGATAAATGTCTTTATTGAAATATGTGGGAAGTACAACGTTTGTTGACGTATATTATGACGTGATCTTTTCCTGAAAGAGACAGCAGTCTCAAAAAAACGAAAACGCTGCCATCTCCTGGTTATCCTTGAGGGAAATTACTCTGTTGTTTTCAAGAAACAACGTAATACCTGCTTCTCTTTTCCTACTGTACAAAAAAAGTCCACCGTTCCCTCAAAATAATAAGTCTTTACGTAATAACTGAGAGTTTTCCGTATTACAAAGGATCGGGTTTGATTGGTGTTCCTGATCGTTCGTTGACTCGTCGATCGACTGATCACGCCTGCGACGCAAGCCGACCGTCCCCTGAAAGCGGAGCGTTTTCTTCATCAGATGCATTTCCATCGTAAGATTTTACATATTAAAACACGAGGTATGTTACCGCGCTGCATCGCAACATTGTCATATACCGCTTCTAGTTTAAATGTGGTGGGTTTTTTGTCGAATAAAGTGATTGTTGCTCTGTAAAACGACGAAGAGCCTGAGGCCTGCATGTATCCAGCGGATTTCACGAGCGACCTGCCCATCAAATCACCAATCTTGCGCATTTGCGTATTTGCTTTTAAACGTTGCTTTAAGCGTGTATGAGCCACACTGACCGCGTAAACGCACATGGATCGGACTTAAACGAAACGACCTTACGGCGTGAGCGTTATAGGTTCGTGTTTGGGTACAAAAGCTTCACTTTTTATCATTTTGCCGTGATTTATGATCTTTAGTTTTGAACCGAAGCGGATGCTGGGTTGTAACATCGTCTTTTGTCTGTGCATTTCTTCATAATGAGCGTGTCTCATAATGAACATGTCTCTAGTGTCCAGTGGTTGGTGTTTTTATTGCAGGCCTGCCTTCAGAAATGGCTGCTGTGGAAGCCTGTCTGTTTCTGTTCAGTGGACATTTTGTGTTCAATCGCTGGATGGCAGACTTTATTTAATAAAACTTTTTTGTGCAGTACATTTGCCCCTTTAAAACTCCCTGCTGACCCATTACAGTAAATGCAGTGCAAGATGCATGGTTGATTATGCAATATATATATATATATATATATATATATATATATATATATATATATATATATATATATATAGATAGATAGATTTATATTAACATTCATATTCTGATATTGACACGTAAGAATGGTTTGAATTGATCACTTGCATCTTAGGAATACTGCAATCAAAATTGATATAGTTTACCAAATCCTCTCACTGTGCACATTAGTGAGAAGTTTCATGATCATTTTCTTTTTTTTGACTGACAGTCTGCCTTGTTTTGATGATGTTTTTGGCTATTTGTAAAGACAAAGGCAAAGACAAGTCGCTGGATGGCAGCCTTTTTTTAATAAAACATTTTTTGGTGCACATTTCCCCCTATAAAACTCCCTGCTGAGCCAGTAACAGTGACAGTAAATGCAATGCAAGATGCATGGTTGATTATACAAGATATATAGATGTATATTTATTTATTCACATTCTGATACTAAGACGTTACATTTAAAATTGTGTAAGAATGTTTTGAATTGATCGTTTGCATCAGAGTAATACTGCAATCATTAACATTTTATGCATTTGGCAGGTGCTTTTATCCAAAGCGACTTGCATTGCATTCAAGAGAAACATTTACATTCTAATCAGTTCTTGCTTTCCCTGGGAATCGAACCCATGACCTTGGCGTTGCAAGCGCCACATTCTACTGTTTGAGCAACATGTTATTTGTGAGAAATGTTTTCATGATCTTTCTTTTTTGGCTGATAGTTAGGGACCAACCAAATTCACGGGTAAAAATTCGCAATTTCACGGAAGGTTTTAAAAAAAAACACTCGATTACACGGAAAATTCACGGGTACAATTTTTATTAGGCACCAATCACTGCAATCAGTCCATCTGCTGTTTTGTATTCTAAAATACCACTTTTCGACTGTTCACCTGTATAAAAAAACAAAAAGGAAACAAAATACGGCTACAACGCACGTAGCCACAGACTCCGCAATGCCATGTGACATTAATGAAATAGTTAACAGTTTTTCGTGGCCAAAACTTGGCCGACCAACGTGTTTGCTGACATATTCTGTCGCTGCGGTGCATTGACGTTTGTGTACTGGCTGACACTTCTCTCCGCGTCAACGCTGTTCGTTGGTACAGAAAGGTAGCGTAATGCTAGCCGGCTCAGCAGAGGAAACCGAATGCTGTGCGAACGCCAGAATACTGTTATACTCGAATCCGGCGGAACTTCTTTTGCTGCTGTTTTGTAGGATGCAAACTCGGCTAAGACGCTACGATCATCTGCTCCTGGTATACTCTTTATCAGTAAAAATATTTATCTTCAATTAAAATATCACTATTTCACGCTTGTTGGGTGTTTTCACGGAAAGTGGCCGATTTCACGGAAAATGTCACGGCCGTGAAATCGTGAATTTGGTTGGTCCCTACTGATAGTCAATGATAATGTTTTTGGCTACTTGTTAACACAACCATGTAAAGCCACGATGAAATGGAAATGCATCCTTTCTTCCATCTAGTGACGATTATCCAGGAGTAACAGATCATTGAAAAAAGGAAAACAAAATTAAGGTGGGGTTTTGTCTGGTGGGTTTTGGGATGGTTCAATGAAACGTGAGAATAGCCTTCATTTCCTAGTCCTTATGTTGGTTCAAACCTGTGAGTTTCTTTTCTTCCGTTTAACACTAAAGATGTTTTAAGAGAATATTAAATAAGGCCGGTAACCAGATGGTTAATGGTAATCATTGACTTGTATTTCCCCACTATGGAAATCAATGGCTTCCATTAACTTTTTGATTACCCACGTTCTTTAATGTTCGATACGTTTAATGCATGTCAGCAAGGGTCCAAGTTTTCATTTTGGTCAAAGATTATGGCGTTAATATAGAAAATTAAACCCCATAAGATAACACGCCTTTAGAAAATAGGTCATGATCTTTCGTTTCACTTTAGCTCCAAATTAAATGCCAATTAACCAAGGTTATGGCCATCAAGGACAGATTTTCAAAGGAATTTCCCAATGGAATATAATTATGTCCTGCCCTACGATTTTTACTTTGGACTTAGAAAAATACGAAATGGAAGATAAATAGGTGGTGAATGCAGTTTCTCGTTGACTTTAACACTTTCATTTGATTGTCTTGACACTTTTAATTTTGGAAAAAGCTGTGATTAAAGAGGTTGATTGTGTGAGATGAATTGTAGGGCTTCACCTTTCACATCTTTGTTTTATCTGTACTGTGTTTCCCAAAAGATTGTAGATTGTAGGAATCTTTTGAGAAGCGCCGAACTTGTTCGGTTAGAATTTGTTTTCGATTTGAGAGTTTAGTGAAGAAGCAGATCTGTAGTTTCTCTTAGTCTCTTCCTAAACCGTTTACCAACATGAGTCACCCTAGTGTGATCTTTGTTGACAGGGATGGACAATATTGATGGTTCAGACTCCTAAGATTTATTTTGAAAAGCCAGCATTGGCATTAAAAAAAGGTCAAGGGAACTGCTCACAGTATTAATAAAATATGTCTAAAATCTATAATTTAACAGTCTGACCGATCATGTTGTCCTGTCTTAAGGCATGTTTGTCCCTCCCTGTTTGCATTCAGGCCCCCAAAAAAGAAAGAAAACCACTAAAACTTCTGCATGAAAGTTGTGTGAAGATACTCTTAAAATGTGATATTATTTTCCTTTGTCTGTCTTGTCCTTTTTGCTTGCTGTTCTCTTCTTCAGTGAAGACATGGAAGCCTGTTTAAACGCTGGAGATTTGAGAGAAGGGGAAAATGGTCGCAGCCGTTTTGCTGTTTCTGTGTGAGGACGTGAAGACGACAAGCCAATAACCCTTTCTGTGTGTTTTTTTTGTCCCCTAATTTTTCCAGCTTTTCATTGTTCTTGGAAAGTTTTGTGCCCCCTGTTGCAAATTCCCCGAGCCCTTTTGGGAGCCTGCCGCTCTTAGGCCCCGTCTCCCTCCAGTTGGCACAGATAAAGACTCAGTTGGCGCTGCACCAGCTGAATGCAATTGCTGGCACAAGCGTTACTCCGTCTGCAATTGCTACACCTGCTTTGACCTTGCTAGACTTGCTTAAGGTCAACATGTCGCATCCATTATATAACCCCCGTGGAGCGCTGTTCCCCAGCGGTCAGAGACCCATTGTGCCTGGCCAGTATGGTCTGGTGTCACAGCCTCGAATGGATCTGGGGGCAGCTCGTCTTGGTCCGGGTTCAATGTCTGGTTCTCGTGGAGGATTGGTCAATCAGCGCTTCACATTGGGACAACGTCAGCCACAGATTTCCCAAGATCTTGAAGCTGCCATAGACCAGAACCTTCGGGGAGCCCGTGAGGAAGTGCGCCTTCTCACTCAAATCCTCCAGCAACCCAAAAAGCCAGACCCCCGCATGAGGAAGGACACAAGGGATGACGTACTTTCCTCCGGAGGCAGCGTCTTTTCAGGGTCTTCGAGATCTGATGAGGTGGACTGGTCCAGATACCAACCCCCCAGCAAGCTCTTCGGATCTTCAAGCTTGGATCGTCCTTCCAGTTGCAATCAGCTGTTCCAGTCTACGGGTTTTGGTGGAGGATCAAGCGGTTTGGACAGCCAACCTCCACCAGAACAACGGCCTTCACGATATACCTCTGAAAGTGCCAGCAGCATCCTAGCGAGCTTTGGACTCTCCAATGAGGACCTAGAGCTTCTAAGCCACTATCCCGATGACCAGCTGACTCCTGACAACCTACCATTTATTTTACGGGACATCCGCATGCGTAAAGTGAAAAGGGACGTTGACGCGCGATCTGAATTCAGCAAAGTCATTGATTATGGACATTCTAGTAAATTCGGCTACCCTGAGGAGAGCGGAGATGGCTATGGAGGTGAACGCCTGCCTAAAGAGTCTCCAAAGTACGCGAGTGAGGTCTCTGGACCACCCTTCAGTGGCATGGACATCACAAAGCATCCTCAGCCAGCTCCAGCCCCTGTTCCAAAGCTTCAGAAACCTCCAACAATAGATCCAAGACTCGTGAAGACGATCCCAGGGAGACCATCTGCGTCCCAGACTGTTATGCCACCCGCCAGTCGACCTCCTGTGCAGATGCCACCTCAACTTGGTATTCTTCCATTGATGGCTTTGGACAGTATCTCCGGAGGTCCGAACCCCAACTGGATCCCGTTCCTTTCGCCTCCCGTCAGCGTGCCCGCCGCCAAGAGGCTTCCGACCCCTACCATGATGAATGATTACTCAGCAGCTACTCCAAGAATCTTTCCTCATACATGCTCTCTATGTAACATTGAATGTGTCCAGATTAAGGTGAGTATCTTCTTACCCAGTAGTGCCTCATTTGAAAGATGTTTGCTTTTTATTTTTGCTTTTTCGGTGTATGTAAAAGGTCTCGATTTGCTGTTTAATTCATTTCAGTGTGTCGTGAAAAGCTAAAACTGTACTAAATTTAACTATGAAATAAAATGTCAGAAACCTATAATGAAATTAATGTTTGTTAACTTCAGTTGCTCAATAATTGTACAGTTCGTTGTGGGTTTTTAAAAAAGCCGATAAGTTCATGTAAATAGAGTAGATAATACTGAGAAAAAGTATGGCTGAGAAAAGAAAAAAAAGAATTGTACCTTGACTACTCCAAGCCATTTCCAGTTTGTGAGGAAAATTAACCATTATCAGACCATTTTCTGGAAACCTGGGGAAGCCTGATGAAAAACCATTTTGCTGAGATCTAGTTTAAGACCTTGGACTGGCTGAAAAAAATACTCTACCTATTGCGAAGGCAGACCTGATGACTTTCCACAATGCTGAAGACAAAAGGCAGATGGCGGTCTCCATCTTCGTAATACCCGAAGCCACACTTTGGACTTGATGTTTTGTTGTGAAAGTCATGGACTTTATGCACTAATGAGACTATAGTGGGTTAAACAAAATTGACTTCTGGTATTTAATGCCTGTTAATGTTGCTTTATGTTTTTAAAGATCTATTTACAAATTTTGTTTAACCAACTTTTTTTAAATAATCAATAGCACTGTTTGAAACACTTAATAAGTGCGTTGTTTTGAAAGCAAAGGCATTGTTAAAGTATTTCTTCTTTTTGTTCACAGGACTGGCTTGAACATCAAAACACAAATCTTCACATTGAGAGTTGTAGGCGTCTTAGGAAACAGTAAGCGTTTTTGTGATTTGCTCACGTTTTAGCTAAGAATTTCATTGGAGAATTTCTCGTTTAACTAACAATAAACCATCTGTTCATTTTGCTATAGATACCCTGACTGGAATGTTGAAGCGGTCTCTGTTTCAAGGTAAATCTCTAGCTTGTCCAATCTTGGGACATTTAGGTCTAGAAATACACATTTATTTTAAAGTCTTACACTTTAAGACGCTTGACCATGTCAGTGGCATTTAAATAGTTTAAATGTCAATCATTCACAGATCTGAGGCCAAATCAGAACACAGCGGCTCAAAGCGGCGCACCCGATCTCATTCGTACTCCAGATCCCCCAGCCCGAAGCGGCACCATGACTCTTCAAGTCGACGTAAACGATCCCGTTCACGCTCCCGAAGCCCTAGAAGGTACCGGCGTAGCAGAAGTCACAGCCGGTCCCCCCATAGGAAGTCTCGAGCCAGTCCTTACAGACGAAGGACCCGTAGTCCTCCATCTCAACGATCAAGGTCTCCAGTTTACAGCAGACGCTCTCCTGCGCGCCGTTCGAGTCCCCGGCGGAACAGCCCCTCCCGGCAGCAGAGGGCCAGCAGTAGTGAACGACTGGCCATGAAACTCATGTCATCAGGTATGATTGCTTATTGCAATGTATACGGTTTTCCAAATCACTTGGTGTACCACTTTACGAAGTTCTTTTTCTTTGCCCACAGCTGAGCTTTCCTCAATAACAGACAGTAATACCTTGAAGGCTGTGGTGAAGTCCTTGGCACCAGCTCTGCTGGCTGAGCTTGCAAAGAAGAAGAGCGTTTCCTCTACTTCCTCCTCAAAGGGAAGCAGTAGCAGTAGTTGGAAACGGTCTTCACCACCTAAGAGAACTGAATACTCAAGCAAGTCAAGCAAACCCTCTGTCACAAAGACCTCCAGTGCCCCAAAGGTACATCTTTATGCAACAGTTGCATGCAGTTGTAAATGTGATGGTTCCTACATTACTTTTGGGTTAAGGTCATTATATTGTCTCATTTGCCGAAGGATCATTAGAAAACCCTTTGGAAAAAAAAAAGATGAGTGTCAGTACATACAGTGGAATCCACTTATCTCAAGCTCGGTTAACTCAATATGCAGTAATATAATAGCAACCCTATTATGTCGACGTTTTTGGTGGAACTACCAAATTGTCTTAGCTATTTCTTATGGGTAATGTCGATTATTTAATGTCGCCGAACCCTGATATCTCGAGCACAAAAGAGGGACAAATTCGCCACTTAACATCAGTTATCTCGATCCCTGTGACTAATGATAGTACAGAGTTCACTGCGCATGCGCTGAGTTCACGTTGCACGAGCGTCAGTCTGTATAGTCGCTCACTCCAATGATGCTTCACTCTTGTGGTGCAGTGCCGTCCAGCCGCAGAAGAACTTGTGCAAAAATCAAGCCTTACAGATGCTATCTTGGAAGAGGCACAGGAGTTCACCTTCACTGTCTCCCAGATTACATTGACATTGACAAAGACGTTGTTACTGATAGAAGCATTTGTTTTCAAGCAGACCGTTAAAGGCAAAAAGCAACAAAGCATTTTAGACTTTGTAAAGAAACCATAGTAACCGCATGTGCAATACTTTCAGAACTGTGTCAGAGCGAAATTACTTTGAGTGAATGTGTTTACGCTGTGAGTGAAACTGGGTTTGCAATGTTGGAGAATATAATTAAAGGTTTGTATGGAGAATGGAAGGTGTTTTTTATTGTATACTGGTAAATCTCTGCTGTTAGTTGGTGCACATATGCCTTTTGTTGTTTGCAAACATATACAGTGTATGTATGTTTTTATAGCATGCCGATTGCTTCATCAAATAAATCGCCATATTGGCTTTCCTTTATCTCGATCATCGGTTATCTCTACGCTTTTTTGCAACCCCCGAGGCCAGCGACATAACCAGGTTCTACTGTAAATGAAATCTTATTACTATCATCTTTGTTTTTTCATGATGTGAAGCCTAAATCCAGGGATGGCCCGGGCACAACCTGTTTGCTGAGGCTCGTTGGACTTCCTCCTGGGACTACCAACAAAGAACTGAACGATGCCATTGAACCTTTTGGCAAGATATATACTGCCATCCTTCTGAAGGCAATTCGAGAGGTCAGTACAATAATTACTATTATATTGTGAAATTATATACCATTGCTCTTCCATTTTAATTTATTTTAACATGTATTTTATTGCTGTGATGGTGACTTCTCAGCATCATTACTCCAGACTTCAGTACATTATCCTTCAGAAATCATTCTGATATACTGACTTGATGCTTAAACATATTGGTGAAAACACCATTATTGGAAATAATTTCTTTGTAATGATGTAAGTCTGCTGTAACGTTTGATCAATTTGATGCATCATTCAGGCCTCCGTGTGTATGGAGAAAGAGGAGGATGCCAAAGCTTTGCTCAACTTTAAGAACCTGACAATTCGTGGTCAGATCATTAGGATCTGCATGGAGAAGGTATGTTTGACACGGTCAAGTCCACTCAGAGATGTGTGTGCTATACCAAGCCCTGGCGTTACATCTGTGCACTTTTGTAGGATGCAAGAGATGACGATGATGATGGGAGAAAAGCTAAGACTGAAAAACCTGTCAAGAAGTAAGTTCTCATGTATGCTCTTGGTTTTGCGGTGCGTCTAGAAAGAACTGTTAATCTATTTTTTATTATATATGCCTCTTTTGAGCATTTTACAAATGGTTGTATGAATGCATTTCTTATTTTAGAAAAGAGGTGACCATGACAAAACCAACCCAGTCAACGAAAGTAAAGGGTGCAAACCCAGTGAAGGGAACTCGGCAAGCTAAAGCAAGAGAGTTGCCAGGTTCAAAGACCCCTCAAGTACCCAAGGGAAAAATGAATGACCCTAAAAAGGTGGTACAGACAGCAAAAGCTAAACCCCCTGCTAAGGGTTTAGGTAAGTGCCTGCATCTGTCTTTGTTGTTGTTGTTTCTGTGATCATTTTGGACAATCTGTATAACACTTGTTTGTGTATATTGGCAGAGACTGCAGTTGCCAAGAAGTTTGTGAAGAAGGCAAGTTATTTTGTGTTCTCCCTCTTAAACTCACTCTTTCGTTAAAATAGGATTTTTTTACAAATAAAAACCTTCTTTATTTTACAACAGGAAGTACCCTGGAGAAAAAATATTGTCGAGATTACGAATCTTCCAGAGAAAGGGGTGACTGAGGATGACCTCACCAGCCTCGCTAAACCCTATGGGTTCGTTGCAACTCCTGTCATAGCAATCACTCAACAGAAGGTAATAACATTAAAGGTGCTCTATCTTATTTTTTTAACCTTTAAAGCAGAAAAATGGGTTTAACAAGAAGTTTCCAGAGATTTAGGATTCATGCTAAGTTTAAATGCATGTTTCTCAAAAAAAAACAATGCTACAGCAACTTTCGAATTTGAGCGGAAGTACCGTATTTTCTGCACTATAAGGCACACCTAAAAGCCTTAAATTTTCTCAAATATATTACGTCTTTAAGAAGTTATTATTATTAAAAAAAAAATTAAATAGTGTCCTTTTTGTTATTATATATTTTGTTATACATTTTAAATATATTTTAACCGTATTTCTATGATCCGTATTTGTTTAGGCCTACCTGCAGATGCCCAGCACTGAGGCAGTCGACGCAATGGTGAAGGCCTGCTCTGAAAACCCGGCTAAAGTGCAAGACAAAGAGATAACCGTAAAGATGATGATTCAACCTATAGACCTGAACTACACTGTGAGTTTCATTCCAGTTATGCACAGGAAATATTATTTCATAAGTATCTAGAAAGATTTGGTTTTATTGAAGCAACTGAATGCATTTTTGCAACTTTAGAGCTCCCTACTGTAGGCCACATTGCACATTATACGTTTTTGAAAGTGTAGACTATTACAGGGGTTTGTCGACTCTGGACCAAAGGTCCAGTTTTCTGTAGACACTCCTGCCTGTAACTTCTAGTAAGCCTGAAGACCTTGAGTACCTTGTTCAAGTGTGTTTGATCAGGGTTGGAGCTAAACTACAGGAAATTGGACAATCGTAAGCTAGTAGAGAAAGGTTTGGAAGGTTGCAAAGCTTACCCGCCATGAGATACGTTTATTTGCTTGCTATACTTGGATGACATGGCATATCGGGCAAACTAAAAAACTCTTGAGATGGGGATGACATTGATAAGGTTGTAGCCTATGTTGCTGTCTTTAAGTAACTGAATAAATTTCTCCTGAATCTGACAACTACAACTAACATCAAGACCATATAAACCATTTACTATGTTGGTGTGATGTACTGCTTTAAAGCAATCCATTTTAAAACTTCTTATTTAACACAGGCATGATGGATTATCTTTGTTGTCTGTAAGAGAGTGCATTATGTTTCAAGTACATTTATACTTGACTAATACTGGTTGGTTATTATTGACTTTTCTTTTTCTCCCCAAAGGAGTCCGTTTTCAGAGTGCTCATGGGCATGGAGAAATCACCTGTAAGTAAATGCTCATGAATCAGATAACACTGACTTAAAATAAAATGAAAACTAATATCAAATGTCATGTCTCAGAGTTGTTTCATGGTGAAATTGTATTTATTTATTTTTCTTCTGTTCTGACAACAGGAAATCATCACATTGCCAGAACGCCTTCTCATTGTTAATAATGTACCAAATACACTTGAGGCAATCAAAGAAGTAGAGACTGTAGTCAAACGCTATGGTAGCTTCAAGAAGGTTTTGCCTCTAAACGGCAGGGTAAGAAATTCAAATGTCATATTTTTAATGATAAAAAATAAATGTGCAGAAATATTATGCAAGGGAAATATGAGCTCTTAATTGACTTTGTAATATGTTTTTTCTTTTGATCTCAGATGATTTTTGAAATGGAGAATTCTGCTAGTGCTCGGTCTATCTTTATCCGCTTCCTTAAGTTTCGTTGTGTAGTCCAAAACAATACCCTCAGCTTCCAACTGGCCAAACCAATCAAGGTAATTAATGCATTTTGTTAGCCATATGCATGTGGCATCACTTGGTTTCACGGTGGTAATTAATTAATAACTTACCATGTTATTTATTTAACAGCTGAAAAAGAAGCCAGACGCAAAAGGGTAAGTGGGAAATAACTAAATGTTATATATATTGTATGTGTGTATGTACATGCATGCATAGGATTCTGGAAATGTCTAAATGATCTACTCATATTTAATTCTGCTCTTAGAATGAAGCCTACTGGTCAATCAGAAGGAAATAAGCCTAATACGGTCAAAGGCAAAAAGCCAGTGGCTGCACCAGCAGCAGCTTCTGGAGCATCTACTGTGCGTAGTGCAGAAAAGTTAAATACTAACACTGCTGCAACTGAAGTTACTGCAACTCCCAAAGGCATTGCAGTTGATTCGTCTGCTAATGCAGAAACACCTATTTCTGAGATTAAAGCAGAGATGGTCACCCAAGCTGTTACTGAAACCGTCATGGTGACCCCACAGACTGAATCTGTGAAAAAAGAGTGTGAAGCTGAATCCTTAGTTCCCAGTGCAGAACCTGAGTCTGTGAACAAGGAGCTTGAAATTGGATCCTCTGTTGCCTCTTCTGAATCTGGGAAAGTAGAGCTAGAAGTTGAATCATCTGCTCCTGCTTCAAAACCTGCGGTTTCATTTGAGTCTGGGAAAGCAGAGCTTGAAGTTAAATCATCTGCTCCTGTATCAGAATCTGCAGTTTCAGTTGAATCTGGGAAAGCGGAGCTTGAAGTTGAATCATGTGTTCCTGCATCCGAATCAGCGGTTTCAGTTGAGACTGAAGTTGGATCCTCTATCCCTTCTTCTGAATCTGAGAAAACAGCGCTTGAAGTTACATCCTCTGTTCCTGATTCAGATCTTCAATTGGCTGAGGATTCTGTTCCCTCTGAAGTTGCTATTTCAGTGGAGTCTGCAAAAGTAGAGCATGAAGTGGCTTCCTCGGAAACCATTATCTCAATGGACACAACTGATCAGACAGCGAGTTCATTCACAAACAACAGTCAGATTGCCCCACAGGCTGAAGATGCTCCCAAAGAATTGGTTCCTACATGTGTGGAAGAAGGCAAAATTGACGATGAAAAGCTAGTAGAAGACAAGAATGTTGAGTCCAAGTCTGAAATGGATATTGTTGCCTCAGCTGTTCGCAGCGAAGACACCGCAGTAGAGGCCATGGAGACACAGAGTCCAGAAGATGCTACCGAAGGAACTGATGTCAAAGAGGAAGTATGTGGAGCACAGGAGCTCAAGATCAACAATGAGGGCCAGTTGAATGACTTGACACCAACTGAACCTTTAGAGGCGGACGTTAACCATAAGTCTAATAATCAAACCGAACCTGTAGTTGTTCCATCTGACTCCTTTCCAACCTTAGATTCTGCCTCTGATCTGCCCTCCACTTCTGATCAAACTGTCAGTAATTCACCTGTCATGGATAAATGTGCCTCAAGTTGTCCTGAAACGGTGCCTGAGCCCTTCCAGATTGATGACGACTCTCTGGACTTTCCTCCGGTTACGCAGGAAATTTTGAAAGCCCTTGAATTAGCTGTCCATCAGTGTCGCTTGCAGTCTTCTTTAAAACGTGCTGAAGAGGAAGCCAAACAGAAGGCCGAGGTGGAGAAAAAAGCTGCGGAGAAGACACCCCCAACTAAAGTTCTGTCGAGCTCAAAGAAGCCTGCTCAAACGACAAAGAAAACCCCTCAAGCTGAGAACAAAAAGCAGGCAGAGAAAGAGAAAAGGTCTCAGAACGCCGGGTCCAGAAGCAAGCCTGTGGAAACCCCCTCAAACCCAGAGAAGGAGCCAGCTTCTAGGCACAGGAACAGGGGTAATTCTGACGAAGATGGTCCCACCACCAGGCGTGGGGGAGTATCTACCCGAAGAAGTAGGCGGGAATCCAGCCCTCCACCTAAGCGAACAAGGGGGCATGATGTTGATCGCAGGGTGAGAAGGACCAAATATGTATATCTATTGTTTTAAAACTGTTTTTACCTGGATGGTTTGGTTCTCAGTTGCAAAAGCGCTCTGAAATGTTAATGTTTTGGTCTGATTTGTGTGCTTTTTTTATAGAGCCATAGCAAAAACTCGCAACCCTCAAGGAGTCGCTCTAAAACGAGGACATCCGAAATGGTAAGCGTCAACATTTGACACATTTGCTGTCTTAATAACTGAAAAATACATGTTGCTGATTTAAGAATTTGTGCTTTCCAGGAAAACGACGAAGAGCCGTTTCCATTTAACATTGATGAGTTTGTCACCGTTGATGAAGTAGGGGATGATGCAGAGGACGCTGTGGCTTCAAACGTTGGGCCTTCAGCCAGGGATAAGAAGATTAAGGATGAACCTGATTCCCATTCTATAGTATCTGCTATTCCGCAGTCGGGTCAAGCCAATACACAAGAACATACTGAGAAGATTATACCTTCTGAGACGGGGGAACCTGGAGTTATTGAATGTATGGTCAAAGTGGAAGACAAGAGTGAAGTCATGTCAGTTGCAGAAGTGGATGCATCTCAAAAGCAGGCTGAGCACGAGCCTCAGGAGGAGTGTCCTGATAAACTGATGGGAACCGATGGTATGGAACCTGCCATCGTTAAGAGCGAGACGACAGATTTTTGTATTGTAGCAGAAAGTGCTTCAACCGAAGCAAATGCCAATGAAGAGACCCTTTCAACTGTGAAAGAAAGCACTGACATTGGGATCGGGGATGAATTTGAGCCAAGCCAGTTAGTTACCTCCACTCCTTTACAGAAACTACCAAGTTCTGCAGGAACATTAGAGAAATCAGAAGATGGCCATTCAGAGCAGCCTGAATCTGCCCCAGAGATGGATCATAAAGACAAGGCAACTGTGATTTCTGAACTTCCATCCCATGATGTTTTGGTTACTCTTGATGAGGTCAGTGATGGTGAGGAAGACTTTCTTGATGAATCGAATGAGGATCCGTGTACAAAGGCTGATGAAGTACCTGAGACGCTTTTAACAGTTGATGAGGTTGGAGATGATGAAATGGGGGGTGAAGAATACCAGTTGGACAAAGAACTTCAAGGCCTGGTCACACTGGATGAGATTGAGGAAGAGGAGGAGTTTGATTCATTCAACCCTGAGGTCAGATTTTTTATTTTTTCGCCACTTAAAGGGTTATTTCACCCAAAAAAAATTAAAATCCCTTCATTAAATGCTCAGGCATAAATTGTTCCAAACCCATACAACTTTAGTTCAGAATATAGACGTTTTTTTATGAAATTTTAGAGCTTTCTGTCCTCATTGTACGGCTTCACGGCTTTGCAACAACCACTTTGATGCTTCAAAAAGTTCAGAAATAATAAAATTAGTCCATATGAATTGAGCGACTCAATCACTTTCAACTCACATTGTGGAAAACGGAAGCTTAGGCATGTTTGCTTGACGTGACAACCAATGAGGTTCATTCTCGTGTTATGCAACACGTTTGAGGTTAGACGAGAGGTTTGTTCTCGTGCATCAAGCAAGTTCAGTTGAGCTTCTGTTTGTATACTAATTTATATGTGGAAAAAAGCCTACATTCAATCTGTTCGTCATATAAAGCGATTGAGTCTGTTCAGGAAATTTGGATATGGATTAATTTATGATCTCTTTATGAACTTTTTGAAGCATCAACGTGGTAGTTGTGTATCTGTCAATGGAGGGACAGAAAGCTCTCAGATTTCATCAAAAAGATCTTTATTTGTGTTCTAAAGATTAACTAAAGTCTTATGGGTTTGGAATGACAAAGTATCTTTTTTTTTATTGGTGAACTGTCCCTTTAAATTCTGTTATAAACAATCATGAAGACCTGGTTTGCTTTCGTTTTTTTTCCTTTGTTTACATCGCTTTTTTTTTTCTTTCTTTTTTTTTAGACTCTTGTAACCTTGGATGAGGCCAAAGGAGACGATGAGGAGATTGAGGAATTGGAGCAGAGTGAAGCCAAGCCAACCAGCCCCAGAACCACAACATCAATCACACCAGAGGTGGCGGTAAAATCACCAACCCGAGAAGAGGATGCCTGTGACCTGGAAGAGCTCCGGAAGATGAACTTTGTAACTGTGGACGAAGTTGGGGAGGAGGAAGATGAAGAACCGCTTGGTGAAGCGATCAAAGAGAAGCAAGTTAAAAAGAGAACTACAAGGGCTAAAAAGAGAAGCAAGACCCCAGGTGAGTAAAAGATAGAAAGGTGGGGGGGGGGGAATCTTATTACACCCTCAGATTAGATGTTTTTAACTCTACCCCCTTTTTCCTCTTTGTAGTGAGGCGATCCACAAGGGGTAGAAGAGGTGCAACAAAAGCTGCTGAAGAACCAGAGGAGCCTGAGATGAGCGCAGAGTGTGAATCAGTGGCAGCTGCTTCTGTAAGCGAGAGTCCTCCTGCACCGGTAGAACCCATGAATCCTGATGTGAAGCTAGAACCACAAAAGGCTAAAACCGTTCCAGATTCAATGAGTGCAGAGGTTTCTTCAGGGTCAGAAGAGGACAGGCCTCGAGCTAAAGATGACAACTCTGTCAAGTCAGAAAGCGATATTGTTGACACACCAGTCCTTGATAAAACATCCACTATCAAAGGTATTCGCATAGACCACTATTTTACATTTCTTGTGAACATTTAAGCTTTTGTTTTTGTGTGTACTTATTCCTTCCGTTTTCATTTGCAGAAGAGTCCAAGCAACGTAAAGAGACGGAGACAGAGGAACCTGAGGCTAAAAAGGCCCGCTCTCAATCCCCAGTGGTTGAAGACTTCACCTTGCCCCCGTTTAGCCCAGATAACCCCATTGGTAAGAGATCCACTACAAACGACACTAACGTCATGATTTATTGTCTTTCTCTAAACAAAAAGGCTTTGTTTGATAATGTTGCGTACTATGACTGAATCATTACCTCAAGACAGAGTAATCTCTGAATTGTTTTTTTTTATCTGTTTCATAGGGGTTGATTTTGTGGTGCCCAAGACGGGTTTTTTCTGCAAACTCTGCTCTCTGTTCTATGGCAATGAGGAAACTGCGAAGAAAAGTCACTGTAGCAGCCTAAGGCATTACCAGAACATGGAGGTACAACTTGCGGTTTAATTTCTCAATGTTAATTGCTCCTTATCTTACTGGTATAAAAATATTAAAGTATTATTTAAGTTTTAGTCCATTCTGAACACTTGCGTCTATTTTATTGCCACCATTTATCTTTCTCTTCCAGAAATACTACAAGAAGCTCCAATCTCAGCAGCAGGGCGTCTGCTCAACACAGACAGCGTCCGGTCAAAGTTCTGCATCTGAATAGCCCCAATTAAGAGTCCTTTTTGTTTGTTTGCGTCAATATTATCAGATGGGTCCAATTATTTTGTTGTAAAATTGTATTGCGTTTTCTTGTTTAGACTGACATGCATTGCCTCATGATAAATAAACACGTATTCAGTTAAAATGTCTCTGTATGTGCATCATTTAAAGTTTGAAATGTCTATAATATTGTGACGTCTGCACTATAATGACAGACCTAAGATTTTCAGAATGAGCACAGGAGTGTCTGAAGATGTCTTAGGCCTGTTTCAGTCATAGTAAAGAAATAAATGAGACTGGTAGGAGGTTAAGAAGGTCTGCTTTCATCCCCCTGTGATTGAAGACTTCACCTTGTCCCCATTTAGCCATGATCACCCCTCTGGTTAAAGAGCCTCCCATCAGTGTGAGATGTACCATAATCAGTAACCTAGAATGTCCCCTTTTGTTGTTGTTTTTGCATGCTTAATCACTTCATTATTTAGTTGTATTGCATCTTACGTTTCGTTGGCTCGGCATCTGATCTGTCCCGAAAAACCAGTTCGTACTTTCATAAATGTTTCGGGCTTTAAAGGAAAGTCTGTCTTTCATTTGCAATGTAAATTGTTTACTTGTCTAACCTTTGAGCCATTGGTTTAAGCAAATTCCAGATAAGAATAAAGGAATGTTTTCCTCTTTGAAATCTTGTGGCACTTTTCTCAGAGAATCTTTGTCAGCAAAGATTTTTGGTTTCAGCATAACACAAACCAAAACAAGCACACCTTGCTTCCACTCGGTTTCATTGCCTGAAGGATTGGGCTGTTGGCACGTGTGACAGGTGACGGTTAATGTATACTTGTATAATGTTAACTTGTATAGACCGTAAGTTTTAATGTAGCAACAGTTTTCACTCAAACTACTAGCAATTTACACAATCACAAAGATTTGGGAAGTACCGGTAACACGAAGTCCAAAACAGAAATAGTATTTTTTGGTAAAGTACTCCAGTAATCTTTGATTTATTTACAACTTTGAAAGGGCACCAACTTTATTGGCACTATATTCCTCAACTAACTGACTTCATTTTCATATAGTAGTGTAGTTATGCTACAACAAATTTAGTTGATCATGTGACAATAATGAACAAAAATCCATTTCATTTTGTTTCATACCATTTTATTTAGAGAAAAAGAACAATGAACAAAAAGATTTCACCTTACAGTTGATTTCTATATAGAATCACATCTTATTACACAAAAAGAATGCAGGAACGTTTTATTACGGCCTTTGACGTGTCATTTTGTTTGGCTTCTTTAATGGTTTTAATTTCTTTTCCAGATCGGAATGGAAGTCTGCCGTGGTGCGACTCCACCTGAACAGCCAATGAAGTAACTGCTTGTTTCCAAACATGCCTTGGTGACTTTCAGGCACACAAAGCAGAACTCGACCCTGCAGCGATTACATGTGATGTTCTTGCACCCTGTTGTGTCATGCTCCACAAGATTGCCACAAGTGGGGCAAGCTCGCATTGAGGGACAACTCACATTTTGAACTTCGGGTAACATGATATTCCGACATTTTGTCAGCTTTTCGATGTCGGGATTGGTGCAGCCGGGGTTGTCGCAGCGGTCAGACCGAGGACCTGGGCCTTCCCAGTCTCTCATACACTGCCAGCAGAACTGAAATGTCCAACCCTTCTCAGCAGTGCAGATTGTGCAAAGGGCACAGAGGTTGGTAATGTCGGCTCTCTCGACAAACGTTTGACAGCCAGGACACTGAAGGTAAAAAGATCAATCCAAGTTATTAAACAGAATCATTTGTGCTGTCTAACAAGTCACTTAATTGTATCCTTGCATAGATAAAAGTATGCAATTATTTTTGGATACATGCATCTCGGTCATTTAACTCACTGTTTTGTGTTCGCAGTATTCAGCTGCAGCCAGGACAGCCATTGTCTCTTCAAAATGGCTCTGTTCCTCTTGTGTCAGTACTGCCAACCTCCGCACCTCCACATAGGGCCATTCTGCATTGCATCTTTGTAATGTGTCATCTTTAAGTGCAGGGCACAAAAACTTATGCTGACCCTGAGAATGAAAGGCGGAGGTAATTGTAGATTACTGTAAGCATGTGCCTGTGTATAACAAGCATGTGTAAACAAGTACTGATCCTTTTTTCTGTGTACCTGGTCGAGAAGACTACGACACCACGCAGTCAGGGACTGTGGAGTGACAGCATGGCCGCATGACATCTCAGCTCGACGAGTCTCAGGGTCATCATCGCCGGCTGAAAGTACATGAGAACCAGTGAGGTTCATTCTGGTGTTACGCATCACGTTTGAGCTTCAGCGAGAACCAATGAGGTTCATTCTGGCGTTACGCGTCACGCTTGAGCTTCGGCGAGAACCAGTGAGGTTCATTCTGGCGTTACGCGTCACGCTTGAGCTTCGGCGAGAACCAGTGAGGTTCATTCTGGCGTTACGCGTCACGCTTGAGCTTCGGCGAGAACCAATGAGGTTCATTCTGGCGAGATGTTTGTTCTTGTGTGTCAAGTAGGTTTGGCTGAGCTTTGTTTACATTCACCGATCAAAGTTTATAAGTGAATTAAGGCCTAAAGTAAATCTGTTCATCATTTAAAGTGATTAAGTCTCTTCGAAACAATTAGACTAAACCACTCAATTCATATGGATTAGTTTTACGATCTCTTTATGAACTTTTTGAAGCCTCAAAGTGGTAGTTGTGTATCTGTCAATGGAGGGACAGAAAGATCTCAGATTTCATTAAAAAGATATTTTGTGTTCTGAAGAAGAACAAATGTGTTACAGTATTGAAACAATATGAGGGTGAGTAATAAATAACAGAATTTTCAGTTTTGGATAAACTAACCCTTTAAGTTCACAAGGACTATTCAGTACTATTTAATTCAGAATAGCATACAATAGTGGGCACAGACTACAAGTTTCTGTATGCAAAAACCTATGGCCATTGCTTTGTGCAGTGTGCTTTGCTTCATTTCCAGATTGAATTACCTGTAAATAATATCAGACTCGTTTTTAACGTATTTCTCAGCTCATTTCATTTTTTATCATTATTTTGATTGAGTAAATACGTGTTTTAAATACGTGCAACTATGAGATCATGAGTCAAAGATGTTGTCGGAACTGGAGTAGTGTTTCTATTTTAGAATAAATATATAGAAAGATATAAGCATACTTATGTCATCCTGGCGTGTTACAAACTTCAATGTCTTGTCATTGGGATCGTAGCGTTTCTCTTCGTGTTGTTGTTCAGTCATTTTTGCTACAGCACTTTGCAGTCGGTTTAGAAATGAAACCTAAGCTAAATGTTGACAGTGTTTTGTTCTCTTTCCAGTTGGTCACATGTCTTCTCGACCGATATGGGTTGACATAAGACACACCTCGCATGCATAAAAAAGAAAGCGAAACGTGCAAATTTTGTTTAAACAGTGTTTTGCAGTAAAGGTCCGTAAAATGGGAAAGATTTATCAGATCATGGTGGTTGGAATAAAGGGGGAGAAGAAAACTGTTGATGTTGCGACATCAGAGGAAGATTTCAACAAAATCACTATTTTGGAGTTCAAAAAGAAACTTGCAGAAAAATTGCCCGGTCAGGCAGGTAAGAGCGAATGCTAATATTAAAGTAAACATGGGTTTCCTGCTCACATAAGCAGTGGCGATTTTCATATCGTCGAAAATATGTTAGACGTATAAAAATAAGAGGCCTATACAGTAATAGCCATCATTTAGTGTAAATAAGCATATGTGGAGAAAACAGAATAAGTGAATGATTCTTTTTAACCATTAAAAACCCTCAAGCTCATAGTAACTTGAATTATGTAATCAGATAACTTTTTTCAAGTAGCTAGTGAAGTAGTAAAAAATTACTTTTAAATGTACAACACAATACAATGTCTGAGTTACTTTTTTCCACATTTATTGAGTGACAGCTCTCCTGTCCTCACGTGGAGAGAAATAGGAAGTGTGAGAACATGATGGTTATTGTAGTTCTATTCTAAATGTGAGCATTTACTAATCTTACTTGCAGAAAAAAGAGACAGTGTTCCTCAAAATGGAAAAAAAAATCAGTAAAATATGAAACCAGAATATTACACAAACCTCAAATAATTAAATATGTTAAATAAAACAAATATTTCTATGAATTCACTTTATTGACCAATGCACACTCTCTGCTGACCTTCATTTAAACCATATGCAAAAATTACTTTAGATTTATTGTTTTTATTGGTCAGGCTTAATATCTTATTATTTCAATTTTGATGTGAAAGGGCTTTTACATTTGCACACAAATATAACTTTTTGGTAATACAAAAACAAACAAGCCCAGCCCAGGTGAGAAAAAGTAACGTAAGAAGTAACGTAACTCAATTCGTTACTTTTAATGGGAGTAACGCATTACTTTTCAAAGTAACTTTCCCCAACACTGGCTATAACATTAGGTAAATGTTTTTAACCTTCATTTATCTCATACCACAGGCGATGACCCCTCGTCCCTGAGATTGCTGTACACAGATAAACAACTAGAGGACAATGACACGTTTTTGGAGCACCAGATTAAGGATCGATCCACCCTCTTCATGGTCTTGCGTCTGCCTGGAGGTTTCCTGGGAAGATCTTGACTCAATGCATCCCGACATTTGATGTTCCCTAAAGTGTGTTCTATGTATATTTTACTGTAAATGGGATTTGTCTTTCACCAATTTGTCTCTGACTTGTGATTGTTACGTCTTTGACATATATATAGTATCTTTTAAAATTATTTTTGGAAGTGTTAAATTAATAAACAACTGCTTACTTTCTTCATATAAATGATGTCATTGTAATAAAATGTGAATGCTACAAACAAAATTATATGGTTCGAATACTTTTCTCTGAATTTGTGTTCAGTCCACTTGATAGTTTCCGTCGTCAAAGTATTTCCCGAATCGAAAGTAAAACTATAACTTCCCGATTGCCTGGCGAAGTTGGACGTGCATGTCAATAGCATATCTTAGTTTGATATGTAATCTTTCTATCTCTATGAATTTCCTCCATGTTCCAGAAGAGTTTCAATGAGGTAAATCCTAATGCCAATTAGGCCTATTCAACTGTTACATGTTCGTTTATAGTTTATTTCGTATTTAAGAAGGATAATTTAATTCACTGACTTATTAAGTTTCTATGTGATTAATAGCCTACTCGTTATATAAACTGAATTGAGCATATATTGTGCATTTAACATTAATCACGCAATGCGTTTAACCATACACCGATCAGACAACAGGTGCAAAACCGGTTTGGGTAACAAACACGTTTAGAAAAGCCTCCTGCCAAATTAAAACGTCTGCAAACAGCATGAAGAGCCACGGCATCCTTATCGCAGACCCGAAGAGTTCCCGTCAATCTCCTGAAAGGTGGGTTTACTACTTTAAAAAATCACCATATCCCATAAAATCAATATTTAAAGTAGCCCATCGAAACTTCAAGCTTGATATTTTTGTTCGTGGCAAATAACCTTACAACACCATTTAGAAGTTCTCTAGGTTTATTTGAGGACTCTTTTGTAGAATTGACTACATTTATTCATTTAGCAGACGCTTTTATCCAAAGAGACTTACAACTGAGTGAATACATCAAGTGATTCATCGTGAAGAGACATGCTCACAATACAAAGTATTCTGACATTGCTTAGAGTAGTAAAGCTAGAAAAGGGAGGGATTTCAAGGAAAGAGAAAGCTTTTTTCTCCCCTTTTTTAGGAGGTTAAGTTGTCACAGAAGAGATTAGATTTCTGCTGTCTTATGAATATTGTCAGGGATTCTGCATTCCAGATTAAGCTGGGAGATCATTCACCAGCAAGGAGCAGTGAACCAAAATGTTCTGGAGAGCGATTTTGTGCTTCTCTGTGATGGTACCATGAGCTGTTGCTCATTTACCCATTGTTTCTGGTAGATGTATAGTCATTAGAGTGAGTAGAAGTAGGAGGTGTTTTGTCTGTGGTAGTTCTGTAAGCAGGTGTCAATGCATTGAACTTGACGCGAGCTGCAAGTGGGAGCCAGTGCAGAGAGGTAAAGAGAAGTGTGACATGGGCTCTTTTGGGTTCATTGAAAACCAGACGGACACATGATGTCATTGCACATGATGGAAGTCCAGCCAGAAGAGCATTGCAATAATGAAGCCTGGAAATGACCATGGCCTGAACGTGAAGTTGTGTTTCTTGCTCAGTTAGGAAAAGTCTGTTCTTCCAGATGTTATGTAGTGTAAACCTGCATGATTGAGCTGTTTTTGCAATGTGGTCTCTGAAGATCAGTTGGTTCTCAAAGATTACTGGCTGACCCTGACGGGATAATCGTTGATGAACCTAGCTGCATAGTGAAGTTATGATGTAGATTCGGATTGGTAGGGAAGATGAGAAACTCTGTCTTTGCAAAGCTGAGCTTCAGGTGAGATGTCTGCCAGATATCTTGAGATTTGTGCTGCTTACGGGAGGTTAATCTGGTTAAAATGAAAGGTAGAGCTGTGTGTCAGTGGCATAGCAGTGATAGGTGAAACCGTGGACATGTGTGGTGGGACCAAGTAATGTGGTGTATATGGAGAAGAGAAGGGGTCCAAGAACTGAACCCTGAGGAACCCCAGTGATCAGTAGACCTCCCCACATCAGGCAACCCTAAAAGACCTATCTGTGAGATAGGATTCAAACCAGTGAAGTGGAGTTCCTGTGATGAGAGGGTGGACAGAAGGATCTGATTATTCACAGTGTCAAACGCAGCAGATAGATCCATGAGAATGAGAACTGATGATTTGGAATCAGCTTTAGCAATCCGTAGGGCTTCAGTGAATGACAATTTACATCTATAGCGAACCCAATGAACTAATCAATTCTTTACGTGTGTTACTTGCATTCAGGAACGAAGTCAAATACAATGGCCTGAAGAATCAAGGGGCCACCTGCTACTTAAATGCAGTATTGCAGTGTCTATTCATGACCCCAGAATTCAGAGAGCCAGTGGGGAGGTAAAATTAATGAATAAAGTTATTGATTAATGCATCTACTAGTGCTACAATTATTTACAAATATCCAACTTTATTACTTTTTTCTTCACTTTTTCATTTAAATTTAGTTATAAACCCTCTGGAGATTACGGTGAGGAAAATCTCTTGCTACAACTTCAGAAGCTGTTTAAACAGCTGTCAGAAAATCCAACCTCAACCGAAGGAATAACCAGGAGTCTTGGCATTAGAAATGGTAGGTTTGTTTATTGTACAGGTCAAAACTTATATTAGATGAAAATTAGTCAAGTAAATAATAATTTACACACACACACATACATATATATATATATATGAATTACTTGAATTTTAGAACATTGCTTGCATAATTCTTTTTTTTAAACCTTCAAGTTTTTGAGCAACAAGATGCAGTGGAGTACTATAGGAAGATTTTAAAAGCAGTGGGGGGGACACAAGCTTCTGAGGTATGTCACATATAATCGTAGGCTAAGTTTGTTTCGATGTGAGTGAGAAACAATTGACTGTAAATAAATCTGTTATCCTCATTGATCATGTATCGCTTAATTACATTAAGAATCAGCCTATGACACCACAGTGCATTTGTTCCAGGTCTTTGAAGGGAAAATGAAGAACATAACAAAATGTGGCAAATGTGCCAAAGAAACCCCAGAAATCCCAGACATCAACACCTTCATCTCAATACTCCTGTCTATCGATGCTGGAAATGATAAGTATGATATGGTATGAAGACTATCATATGCAAAGTTAATGTTAGCCAAGTTGTTGTTTTTTCTGGAGGCAGAGAAAACTGCATGGTTTATTTTTCTGACCCTATAGAAAAAAAGCCTGAAGACCTTCTTTGAACATTCAAAACTAGAAGAGGATGACTGGATGTATTGTGAAGGATGTGACTGCAAAACAGAAACAGAAACTGTGAGTAAATGAAAATAAAAATCACTCAGATGATACAGATGATCAACAACTAGTGAAGTATTTATGAGTTTCCAACATGTGCTTAACATACGCTTTTTTATTTCTTCCTTTAACTCTTGCAGTGGAGTGAAATAGTTGAATATCCCACTATTCTCACTTTGCAACTGAAGAGGTTTGACTTTGATTACATGCAGATGAGATACAAGAAGAATGAATGTCGTCTGAATGTACCTCTACATCTTCCCAAAGAGGTTTCATCAATTCAACACATCAAAAATATATGACCATTTAAAATCAGGATAAAACCATCTAAACATTACAACAACAAAAAACCTTCATATTTCTCTGCAGAACAATTGGCCTGGATATGATCTTCATGCCGTTATCAATCATACGGGTGGATACAGTAGTGGACACTACGATGCAATCATCAGATCTTATGAAAATGGGATGTGGTACCGTTTTGATGACTGCAGAGTAACACAGGTACATTTGTTTGATTAGCATTGTATCATTAGTAAATTAATATGTCTACATTTTATCCTTTAATACTTGTAATGTCTTACAGAGTTCAGAAGCATCACTGGAAAAGTGAGTGTTGTTCTCTCTCTCTTTTGAAAAAATATTTCATAGTATTTAGAAGTAAAAAGTATTTTCTTTTTTTGACAGCTCAAGCTTACCGTACATGCTGATGTACAGAATATGTAGGTTGAAGTGAAACACCCAAGTCCAACTTTTAACGGGTTGCTATATCAGAGACAAAGTAAATAATGTGTATGTTTATTTCTTTTTGGAAACAGCAGTGTTGAGCCCTGGCAGCTTTCCCCGTCCTGCGAGGATCTTACTGATGGGCCCTTCCAGAGCTGGGAAAAGTACAGTTGGCAACATCATCCTTGGAAAGAATCACTTTCCTACCAAAAGTGGATCGGAGACTGTGACAAAAGAGTGCATGGTAAAGACAGTGGGAAAGGTCACTGTAGTGGACACCCCAAACCTTTTTTCCCTGAACAAATCGAGTTGGGACAAGGAAATGCAGAAGTGTGTTAAGTTATCCGACCCTGGCCCCAATGTGATTCTCTGGGTGACACCGATATCTAAATTCACTGAGCAACAACAAGGTCTATTCCATGCCTTCAAAAAGCGACTAGGTTCAGGAGCCACAAAATATATGATGATTATCTTCACACACGGCAAAGAGCTTAAAAAACTCGGGCAATGTGTGGACAGATTTATTTCAGATCGCAAAAAGCTCCGTAAAGTGGTTTGCTGTTGTCAGAACAGGTACCATGTCATTGACACCACTGATGGTCACAATTATACTCCAGAACTGCTTGAAAAACTCAGCGAGATGGTGACGTCAAAGCATGCGACTGCAATCACACCATTAAAGAAACTAAAGCAATTAAAGCGTTTGAGAAGAAGACAAAAAAACATCTAAGTAACAAAAAACTGAGTGTACAAAATTGGTGAATAATGAGAAACGTAAAGCTTGAAATGGGGTGAATCATTGAATGTTTTGAATTTCCTTAAGTGTTTTTGTTATTTACATATTGATAAATGATTCAAATTTTCCATGTTTTGTCTTGTACACTGAACAATAAAGCACTTGTTAAGTTGTGTTTGAAAATAGCAAATGAAGCTAAATAAATGTGACGTTTTACTTTGAATAAAAGGATCTGCTGAGTGAAATATGTATCAAATGAATTTTTAAAAATAGAAAAAAGAGAGAAGAAGCATAAATTGATTCTTTGATTAATGATTAACGATTATTCATGGTTGCATTTACAGTAGAAATAATGTAGACAATGTAACATACTTGCATTGAACATCATTTACTGTAGCTCTGAAGGTGTTATATATAAAGACTTAAAGCAAATTTGTGTAATTTTTATATTAAAACAATTATTCGATTGAGTCAACAGGTGTAATGATCAGAGAAAGCCAGTTGTGCCCTTCTTCGTCTTCTCCAGGACTGAAATATGGATAGAGCTTTTCAGGAAAAGACTGTCCAGTGAAAGAATATATATGATACCTGGCTTCAACATCATAAAAAGAGACCAGACCCTCTTCAAAATCCACAAAAACCCCCACTTTCACTGGCTTCTCTTTCAAGGTGAGAGGGACAGGAAAGAGATCATTCGCAGCAAACTCATCCCTGTTCCTCAGCCATATAGTCCAATATCCATTTTCAGGGTTGAGCAAAATGTCCCCTTTTCTGTCTATGGATTCTTTTGCCACACCTAAATCCCACTCTGTCTTCCCGCTGACTTGAACTTCGTAATAAAATTTCTGTGAGGAGAACCCTTTCTTTCCTAAGACGCACGAGCAATGGTTAAACCTTTTTGGGGTGTCGGGAATCTTCTGTGACTTGCCTGTATTCCAGACCTCTTTCCCGTTGTCAGACAACATGAGTTCAGGATGAGCTGTGTCAGGGTCAAGTGTCACTTCCACTAATAAAGGATATTAGGGGTAATGTCAATTTTCTGCCAAGTCAGTATAATTATACAATATACCCAGATTTGCTAAACAATGACTTCTTGTTCTCAACATGTGGAAGGTCACTAACCCGTCACCCATGTGATCAACGAAGATATTTTTTAGACTGTCTGCTCTTGTGTGGAAAATTACTAGTTTCGTTTATCTTTCTTTCTTTCTTAGCCAATCAGAATCATTTAACCATCATCATTGACGTAGTTAGCACCCTCTGTTAGAGTATAATTGCTGTAACAATGTTATTGTAAGTGAGGCGGCCTACGAACTCCTTATGAGACTTGAAGCTTCTGCTGATGAAACTGCAAACTAAACTTCACTAAAATTTCTACTATTGACTGCACTTCTAACTCCTGTTCTTCATTCATCATATCTGGTCCTCGGGTCTTAATTGTAAATCCCTTACAGTACTAAATGCAACTTTTAGTAGTCAGATTTTCCATACCTGCATAACGTTGTAAACTCCGCAGCTCTCTGCCAACTACAGAGGTAAGAACAGTGGAAAATAACTAAATATGTGTTTCTGCCTGATTAAAGATTTGGATAATGGTCTAAATATAATGAGTATATGATACATATTTACCAACTTCTCTCATTTTCTCATCCAAGACACTCTGAAGCAAGGATATCGTCTTCCTCAGAATTCCCCCGTGTTCATGTGCGCTGATGCTGATGCTAATGTTGTTTGAGCTCTTGGTATATATTGGGCTGTGCAGGAGGTTAATAATCTAGAATAGATAGAGGGGGAACGGCGCTTAAGTCAAGAGTACATGAGTCTTCATTTCTTACCATGGTTTGGTGAGAAAGACTGACTTGTGTGAAATCCATAGGATTTGAGAGCTTCTCCAGTTCAGTTAGTTTTCTCTTTAGCTCTTCGATCTCTTCGTCTAGCTCTCCGATGAGCTCCTTGCCCCGTCTTTCTGTTTCTTTATGCTTTTTCTCCGTGAGCTCAAGCAGCTCCGCACTGCTTCTGTCAAAGATATCCTTGAAAAACTTGATGTTCTCTTCGATCTCCTTCTCTTTGGTTTGCTGTTGTGAATTTTAAGAAGAAAAATCATCAAACATTCTTAAAGCACAGAATAAAACTGATCTTTTGGAACTTTAAATTGACACCTTAGCCAAACAATACAGAAAGAACAGAATCAATACAACTTACTTTGTTAAACCTTGCAGCATGTTTGATCTCCTTAATTTTCCGCATCTTGTCCTGAATTTTCTGCTGTACTGCTATCTTTTTATTCGTCAACAATGTCTGTGAAAATAAAGTAATGCAGGTTGTAGTATATCATCAGCATACAAATGTTGGTAATGTTTCTAATGTTGGAAAGTATTCTGTATATTTTCAGAGTTGCTGTTAATGACAGTATTACCAAACTCTCCTCCTCCAGAGGAACGGTATTATGATTCTTGTGGTCACTCTCGGTGCAGAATTGACAGATGGCCGTCTGATCATCTCTACAGTAAAGCTCCAGAGGTCTTTCGTGATTCTTGCAAATGTATTCATCAAGATTCTTCACAGGGTTTATTAGTTTGTGTTTCATGAGTTTTTCTGCAGTTTCATGAGGCTCCAAGTGAGTCTTGCAGAAAGAGGTTCCACAGTTTAAGCATGACTTAACAGCAATCCGCATTTTCTTCTCTGGGCAACTCTCACAAGAGACTTCCGGCTTCTCCTGGGTCCCCTTTCTCTTGATGCCCTCTGCGATGTCTCTAATCATTCTGTTTATGATAAAGTCTTGTTTTGAGTCCAACGCCTCCCCACACAGCGGACACCTTGAGGACGGACTGTGGTCTCTGTGGCTTCTGATGCAGGCCATACAGAAGTTGTGTCCACAGGAAGTAGTTACGGGGTCAGTGAACACATCCATACATATGGAACAAGTGCATTTTTCAGACAAACCGCTGAGGGAAGCCATGACTTTACAGCTGAAATCATACACAAACAAAGATTTATACACAGTAATTGAATTTAGCAGACAACTAGAAACTTTAAAAACAGATTTAACAGAGATTTGCTTGAACACGTTACAAATGTTTCGTGAGCTCAAGAACAGAAAACTGCTATAATAGAAAGCTTGGCAAAATGTCCTCATTAAAAAAATTTTTTATTTTACTGAGAGCAAAATTTAGCTTATATCTCAAGCAGGTTAAATAACTTTTGCTCTCAGTAAAATATATATATTTTTTTTAATGAGGACATTTTGCCAAGCTTTCTATTATAGCATTTTTCTGTTCTTGAGCTCACAAAACATTTGTAACGTGTTCAAGCAAATCTCTGTTAAATCTGTTTTTAAAGTATATTATCATTCTATGATTTCATGACATTTATAGGAACTGTAAAATATAGTCTATCATCTATCATCGTTTTATTATCTAACAATCTTTTTATGGTAAAACATTGTCACAGGTCATCAAAACTTACTGGTTTTGGAGCTATTCATTCATTGTATTTCATAGTTTCTAAGATCCATTTGAAAACATCATAAAGTCATCTACTTCTAATGAGTGTGTGTATCAGTTTTGCCTTAGAGCCAATAGCCAGACATTATAGTCAAACCTGATTTTCAGGTTTTTTAAGCACATACACAAATCAGGAATACATATTATATATGAATACATATTGTGACACAGACATATTTCTAGTCACCCCAATGAAAATACATAAAGTTAATAAATTGTCTTTACATTTCAAAGCAAGGCAAAAATGCACATCCAAACCTTTTTCTATGAGGTCAAAACAAATTTCTTCTCTCTAACTTTCTGTTTGACTTACCCTTCAATGCTCGATTAAATTGCTTAAACAAAGTCATCAAATGAACGCAGATATCGAGGTTCAGACGTGCAAATCGTATCTAAAGTAACTTTTTTATTCAATCTATGTACACCTCTTCGACCTGGACGAATCTTTAACGAGTGCAGCCAATAAAATGACAGCAATTTGCATGTATTTGCATTTTTGAGGCGTTTAACTTCCATCATAATATTGAAAGGCGTTATCATTTGTTTTAGACCCGATATGTTTAATTAATATGCCTCAGACCTAATAAAGTTGCGAATTCAACCTTGGCTTATTTTACATGACAACAACGTTATTAAAATTATTTTTATTGATTATTACGTCGATCACAAGTTCATTAACTTGACGGAAACCATCACCCGCACGTAGAGAGTATATTAAAAGTATCACTGAATATTTGAAATACGTATTTAGTTAAATGTATATGTTAAATTATTATATAAAAGTTAGAGGAGAAATATTTTACAGTTGCGGAGACAAATGGCAACAACCAAATGGTTCTTGCAGACAAAACATTAACTCGTTTTTTGTCGTTTATTTTTTTTTACAGGTATGAATTCTCTGTTTTGATTGATTTTCTAATTTAGTAAGGTCCCACGTTGAGAGAAATCTATGACTTTGGCTGTGGACAAATTATTTCACATCTCTACTGTGAAATATAGTTTACCTTCATAGTAGGCATAGGCTATACAGTATTTTTTCATAGCAATGACTCAAAAATAAATCCTATTTCTGTCAGACCATCCACAACATAATATCCATTGCTTATATCTGTATTACAAAACACCATAATACCTGCAAATGTTTAGTGGGTTGAGACAAAGCCTTCATTCATGTGCATTTTATTTGAGTGAGATGGAGGTTATTTTTTTACCTAAAGTACTTCATTACCTCATTCCATCTGTGTAAAATACATTTAAAGACAGAAGTCACACGCCCTATCAGGTTTAATGCAACATAAATGTCAGAGATCACAGAGTTGGTTTTGTTTCTGTTTCTGTTTAAAATATGGGAAATCCAACTTTAGAGCTGAGCAGTTACAAGAAATGATTTCTGCAATCTAGCTCAGCAGATTTCAACACATATGCATGCATATGTAATTTAATAATGAAACAAATAAAATACAGTATGTTCACAACACAGTTGCTTATTTTCTTGATTTTCCTGATGTTCATAATATTTTATATTTTGGTATGACATGATAACATGATAAACATGCAGATATGTTTCTAATATACTGTAATAAGGTGAGCAGAAGTTGTTGGTGCTGTTTTACAACCCCGGGAAGAGATAAAATCTTCTAGATAATGTTGTTCTTTCTTTGCTCGGCATCTGATCTGGATGTTTCTCCTTAAACTTCTTCAGAACCTGTGTAAAAAATCAAAACTAAACATTACAATTCAACTAACCACACATTATAACCTAAAATGATTAACTACAAATTCTATGTCTGTTTGAATTACACTGGTTGGTGCATTTAAAGTTATAAAACACTAAAATAATATACACAAATTAAGTGTCTGTAGATGTCATGTCTGCCTTGCTAAAGAATGTGACTTTGCCTTTCTGAAGAGCTCCTCGATGTGATCCTGGCAGGAATGCTCGTTAAATATTTCCACAATGTCTTGGATGAAATCTGAGCCACGCTCTTTGTTTCTATAGGACTTTGTGTCTGTATAAAAAAAATACAAATTAAGTATACAAATTTGTAAATTAATACAAATTACAAATTAATTACATATCGTGTGACTGATCTTCACTGCTTTCAGAACAAATAGCACATCAGTTTAACACATATTTTAAACCATATACCCAGCATTCATTAATGTCACTCCAAAAAAGCTTTTGTTTGTGTGTGTTTCTTGTAACGTTATATTGTAAACATTAGAGCTGCACAATTAATCATTAAATGATTGCAATCTCAATTCAAACACCTATATGATTTCACTCATTTTTAATTTTTTTAATATTTCTGTTGAAGTATTGGGATATAAGTTTATTCTGAACACTGGTGAATCACCTTTAGAAAGTCATTTGTCGCGTCAAATAAAGATCGTAACAATTACATCGTTATACCGGTAGGTGGTGACAAGTGACTGTTAAAAAGTGTATTTATCATTGAATATTTCATTCAAGAGATTTATTTAAAAGCAACTACTCATCTAGTAATCGATAAGTCTTTATGAGCGAGTCATTGAATCATTAATTCAAACCAATTTTAAAAATAACATTCATTTTGTCAGAATCTCTAGTACATGCTACGTTATGGTTGTCTACTTAGAATCGTGGGAGAATTGTGATTCTCAGTTTCTCCAGAATCGTGCCGCTCTACAGTATACTGTACGGGAATGGAAGTATGATTTACCCGGAGTACAGGACCTCAGGCAGCAGAAGTCTTTTTCACGATGCTCTTTTCCTGTGCTATATCCTGGCGCACTATCTTCGACATCAACACTGCCGTCTGCATCTGTAACATAAGGGAAACATTTGTCATTGGTCTCTATTCAATCATCAGTAGAGTTTAACACCCAGTTACTTTATTTTCTAGTATAATGTTTTGTAATTCACCACCTCGACACGACTGGATGAGGATGATTTTTGGCTTGTCCCGCAATCCAGGGCAGTTTGGAGTATTCAAGCAATTAAAAATGGCCTCTATTGAGAAAATGTCGTCTTCACCATCACCGCTGAAAACTCCAGCGATTCCTCTGGCATCTCCATGCGACATAAACACCACGAAGCAGCTGTCCGACCGGACATGTTCCTCACGCAAAGCGAAGTCTTGCATGGCAGCATGCATGCCCTGAACATCAGACCATCAGTATCTTTAAAATGTTTTAAAAATGACACAGTTTTGGTCCTTGACTCAAGTAGATTTGGCTTAAATATACTTGTACGTACGCATGCAGAGAGATCTCTGAGTGTCACTACAGTGAAACCCAGACCAGCAAGCAGCATCTGCATACTCAGCTCATCTTTTTCTGCCCCAGTCCTGTCATTTATGTATTTAAATTCAACATTGTTGATGAGCAGTGCCAGACGTTTTCTTTCAGGGGATTTGTCTTCAGTTGGGTAAATCTTGACAGAGAAGATGAGAAAAAAGTCATAAACATTTTTTTTTATTTGCACATAAAAATATACTATATAAACATAAATAATAATAAAAAATAACACAGTACATTCCCATATCCTTAGGACAATTACCATATATATATATATTGTATTATACTAACACTTACATCATCTCTCTCTTGTCTAAGTTTCTCCGTTTTAAACTCGGGTTTGCAGAGCTTAAGAGGATCTGAAGTTTTCTGTTCAAATGCAACAAATTGTTACTATAAGATTAAATAAAACAATATCATTCCTGTGGTTAAATTATTTTATTTTATTTACTTTTTTTATAAATTATTTTATATTTTATTATTTTAAAGATTTTATTTACCACTCTCTGTCCACAGGCACTATTGCCACACCGCACGGCACTGTTGGTCGGCCCCTTCCATTCACTCCGGCAGTTCCAGCAGAAATAGTAAGTCCGGTTCATGTTGGCTGTGCAGATGGTGCATTTTACACACAGGTTACTTCGATCTCTTCTTTCCACATACGACTGACACCCGGGACACTGCAGTCATGACAAACACATGCAGTTGGACAGTTGTGTAAGGCAGGGGTTTTCAATGTCTCATATGCCACAGACTCTCTAAGATAATCATCTGTATGACCCCTATCCTAAAATTTAAATGGAAGCTCTATATTGTCAAGTATAAAGACCCAATTAATAGTGAGGGAAAAGTAATATTATAAATTACGTTACATTGCATTTTTTCCTCCCATTCTCTGTAAAACTGTACGTAACTACACTTCTTAAATTAAAATGTTGTTTATTTTAATCTAATGTTTTCAGTTTATTTAGTTAAATCAAAATGTGTTTATTTTTTATTAATATTAATCACTAATTAATCTTTTTATATAAATAAAATAAATAAACATTAATAAAAACATTAAATCTAATAAAATAAGTTAAAATAATAAATACAATTAAATTAATTAACAAATTAAATACATATATATATATATATATATATATATATATATATATTACACAGCTTTTCTTTAAACTTTTCAAAAAACATATGTATGTTCAGAATGATTTTGATTTTTAGAACTATATCTTTAATGCATAAATTTAAATGTAAATGTAAATATCTTTAATGGTTAGTTATTGTCCTCAGTGTGAACGGACCTTAAGAGGCCATGTGCATGAAAACAGAAGACAAACTGAATGATCTTACAGCTTTAAAGTCAAACAGCCTTCTAGCAACAAGTGCAGCGAGGTTCTCCTCCAGGAATTCCCGTTGTTTGTCTGTCAGTGGTATCAGCCGACAGATGTCCTGATAAGAGAGATTTGAGCCGCAGGTTTTCCTCTGTCCCGCATTAAAAACAGGGCAGGAAAATTCGGTATGTTTCTAAAAGACAAGAACCAGACGAATATAAAAGGGTTGCACAGGTGTCAGTAAAAAAACAATTGAAACAGTGTCATATAGGGACCAACCTGCTTAAGAAAATACTTGAACCAAGCAACAACATAGTCTGGTGGCATCTGATGACCACATGGCAATACAACTGATGACAAAACAATAATTTACTTAAAAACTTGATGAAATACACACATACAAACTAAATGTTGATATCACACTTTTCTATGATGTATTTAATTAACGGTAACTCACCAGATCCCACTCTTTCAGTGCTTGGTCGTACATTAGAAATATTATCCTGTATATCTGGAGTGCAAAAACAACAATGCATATGTTTCTGCTTTGTTTTTCCACCTATAACTTCCTTTTTAAATCAATTGTTTCACTTTCGTTTTTTTCTGATTTTGTTTCTTTCCTTTTTCTTTTCTTTTATTCAATCAAATAATCTTGAATAATAATGAATAACAACTTAAATTTTTAGCATTATATATCAAATATTAAGAAAAGTCTAATTAAAAGTGTAAAAAACATCAGATTACTCAAGCGTCCGACGATGTTTGCTATCACGGCGTCTTCTTCCAAATCCTCAACCCGGTCATACACGTCTTCCGTCATTTTTTCCCGTTTAATATGTAGTTATATCTTATTCATATATATCTTTTTCATATGCTGAACGACAGAGGTGAAACTCAGTCTTGTCCCGATGGCATCCTCAGCCAGAATGCTCTGACAGATGTGCGTTTTTTCTTTGAAAAGGGCAGAGCGTAAACGCGTTGTCCCTTTGCGCTCGCCCTACAATGCGTGTCTTAGAGCCAAAATGGCTGCGCTCAGGGGCAGAGTGGTCGCAGAATGTCTTACAACATGTATGTTTCGACAAACAAGTCCGGCGAGCATTTCCACTCTTCCTATCGTTACGACAGGGAATAAGGTGAGTGGCGTTTTGTACTTTGGCAATGCGCAGCCCAAAGTCTGCAGAAATGTGGTAGTTCACATGCCATGACTTTGACAGAAGCTAAAGTAGCATAGCTGAGGTTGTGCAGTTGAGAGAGAGGATTCATGTCTCTGATCAGATTCAAAACACTTCAGAGTAAAGCTGATAAATCATCAGGATCAATCTTCACTAAGAAACCATTTCTCGAAGTGTCAATTAATATGTTGCCCAGTATCGGGGTTATTTGGTGAGGTTATTCTAAATTTATAAATACACTTATACATAATTTATAAATACATGTTTTATTTCTATATATATATATATATATATATATATATATGTTTATATTATGTGAAAGATTAAATCAATTTATCAACCAATTAACAATTAGAGAAATTGTTTCTATGTGAATATTAATCCTGATGATTAAGCAAACTTTTTTTCTGTTTAAAAAAGATTTTATTTATTTATTATGATGTATATTTAATTTTAGAATTGCAGCACCTTGTGACCGATTACTAATTTTCTTTACAATCGAGATCAGTGTTTTTTTTTTTTAACCAGGGGCCTTTAGCAAACTTATAAGGGGTTTTCAGTTATGTAATTTTCCTATAATTATTATAATATTTAATTCATATATTAATCAGTTTAGTATCAATGAATATTTATTCTTAATGATTGTACTGAATTAAAGTGCAACTTTTTTTATTAAAGACATCATAATGTAAACTAAAATCATTATTCTCTTATTAATCATATTCCACCCTAACAACCAACCAAAATACCCTAGCAACCACATAATCAGAGTCATAGTTTTGTTAATGTTATGTAGGGTCTTTGAATATTGTTTTGGACAGTAGGGGCCTTCAAGTCAAAAAGGTTGAGAATCACTGGTTTAGATATTCTCTCTTTTTAGACCTCTCCCTTTGTACTAATCTAGTTAATATCACTCTAGAATCACTCTTGCATCAAAATAATTGTGATGTTCTTCATTTGTATGTTGCATTAAATCATTGTCAACTAAAAAATGAATACATTTAAATGATGCAATCTGACTTTTTTCCTGAATTCTGTTTTGTTGCAGTGCTTTTTACCGAGATCACGTCTTCACACTGGCAGAGGAAGTAGGGGTCCTCCAGTTAGGGCACTTCTGGGGTGTCCCAATCATGGCCAGTTCCTGTTGGTCAGTGCTGTGGCCGTCAGACACAACAGCTCGCAGGTGGGATGTTCTTTCAGCGGCAGTTTCCACCACCGCCGGCCAAAAAATAATAAATAAATGGATTTAAATGGGCAAATGCTTAAGAGTCTATAATTGGATCATTATCGTCTGCTCAAGTATTTTTCTTCTTTTACAGACGATAGAAGCAGTTCAGAGCGTGTCGACTCCAAGTGAAGCTGCAGGTGTTGCGGCGTCTGTCCCAGTCTCCATTCCCAGCCCCGCCCCCGCAGTCACTCCACCAATCACAGAGCAGGTGGCCGAGGCTCCTCTCACGGCATTGGATGTTCTGCAGGGAGCTGGAGCTGAAGCCAGCCTATCAGAGCTCGGCCTGTGCAGCAGCACACCTGTGGGCCTGATCCAGAATCTGCTGGAGTTTATGCATGTTGGCATCGGGCTGCCATGGTGGGCGGCCATTGTTGCAGGTAAAAATGTGTTTATAATGAGCTCTGTTTGTTGCTATAAAACTCCCTGATTCTTTAGCACAGATACATAAGATCTGTCTCTCTATCTATCCATCTATCTGTCTGTCATCTATTTATCTATCTGTGATCTATCTGTCTGTTTGTCTGTCGTTTGTCTGTGTTCTGTCTGTCTATCTGTCTGTCTGTCATCTATTTATCTGTCTGTCTGTCATCTATTTATCTGTCGTCTGTCATCTATTTATATATCCGTCTGTCTGTCTATCTATCTGTCTGTCATCTATTTATCTATCTGTGATCTGTCTCTGTCATCTATTTATATATCTGTCTGTCTGTCTGTCGTCTGTCTGTCATCTATTTATCTATCTGTCTGTCTGTCGTCTATCTGTCTGTCTGTCATCTATTTATATATCTGTCTGTCTGTCGTCTATCTGTCTGTCGTCTGTCTGTCATCTATTTATATATCTATCTGTCTGTCGTCTGTCTGTCATCTGTCTGTCATCTATTTATCTGTATGTCGTCTGTCATCTATTTATATATCCGTCTGTCTGTCGTCTGTCTATCTGTCTATCTGTCTGTCTGTCATCTATTTATCTGTCTGTCATCTGTCATCTATTTATTCTGTCGTCTGTCTATCTGTCGTCTGTCTGTCTGTCTGTCTGTCTATCTATTTATCTGTCTGTCGTCTGTCATCTATTTATATATCTGTCTGTCTGTCGTCTGTCTATCTGTCTGTCTGTCTGTCTGTCCGTCTATTTATCTGTCTGTCATCTGTCTGTCTGTCTGTCTGTCTGTCATCTATTTATCTGTCTGTCGTCTGTCTATCTGTCTGTCTGTCGTCTGTCATCTATTTATATATCCGTCTGTCTATCTATCTGTCTGTCATCTGTATATCTGTCTGTCTGTCATCTATTTATCTGTCTGTCGTCTGTCATCTATTTATATATCCGTCTGTCTGTCTATCTGTCTGTCATCTGTATATCCGTCTGTCTGTCATCTATTTATATATCCGTCTGTCTATCTATCTGTCTGTCGTCTGTCATCTATTTATATATCCATCTATCTATCTGTCTGTCATCTATTTATCTATCTGTCGTCTGTCATCTATTTATATATCCGTCTGTCTGTCTATCTCTCTGTCATCTGTATATCCGTCTGTCTGTCATCTATTTATATATCCGTCTGTCTATCTATCTGTCTGTCATCTGTATATCCGTCTGTTTGTCATCTATTTATCTGTCTGTCGTCTGTCATCTATTTATATATCCGTCTGTCTGTCTATCTCTCTGTCATCTGTATATCCGTCTGTCTGTCATCCATTTATATATCCGTCTGTCTGTCATCTATTTATATATCCGTCTGTCTGTCATCTATTTATATATCCGTCTGTCTGTCATCTATTTATATATCCGTCTGTCTATCTATCTGTCTGTCATCTGTATATCCGTCTGTTTGTCATCTATTTGTCTGTCGTCTGTCATCTATTTATATATCCGTCTGTCTGTCTATCTATCTGTCTGTCTGTCTGTCATCTATTTATATATCCATCTGTCTGTCTATCTATCTGTCTGTCATCTATTTATATATCTGTCTGTCTATCTATTTGTGATCTATCTGTCTGTCATCTGTATATCCATCTGTCTGTCTGTCATCTATTTATATATCCATCTGTCCGTCTGTCTGTCTATCTGTCTGTCTGTCTGTCATCTGTCATCTATCTATCTATCTAACTAACTGTGATCTGTCTGTCCATCTGTCCCTCTATCTCAACTATTGATCTATAACTGTCTTTTATCTGTCTATCGTGTGTTTCTTTTACCGTAACATCTGTCTGTTCCTCAGGCACTATTGTTGCTCGGTGCGCCGTGTTCCCGGTGATTGTGAAGGGACAGAGAGAGGCCGCCAAACTGAACAACGTCATGCCAGAAATGACAAAACTCACCAACCGCATGAATGAAGCCAAGCAGAGCGGGAACAAGTTTGATTGTAAGTGTCTTCATCTTTTCTAAACCATATTTCCTCTTCATACATTTCTTTTTAGTACCATTTTTAAAATTCTGTCCGATTAAGAAGAACTACTTTCTTCAGTTTCAAAGGCATATACTGACTTGATGATGTTTCAGAAGAAAAATGATGTGAATCCTTTGCGTGGGTTCTTAGTGCCCTTGGTCCAGGTCAGTTAATGTGTGAGCGTCTCTTTAGGTGTCAATGTTCGCTTCAATTACTTGGATAATCAGCTGCTGTTTAGCAGTCATATTTATCTTCTGATCCCCATCCTCTTCAGGCTCCAATCTTCGTCTCGTTCTTCATCGCCTTGCGCAAAATGGCAGATCTCCCGGTACCGAGCTTGCAGACTGGCGGCCTCTGGTGGTTCACAGATCTGTCGGCATCTGATCCGTTTTACATTCTCCCCATTGCTGTGACCGGCACTATGTTTGCCATCCTAGAGGTACATTAGTCAATAAACAGAAATGAAAATTGTGACATTCATCATTTATTAACTGTAGCGTAAATCCATTTCTTTCTCTCACAGAGTTTTTTGAAGATGTTTATAAAATGAAAACGCATTGTGAGCAGGGATACAAATCACCATATTATCACTTTTTTTTTTAAATTGTATTTGTTTTTTAGCTTTGCGTAAAGCTATTGATGTTTTTGAGAATTGGAAATTAGCCATGGCTTGTATGGACTATATTAATGTGTTTTTGGAGCTTGGCAGCCACGTTTTTGAGGCATTGCAACCATTTCACATGTGTTTTTAGTTGGGAGCTGAATCTGGTGTGGACAACCCCAATCTGAGGGCCATGAAGACCGTCTTCAGGATCATGCCGTTTGTTATCCTCCCTCTGACCATTCACTTCCCCACGGTTTGTCTCTCACTCTCTCTTGCCGCACAGTATTTGTGATTGGTCCTCTCTTTCCCTCGCAGTCATGTGATCTGTGTCTTTTACAGGCGGTGTTTACCTACTGGATGACCTCTAACCTCTTCTCGCTGGGTCAGGTGGCCCTTCTGAGGCACCCGGTAGTGAGAAAGAAGCTCCGCATCCCAGAACGCATCACACACCCACCGTCAGCTCTACCCAAGAACGAAGGTTTCATAAAAAGCGTCAAGAACGGTGTGGACGGTTTAGGATTTTTCAGTCATCATAGTATTTATTAAATAGCTTTCATTTTTAAGTTTTAGTGATTGACGTGCACTTTTAGCTTTTTTTATACTTCTTTATAGCTTTATTTTTATTTCCATTTTAGTACTTAAACCCTTAAAGTCCAGCCTTCCAACCTCTTCCAACCCTACCTGTTAAACACAAGTACAGTAATACCTCGAGATACGAGCATAATCCGTTCTAGGGTGGAGCTCGTAACTCGAATTGCTCGTATCTTGAATCATGTTTTCCCATAAGAAATAATGGAAAACAAATTAATTCGTTCCAGATCCGTAACAATGGAAGAAAACATGTTTTTTATTGGTATAGACACAAACACACACGCACATAATTATAGTACATGTATACAGTATAAGCATTTATGTGATTTAAAATAAAATGTGGTTTTAATTATTAGTTTTTCAGACAGTAGCAGCGGAGGGAGGGAGGGGGTTGGTCCGTATCGTATCTTACACGAACACTACGCAACTTACGTAAACTTAAATTAACATAACTAAACTTAGCTTACGTATTTTTTGTAACTTTCCTATTTTATATTCACGAGTTCACACTTACGAATGATTCAGGAGCAATGAATGGTAAGCGTTTTTGGCGAGCTGTCCGAGGAGAGGGCTCCAAGCTCGGTATTAGCCCGAACCTGGAGCACTCCCCCCGTATCCTGACTTTGATAGGAACAATTAAGTGTGAGGAGTTGGGGTGGTGGCGGGATGCCGAAAAATGTCAAAGAGCTGTAGGTGAGTCAAACGTGTCTATATATACGTACTTCTTCTCCTGCTGATAGGATGAGGAGTAATTGCTGATGACGTGTTGATTGTATTAATCATTTGAACGTGCTCCTCCCGAACTTTGTTAATAAAACATCATTTCACGAGTTCACACTTACGAATGATTCAGGAGCAATGAATGGTAAGCGTTTTTGGCGAGCTGTCCGAGGAGAGGGCTCCAAGCTCGGTATTAGCCCGAACCTGGAGCACTCCCCCCAAAAATTGCAACCTAGTCGGACAGCCGCTGAAGATTTTGATGACCCCCCAAAGAATTGCAAGGTTACAGCTGGGGGGGGGTATATTGTGAGTTCGGGAGGGCAGATGAATGTTGCTGTAGAGGGCTTGAGGTGCGGAGGGGATGATATGGCTTTAGCATTGGGTATGTGTTTGTTGTTCAATTTGTTGCCAGAAGAGAATTGGGTGTAATTTGTTTCTGGGAGTATGAGGGGTACCTCTGAAACTACTCCCCTGGCTGCCATAGGAGAAGGGAGGTATGAAGCCACCGCGGTAGGGGAAACCCCCGTGGTCGCTGCGGGAGGCAGGAGGTACATCGCCGCTGCGACAGTGGAAACCCCTCGGGGCTGCTGCGGGAGGCAGGGGGTACGTCGCCGCCGTGACGGTGGAAACCCCTCGGGGCCGCTGTGGGAGCAGGAGGCACGTCGCTGCCGTAGCAGTGGAAACCCCACGGGGCCCTCACAGCAGCAGGAGGCACGTCAACGTCTTAGCAGGGGAAAACCCCTCTGGCCCCCGCAGTGGCAGGAGGCACATCGCTGTTGCAGCAGGGGAAACCCCTCGGGGCCGCCGCAGGACCAAGGTGGTGCGTCGCCGCCGCGGTGGTGGAAACCCCCGTGGTCGCTGCGGGAGGCATGTCGCTGCCGTGGCAGTGGAAACCCCTCGGGGCTGTCGCGGGAGCAGGGGGCACTTTGCCGCTGCGACGGTGGAAACCCCTCGGGGCCGCTGTGGGAGCAGGAAGCACGTCGCCGCTGTGACGGTGGAAACCCCTCGGGGCTGCTGCAGGAGCAGGAGGCACGTCGCCGCTGTGACGGTGGAAACCCCTCGGGGCCGCTGTGGGAGCAGGGGGCACGTCGCCGCCGTGACGGTGGAAACCCCTCGGGGCTGCTGCAGGAGCAGGAGGCACGTCGCCACTGTGACGGTGGAAACCCCTCGGGGCCGCTGTGGGAGCAGGAGGCACGTCACTACCGTAGCAGTGGAAACCCCTCGGGGCCCCCACAGCAGCAGGAGGCACGTCAACGTCACAGCAGGGGAAACCCCTCTGGGCCCCTGCAGCGGCAGGAGGTACGTCAGCGTCGTAGCAGGGGAAAGCCCCTCTGAGCCCTTTCAGCGGCAGGAGGCACGTCAACGTCGTAGCAGGGGAAACCCCTCTGGGCCCCTGCAGCGGCAGGAGGCACGTCAGCGTCGTAGCAGGGGAAAGCCCCTCTGGGCCCTTGAAGCGGCAGGAGGCACGTCAGCGTCGCAGCAGGAGAAAACCCCTCGGGGCCCCGGCGGCAGCAGGAGGCACGTCGCCACCACTGCAGCGAAAAACCCGCCGCAGGACCAAAGAGGTACGTCGCTGCTGTGGTGGTGGAACTGATTTGAAAGATTGGCTCCCTTGGGAGTAAGAAAGCACACCAATCCTGTAACTGAAACTCCTGCGGGAGCATCACTGCTGCGGCAGTGGAAATTAGAGGCTTGCTCCTGCGGGAGCGTCACTGCTGCGGCAGTGGAAATTAGAGGCTTGCTCCTGCGGGAGCGTCACTGCTGCGGCAGTGGAAATTAGAGGCTTGCTCCTGCGGGAGCGTCACTGCTGCGGCAGTGGAAATTAGAAGCTTGCTCCTGCGGGAGCGTCACTGCTGCGGCAGTGGAAATTAGAAGCTTGCTCCTGCGGGAGCGTCACTGCTGCGGCAGTGGAAATTAGAGGCTTGCTCCTGCGGGAGCGTCACTGCTGCGGCAGTGGAAATTAGAGGCTTGCTCCTGCGGGAGCGTCACTGCTGCGGCAGTGGAGGTTTAGAGAGAGCTTGCTCCTGCGGGAGCGTCACTGCTGCGGCAGTGGAATTAGAAGCTTGCTCCTGCGGGAGCGTCACTGCTGCGGCAGTGGCAGTTAGAGAGAGCTGGAAGATAGAGAGAGCTTGCTCCTGCGGGAGCGTCACTGCTGCGGCAGTGGAAGTTAGAGAGAGCTGGAAGATAGAGAGAGCTTACTCCTGCGGGAGCGTCACTGCTGCGGCAGTGGAAATTAGAAGCTTGCTCCTGCGGGAGCGTCACTGCTGCGGCAGTGGCAGTTAGAGAGAGCTGGAAGATAGAGAGAGCTTGCTCCTGCGGGAGCGTCACTGCTGCGGCAGTGGAAGTTAGAGAGAGCTGGAAGATAGAGAGAGCGTGCTCCTGCGGGAGCGTCACTGCTGCGGCAGTGGAAGTTAGAGAGAGCTGGAAGATAGAGAGAGCTTGCTCCTGCGGGAGCGTCACTGCTGCGGCAGTGGAAATTAGAAGCTTGCTCCTGCGGGAGCGTCACTGCTACGGTGGTGGAAGTTAGAGAGAGCTGGAAGATAGAGAGAGCTTACTCCTGCGGGAGCGTCACTGCTGCGGCAGTGGGAGTTAGAGAGAGCTGGAAGATAGGGAGAGCTTGCTCCTGCGGGAGCGTCACTGCTGCGGCAGTGGGAGTTAGAGAGAGCTGGAAGATAGAGAGAGCTTGCTCCTGCGGGAGCGTCACTGCTGCGGCAGTGGGAGTTCTGTTCAGTGATGTAGTCTCTTGAAATTATTTTGGTTACAGACGTCTAGATACACTCAAGAAATAACAAAATCAATATGGTTTGGAAAAGCATGGGTAAAACCTTTCAATTATAGATTGACAGTTGAATTTATATCGGATGGATGCTGCATATCTAATTACAAAACGAACTTACCTGTCGAAACAAGCTTACTTGTTGGAGATCGGAATATCAAAGTTTGTGAAAGTTCACAAGCTTATTGGCTTTGAATAAACCCTGAGCAGGGGTTCATCCAAGTATTATAGACTTATAAAGCTTATCACAGATTTAAAGGGAGTCTTGAAATTACTTTGGTTACAGACGTCTAAATACACTCAAGAAATAACAAAATCAGTATGGTTTGTAAAAGCATAAGAAACTTTTCAATTATGAATTGACAGTTGAGTTTATATCGTATGCAATTAGAAGCTGGCTCCTGGGGGAGAGTCACTGCTGCGGCAGTGGAAGTTAGCGAGTGCTTGCTCCTGCGGGAGCGTCACTGCTGCGGCAGTGAGAGTTAGAGAGAGCTTGCTCCTGCGGGAGCGTCACTGCTGCGGCAATGGAAAGCAGTGGCCATGAAGTTGTAAGTGGGGAGGAGCTGATGCTTAACAGAAGACCTTGTTTGAATGTGCGGTCTGTTTGGTCTGATGTGGCTCTTGAAAGCTTCTGGAGACCAGCGGCGCAATGCTTGTATTTACTGTTGGGAAAGGCCTTTGCACGGCCGTGGTTGCTGCACCTATGCGAAAAGGATGGCTGGATGAATGGTCTGTTGGGAATCCGGTTTGGGGTAGCGTAGCTTTAAGAAGTTTGGAACCGGAATTTGTAATGGGGTGGAATCGTCTATAGAGAGTGGGACGGATGGGAGTTTAGCCTGCGAGTTTCTGAAATGAAAGTAGGCTGAGTGGATGTGATGGTGAGTCATGAGCATCTGAGGTAACCAAGCTAGTGTGAACGTGGCTTCACTGCTGCGGCAGTGGGAAACTTCCCCCTTTGCTGACTCCTGCGGGAGTGTGGGGGAACATCATTGCTGCGGCAATGGAGGCGGCAGTGGAATAATTTCCATTTGAACTGAGCTCATGCGGGAGTGTGGAGGTGCATCACTACTGCGGAAAAGGAGAACTTCCTCTGAACTAATCGCGAGTTGGATGATGGAGATTGTCCATTTCCTCGACTTCTGTTGTCTCTTGTGGCGGTGAAAGCCATTTCTGGAGAGACTGATTTGATCGAATGTAACTCCTGAAGCTTCCGATGACCTGCGGCCCAGTGCTTGGATCTGCAGGTTTTGGGACGCGGCATGTGGTGGGGTGATTTAAGTCTTCTGTGAAGAGTGGGTCGGATGGGAGTTTGGCCTGATCTCTTAAATGAAGGTTGGCAACGAAGGATTGTTGCTGTTGGAGTAAAAGCCTTACAGTTTGGTCTCTCTTACTTTCGTTGTGCGGCGCTGACGAGTCAGAATATGGACGGATTTGGATTAAGGTTGGATGTGATAGAATCAGAGGAACTGGAATCTATATGGCTCGACCATGGCGTTGAGTGGTCGGACGACATTTGGGTAGAATCCTTGGCGGAGAGTAGGGGTACGGATTTCCAACATGATTGATTGTCTGGTGTCTGAGCTGGTGGGTTGCGTTCTTGATATACTTTGATGAGCAGAGGATTAGGTTTCGGTAGTGAGAAGTAGGTTTTGCCTAGGTAACCCATGGTGAAGCTGGCTTGGAAGTTCTTGGTGTTATTGGAATGCAATACGAGTCGGTGGTAGTGGGTAGAGACCGTGAGGAGCAGACCACATGTGGAGTGGAAAGTCTTGAACTTTTCCACTCCACATGTAATCCTCCGAGGGAGTGGTTTGAAGCGAAAGCTTGAAGAATGAACGTTTAGCGTCGATAAATATCAACTCTGAGTATTGATGTACTGGTTGGGAATAGGTCCACCTCTGGTGGCAGCAGCCTTAACTTCAGTTGGGATTTGCGTTCAACTGTTGTTGGCGACAGAGGTGGTTCTAAGCAGCAGTGTTTGTGGAATGGCATAGCAGAGAACGGGATGAAAGGAGAATTAGCATGGTGGAGAGAATTAGGTGGGAAAGGCCAGGGGCGAAGCCACTTGCGGAGGCAGCCTCACGCTAGGATCGGAAGGCCGGGCTGCAGGCCTAACGTAGGGGAAAGGTTAGGTACGTGCTGCCGTTGCTAACCCTGCACCGCTGGCGGAGGCAAGCTCGCACTTAAAGGGCGGCGTTTGTCGCTAGGTGCTGGCATGTGAGGTGCAGTGCTGGAAAACTGCAGTGCTGCTGCGTCTCAACGCTTGGAAATCTGGTTTTGCAAGGGAGAGATATGAAGATTTAAGGAACGTAAGTTTGAGACATTTTGAAGGTAGAGTTGATTTGGAGATGGTACAGCTGACTGGAGCGAGACCTATTCTAGTTAATTTGCTTTGGTCGTCCTCCTTTACTATTGATACGAGTGCTGAGGTGTCGTAGGAAGTTGGGCAAGAAGAAGGTGGATGACTTGATGGTGGAGGTGAAGGCAAGCCTCGGCGTCATAGGGTGCGACAACGGAGCGGAAGAGCTGGCGACCGCGTGGTGTTGTTGGAGGCTCGGTTGCAGTGCTTGTTGAGTGCGTGAGCTCCTTTCGACAGTGGGATACAGTGAAGGAACTTGAGAGGAAGAGTTTATCGTGAAACTGGTACATCTCAATCTTGGACAGGGGCGGCCAACCTGTTCAGCATGAGCCTGGAAATAAGCTCATGGCTGCGGAGAGCCGCATGACAGACTGTTAAATTCGCATTTGTTGATGGGGTTTTTGACAGTAGAAAGGTCTCGCACATATATCGCGCGCATTTTTTTTTATTACATATGGCACCCCACGAGCTATACAAGCATGCAGAGACAATGCGTCTGTGAATTATATATGCGTGAAAAACAATATATCATCTCATTGACGGTGACAGGAAGTATAAAAGTAAGCAGCCTTGGTAATGTAGTGATCGGTTGGAAAACGTCTCCGGTTACTATCGTAACCTCTGAATTTAAACATATTCCGTTTAGAGAAGTATGAAGGAAATGCTATTTAAGATATTTATACCGTCTGGCAGCCGGATCTGCATCGCGCTACGATTGGCCAGTTGTCAACTGCTGTTATCCATAAATTTTCAGAAATGACGTGAAGGGGAGGAGTTCCCAAATGCATTTCATTAAACATCTCGTTCCTACTCTCGAAAGGGAACGCGCTTCTGCGCGCCTCTATTTGAATTCGGTAAAAACATCGTGTCCACGTGAGCGGCGGCTGATCTTGGCAGGATACATGTAAATTTATGTTTTTGTAGACAAAAGGTCTCAGCGGGCCGGATGAGAGCCGCGAAAGGGCAGTCAAAGAGCCGCATGCTGGTCCCCTGGTCTTGGACAATGTGGCGAAAGGCGGGGCATCACATGATCGCCTGCTAAATTTGAACACATTGGCTGGCGCTGAGCCAGAGAAAGCGCTCAAAGCTTGTTGCTGTTCAGTGTTTCAATCTCTTGAATTATTTTGGTTACAGACGTCTAAATACACGCGAGAAACAACATCAAAAAACAATCAATATGGTTTGTAAAAACATTGATTTCCGTAAGTAAAACCTTTCAATTAAAAAAAAAAAAAAATTGACAGTTGAATTTATGTCAGATGCATGTTGCATATTTAATTTCAAAACAAACTTACCTGTTGGAAATCGAAATATCAAAGTTTATGAAAGTTCACAAACTTATTGGTTTTGAATAAACCCTGAGCAGGGGTTCATCCAAATATCATAGACTTATATAAAGCTTATCATGGACTTAAAGGATTGAAACAGTGAAGGCAAAGAATTACTTTGAAAAAGAAAGTGCATATGGTTTCTTTTCAGCGAGTCCACTTAATAGCCGATTAAGTTGAAACAACAAGGCAGCGTTGGCAATAAGTGCTTGATTCTTGTGTGGGCGGCTGAGCGCGCGATGTGAAGTGGCGCGTGCGATCGGACTGTACTGCGCGCGATCTGGCTTCGGTGCGCGCTACTGCTTGAGTTGCGAGGAAGCAGCGCGTTACTTTAGAACAATCACATCTCAGTAGTATTGAGAGGGCACAACTGCTCGTGATTTAGCGATGCAAAAATAAAAGTGCCGGGAAGGATTACAGCTGCTCTTGTTTGTGTGAGCTGACGGACAGAGAGAGTGTGAGCTGAAGCTGCAGCGCGGTCTGCTGAGGCTCGCGGCAGCGGCGGCGGCCTGGCTAGCAGGAAGAAAGCGGCATTGCCTGAGAGTCGAGCTTGTAGCTCGACCAGCTTTATCGTCCTTTCTCAATGGCAGGAGCGATTAAAAGCCGATGTAGAGCTGCTGGATACGGATGTTTACTTGGAGGCGAGAACGGCCTCAAGTCTTACTGTGCGTTGCTTGTTGTTGCTTAGGACCCGTTTGTTTGGTCTGGCACCCGGGATGTATTGCTGAGGGTGATATAATATAGTTAGCATAGTGTTGAGCGGATGGGGATCGCTACTGGGTCCGTAGGTTTTCGTGGAGAATCCATCTAACGAGTGGAGCTCGATTTCGGGTGTATGGCGACCAGAAGGCGGAGCCACAATGCCGTAAACTGTCGAGCTGCCGAAAAATGTCAAAGAGCTGTAGGTGAGTCAAACGTGTCTATATATACGTACTTCCTCTCCTGCTGATAGGATGAGGAGTAATTGCTGATGACGTGTTGATTGTATTAATCATTTGAACGTGCTCCTCCCGAACTTTGTTAATAAAACATCATTTATTGTTTTGTTTGTTTTCTTCCTTTTTTCGCCTGACTACCCTCACTTTCACTTGGCACAGACCTTTTAACGAAATGCCTATCGCTGGATATTTGTTTCTGTCTCCCTTTAAAATAAGTAAGGCATGCGTCGTCAAAAAGTGCCGAAGCACGACCAGTAGACGATTTGTCAGAGTGTTTCTTATCAATGCTGAGCTCTTGCAACACCTGCGTATGTTCATTATCTGCAGCTCGATCAACTCCTCAGTCGATAGTTCCTCCTGCTGCTAGATCACTCACGCGGGCACCAGCTCATATTTATCCACAACTTCATGCTTCATTTCCATGGTCATCATGCGTTTCTTCTTCTCACTACCATCCTTACCACTCACTTTCTTAGAGCTCATCGCTAATATGAAGAATAATGAACAAAATAGAGAGAAAATCAGCTACTCGTGGGGGACACGTACAGAAGTCAGCGACCGCGTGAAGTGAACCTGCATCGCGTCAGTACACGTGCTCGTATCTCGAATATTTACTCATATCTAGAAGCAAAAATCTGCCCGAAGTCTTGCTCGTATCTTGGAATACTCGTATGTAGAGACGCTCGTATCTCGAGGTATTACTGTATATCTAACCAGACAGGACTTAAAGTCCCAGTTTGAGTCTTAAGATGAAAAATGTATCAAGTCATACCGTCACTATTCACAACACTGTTCTGTACCATGTCATACTCTCTGTATAATGTTTCTCTATCTGTTCTCCTCAGGATGGAAGAATGCCCAGTTGGCTCAGCAGTTGGAGGAGAGAGAAAGGAGAATTAAAGGACACTTGGATATGGCAGCCAAAGGTGAGTGTTCGCTCTCTGTAGCGGTTTCAAAACCTCCTGAACGGCCTGCACTACCTCTCCAAAACATTTCTAATGCTTTTGTTTTGAAAGATGCATCTAATGATCACCAAAATGTGACTTATTTGATTAAAAAATACAAAAAAACAGTCTTATACTTTTATGACTTAAAATATCGGTTTTCTATTTTAAAGGGAAATTAATTCCTGTGACACAAAACTGAGTTACTGTCTTATATATTAGTCTTCCAGAAATCATTCTTGTATGTGGATTTGCTGCTTAAGTATCTGATTATTATCAAAGCTAGAGTAAGCAATGTTTTTCATAAACACTTTTTGTTATACTGGTTGAAACTCTCCTTACATTTTGATAGCAAATAATAATAGAAGTGGTTTAAATATATATGTCTGTCTCGGGATGAAATTAATCATCCAGTCATTGCGTTCGCTCCGCCTCTCACCTCCATTTGAATTTTGTGTATGTGCTTGTGAAGCAAAATTGTGTATTAATTGTGATGCTTGCCGTTCACAATTTTCATTTATACCTGCACTTTTTAAGGTCCCCTGAGGCAAACCTTTACACATAACCCCCTTCAGCAGTCAGCAGCACCAATGTCAACAGGAAAATCGAGTAGTCCAAAGCAAGACAAGAAGAGGCCCTGGGAAGAGACGATTGGCTAACACCTCGATGGAGAATTTTGGGATCACTTTGTACATATATGTATTGCGAAGAACTAAGGGATAGGTGTTAAATACAAGACTAATACAACATTTGATGAGGTGTTGTGCAGTTTTCTTGCCATTAAAGAGCAGTCTTATTACTTTCCACCTTCTCCATTCATTTCCAGTCTGCTGAAGTGCTACACACACACACACACACACACACTAAAGTATCTCCCTCTTTTATCATCCAAAGCATAGAAATAGATTGACTGAGAAAATATTAAAAGCCCAACAAGAATATATCCTCATGATTAACACACACAGGTTTTTCATTGTTTTTCCTTTATTTAGTTTATTTTTTTGTCTTATTCAACTAGTTATTACAAATCCATAATAATACTGTCTTTGTCATTTCGGTCTTTACAAAAAAATGGAGAATACTGCTTTTGATATCCAGATATAAACTTGTAAAGATAAAATATGCTGAAGTGGCAATTCCTTTCAAAGGTTTCAGTGCATCTAAATTTGTTTAATTAACGTGAGATTGATTTAGTTACATTTGTTTGCTACAAATGTCATTCAGTGCTCTCATTTCATCTTCCCATCCTCCAAGTCCAAAATTGTTTCGCTGCGTATCATTGCCGGGTTTCACAGACAAGGCTTAAACTAATCCCAGATTAAACTGCATGTTTGAGCCGTTTTAACTGAAAGCAAGTTGCACTGATGAACCTTAAAATAAATTAGTGCTATTGTTTAGTCTCAAGATGCACACAGTAATGTTTTTTTTCTAAGGCATTTTCATAAAAGCTACATAAAATGTCCTAATTAAATTAAGACCTAATCCTGGCTTAATCTAAACCCTGTATGTGGAACCAGGCCTATGAGTTTTTTACTGTTCCTCATCAAACCAGCATTCAGCAGGTCAAAATGCAGTTCTTCTACATAAATATTTCCAATAAATATAAAGGACTTGAGGAGTTTTCACGTGATATCAAACTTAATTCCAAAACTGTAACCAGTGTAAACCAAGGTTAATCACATCAGCAGCTTGTGTTTCCTTGTCCAGGTTTATTACAGGTACAGCAGTTTTCAGTGCATAGTCCTCCTCTACTCGGCCTTTAAATCCTCAGTGTCCATCTCGGTAAGAACGCAGTAGCACACCTTCTGGATGAGTATACCTGAAGATGCTGGTGAAAAGAGAATGAAAATAGACATCAATAATTTCATGAGCAGTTTTAAATCTGTAAACCTAAACCATTATTAGAAGACATACCAATAAACTTGCGAAGCCACATTGGCCTGCGTGTGGCAGGTAGACGGCAGCACAGGAAGTAGACGGGAACCCCCGATAAGGCAATGCCAATGCCGATTAAGGAGTTGACGGTGTCGCTATATAAAGGCATCACCACAAGAAATACAGTGCAGATGCAGAATATAATTGGGAAGAACAGGCTGAGCTGAAAAAAAGGTCATATGAATGAGTTTAGAATGTGTGACTAAATTATTGTTTTTAAAAATGACACAATGCATGAACTTTATCAAGGAATTTGTTGACACAATACACTCTTTATCTGTGCAAAGAAAGCAGCTAAAACTTGTCAAAGACTTCTGAATGGTTTTAGAGGGGTTTCAGACACTCTTTTTAGCAGGCTAAGCTGATCTTAGACTAGCCAAAACCAGCCTGGGAGATCATCTAAAATCAGCGACTAGCCTAGGCTAATTTTAGCTAATAGATTAGCTTTAGCTAATAGCAGGTGTAATGGTGGAGCGTCTTGGCTGTCCACTTGTGATCAGTTTACTGAAAACCCATCTTAATAACTGTCTTTCTCTCTTGCTCACTCAATTTCCAGAATATTGTAGCCTATATAATTTGGAGACATCAGGGAGCCGCTATTAATATGTGGGAGACCGGGAGAGGTGGGATGTCTGTGTAAACAATTTAATTTTTTTACAGAATATCGCTGTAATTGTTATAAATCTATTGGTACAGATCATACTTTTCTTAATATTCACGTGCCCTCTTTATCTTTAATCACACTAACTCCCCCTCCCTCTTCTCTGATGACACGTTAACAGGCATGAGATCGACCAATAGCAAACCACATCCATCCAATCATTTTACAAAAATCTTGCCCTGCATTTTTTTCTGATTTGAAAAGCTGTTTCAATCGGATATACAGTAATCCCGTTTATCGCGGTTAATGTGGACCGGAACCTCCCGCGATAGGTGAAAATCCACGAAGTAGGATCAGCCAATCAGCTCACAGGATACATCCACTCCTGCTCTCATTGGTCGATCTCGCGCCGGGAACCAATCACATGGGTGTGTACAAAGCCTCTGAGAGAGTTTCTCTCGTTGTCTGGCATCCTGGAAAACCATTTCTCTCGCATCACAATGAAACAACGCTGCTTTCCGCAATACAGATGTCGATTTGGCGGTATTTTTGAACTTTTATTTTTCGATGATTATTTTTGAAAAATCCGCGATGCACGGAGACCACGACACTTGACCCGTGAAGTGGCGAGGGATTACTGTACATCACAACAGAGAAGAAAAAACTACTGAAACTTCTGTTTTATGATATATAACATTAAAATAGTTACGATACACAATATATTAATGCATGTACAATTTAATTTAGCAGGATGCAAGAGATTTACATTTCACAATTGTGACTATTTCTCACAACTTGCAACTTTCTAGCCAGGCTATTTCACAATTATAACCTTATATCTCACAATGAGACTTTATAGGACACCATTTCTTTTAAACTAACTACCTGTTTTAATTTCTTTACTCGGAGACACAAAGAGTTTGATTTGAAGAAAAATATCCCTTCAACAAGTCTTGTTGGATTTAGCTTCTTATTTCAAAAATAATACATAGCAGAGGCCGGTTTGTGCGGTTACCTTCAGTGGCCGTGGTCTGTCTGGTTGCTTCCATCGCAAGTACAGCTGTCCCAGGATAGACAGACCCACAAAGAACCAGTAGCTGAAGCTGTAGTAGTTGATCAGTTTAAAGACATCCTCCACACACAGATACACAAGAGCCATGGCACCCTGACATTTGAGATATTATCATAATGAGAATACTACACATTTATAGACACAATGATTTCTGGATGGACGGGATCGAAACAGAACAAAAGTACATAATAAAATGGTATATCGTGACACAGAAATGGAGATGATGGGAACTGACATTGAAGAGTAGGGCAGGGATGGGGGTGTAGCGGGTGACGTGAATCATGCACAGGTAGTCTGGCAGGTGGCCCTCTCTGGAGCCCACGAAGAACAGCCTGAGAGGAGATACGTGCATGAGGAAAATGGGAAATGAAAATGGTGCCTGAGAGGGAATAATGTGGTGAATCAGATGGCAGCAATAGCTTGGATCACAAGTGAACCACACTAAATCCAGGTGTAAACGGGGTCTAAAACGTTTATAGCTCATCCACTTTCAACCACTTCCAGGCCACGCTTTCATAGTGTAAACGCTCATGTGGTCAAATGCATTCGAACAGCTACAAAAGAGCATCTACTGAATAATGCATAACATTATAGGAAGATCTCAGGCCAGACAGGATTTAAACTTTGTCGGCTGAAGCCCCAATTTTGGTTTGAAGACGAAAAAAGTACCAAGCGTCATTCCTGCTGTTCTGTGTGTTTTTCCGTCATCTCTGGCAGTGTTCATATGTACATTGATTGCGCTTATTAAGTTACTTAGTCCATTAAGATTGCGTAGACCCCCCCCCCCCTCCCCAGAGACCCGCCCTTTAAAGAAATCAGGACAGAAGTGGTTGAAAGTGAACAAAAGAGACGGATTAAAACACCAGGTGTAAACGATAATGTCTCCCTCGTCTACTGGTGATCCGATCGACCGAAACGCATCTTAATACCAGGAGTAAACAGGGTCAATGACGCTGGTCACACTGCATGTGGTGATACTCACCGCGATGCTGCAACTATTGATGCATTTAATCCTCCGAAGCAGGAGAAGGCGACGGCGACCGGTATTGTCCAGTTAAAATACCCAAACACCTGGTCTGCAAATGTCTGTGGATTAAAACTTTAATTAGCAGCAGAAACTCAGTTGAATAACTAAAAGAAGATTCAAGCATATATCAGCTGAGAAAGGCTGTCATTTTTTCCTCTCTATTCTTTTTAATGTACATTAAACACTACGGTTTAAAAGTTTTGGGTCAGTAAGGTTTTTTCTTAAATTTAATTTTAAATTAAATGTTTTACCTAAATTAAGTAAAAAAAAAAAATTATTTACATTTTTCACTCTGTTATATTGCAGCCATTTGCTAAAATCATTTAAGTTCATTTTTTTTCCCTCATTAATGTACACACAGCACCCCATATTGACAGAAAAACACAGAATTGTTGACATTTTTGCAGATTTTTTGAAAAACTAAGGGGTCTGAATACTTTCCGTACCCACTGTATTTATATTACAAAAGATTTCTATTTCAAATAAATGCTCTTCTTTCTGATTTTCTATTCTTTTTAAACAATGGTTTCCACAAAAGTATTAAGCAGCTGTTTTTTTACTTTAACAATAATTAGAAATAATTAGTCTCGGCTGCTGTGCCATCACAGGAACACATTATATTTTTAAATAAATATTTAAATAGGAAACAATTCATTTTAAAGCTGTAATAATATTTCACAATATTACTGTTCTTACTGTATTTAGGCTCAGATAAATGCAGGCTTAGAGAGCATGAGAGACTTCTTTCATAAAATGAAAATAAAATAACAAATAAATCAACGTTTCAAAAAAGAATAGCTAATAAATGAATCTGTCCCACCATGTTTAGTGTTTATTAATAATATTGCCTTCCAGCAGAGAGGAATACTCACCACAGCCACGGCGTCACTGTCCAGGATGGCAGGGATGGGCAGAATTGTATAGTATGCCAGATTGGTAAGAATGTAGATCACTGTGACAATGGGCATGGAGATGGCAATGGCCAGTGGGAGATTTCTGCAAAAACACCAGAGGGCAGCAGAATGCATTAATGTGCACATGATACCTGGCCTGTAAACGCTCTTCAACTCTCCAGGCTCTTAGCAACACTCCCAACAATGCTTTAGAGAAGACAAAGTGTGTCCGATCCTGCTACTGGAGGACCACTGTCCGGCAGAGTTCAGCTGCAACCCAATTACACACACCTGAACTGATCAACATCTTATTATTGTCTTTTTCTCATAATAATGACAGATTCATAATATCTTATTCAGGTCTTTATCAGAGTAGAGTAGTTACTTCTACACAGAGTGCCAAATGGAGAGATGCTCGGATATTATGAGTGGAGGAAGGATTAAGGCGAGCTCGAGTCACATGACGGACCTGAATGACTGACGGAGGGATGGACAGACAGATAGATAGATAAATGGATAGACAGAGAGAGAGATAGATCGACGAACAGATGGATAGACGAAGAGATGGACAGATGGATAGACAGAAAAACGGACAGATGCATAGATGGATGGACGTATAGACAGAGAGATGGACAGATGGAGAGATAAACAGATAGATCGACGAACAGACGGATAGATGGATAGACAGAAAAACAGACAGATAGATGGACAGACGGAAAGACGGTCATATGGGTAGATGGACAGACGGATGGATGGACGGAGAGATGGACGGAGAGATAAACAGACGGACAGACTGATAGATGGACAGATGGATGGACGGAAAGACGGTCATATGGGCAGATGGATGGATGGACAGACGGATGGATGGATGGACGGAGAGATAAACAGATGGATAGACAGACGGACAGACGGTCATATGGGCAGATGGACAGACAGATGGATGGACGGAGAGATAAACAGATGGATAGACAGAGGGACAGACTGATAGATGGACGGAAAGACGGACAGATGGGTAGATTGACAGATGGACGGAGAGATAAACAGATGGATAGACAGACGGATAGATAGATGGACAGATGGATGGATGGACGGAAAGACAGACAGATGGGTAGATGGATGGACGGATAGACAGAGAGATGGACAGATGGATAGACGGAAAGACGAACAGATAGACAGGCGGTAAAAGACGGTCATATGGGCAGATGGACAGATGGATAGACGGGTGGATGGACAGACGGATGGATAGATAAACAGATGGATAGACAGACGGACAGACTGATAGATGGACAGATGGACAGACGGAAAGACGGTCATATGGATAGACGGATAGATAGATGGATGGACGGAAAGACGGACAGATGGACGGATAGACAGAGAGATGGACAGACAGAGAGATAAACATATGGATAGACAGATGGATAAATAGATAGACTACCTCTCAGGGTTTTTGATCTCCTCAGTGACAAAGTTCAGCGTGTCCCATCCAGAGTAGGAGAAAAGAGCCGAATATAGAGCCAGAGCCACATGACCCGCATCATGAGAGGAACCCGAGAACAGCCCTTCAAAGTTCTGCGTGTAACCTGGAACACACACACACGTTACATTCATATCTGCGTCTGATAATATTGTATACATACAGATACAATTAGTTACAAACATTATGAGTGTCTTTACCCTGGAAGATCTTGACCAGGCCGGTGATGATGACGGCGATGAGAGCGAGGACCTTTACGTAGGTGAAGACGTCCTGAACACGTGTGCCATACTTCACATAGGCACAGTTCACAAAGGTCAGCAAGCCTACAGAACAAACACACTTTCTCATCACACTGAGAATGACTTGCACAGGTTTTGTACTGATATCTACAATGGGGATTTAAAGGGACAGTTCACCCAAAAATAAACTCTGATATCACTTATTCCCCCTTCACATTGTTCCAATCCTGTATGCAGTTCTTTCTTCTGCTGAACAAAAAAGAAAGATATTTTGAAGAATGTTGATGACCTTCCAGTTTGGCATTGTATTTTTGTCAATGTGAATAAAACTCGGTAAATGATTGTGAAATTGTCATTTTTGGGTGGACTGTTGCTTTAAGGAGCCACATGGTTGTTCTTGTGAGTCTGAGTCAGTCTAGTCACAACATCACTGCGATAACATGAAATAGATACGGTCTTCCCCTGTTTTCCAAGAGGATCAATGATCTTCAGGGGTCAGTTTGTTTTGACCCAGAATGTCTTGATTTGTACGGGAGGATCAAACAAAAGAAGCGTGTGTGTGATCATGTGTGTGTCTTTTGTAAGGTAGTCTTCCTGGCTTGAGGAAGCAGGGCTGCTGACTCCGGCACTCCTGCTGGTTGTTTTGCAAGGAGTGAAAGAGCTTAGGACAGCACTAAAGTTTGCGTGCGTTAGCTGGCCTTTTTTTCTGTCACACAGAAAATCCAGCTGTAAGCACCTGATATTGCAATCCATGAGAGCGAATTGTTGTATTGAATACATTTGTATTGCTTTATATTGGAAATACCCCTTGATGATGCATTCATACAGGAAATAAAACTGAATGGAAAATTAACTGAAATGAAATTGAGAGTCAGAGTGGTCAGCTTATGCTAGGTAGCCTTAACACAAAGAGGAAGTATGTCACAATGTGTCACATGACTAACTCTTACAAGAGACAGTCACAGTCTGACCCATTAAACAACTGAATTTTTATATACATATATATATTTTTAATTAAATACTTATATTTTTATATTTTTTTTTTAAATTAAATATATATATATATATATATATATATATATACACACATATATATATATATATATATATATAGTTTTTTTTATATTTATAAAACATTTAAGTATTTAATTTTCTTTTATAAACATGTTTAAAAAAATATACATATATATATTCTTAGAAAATAGATAATTTTTTTAAATATTATCTATTTTCTAAGAAAATTTTCTAAGGGATTTTCACACACACACGTGTGTGTGTATATATATATATATATATATATATATATATATATATTTTTTTTTTTATAAAAAAAATATAAGTATTTAAAAAATATATAAAATATAAATATTTTTTAAACACATATACGTGTGTGTGTGTGTGTGTGTGTGTGTGTGTGTGTACGCAACAATTATTTCTTACAAATTAAAATCAATCTCTCTGACCTTGGCTCACATTTCTGAAAACAAAAAAAATGTTTTCTGTTCTTGCCCTGAATTCATCTTATCTGTTATGGCTGCTATCAAAGTGCCTCACGTTCATAAACTGTTCGCATACCCGTTTCTAATCTCCAGTCTCACGGCTCACAGAGGGCAGATTTGCGTCTCAGGCCTTTATTATAATTTCATCTTTTACAATGAATGTATAATGGAAATATTAAACTAACAACATTCTCTTTCTCTGTAACTAATGCAACTTATTTTTGTTTCATGCGTTTAAACGACTGTATTGATTACACAATGTTCATTTTTCTTGTGTCTTTTTTTGTGGAATATGTCCGTGTTATGTGATTAATTCATTATATTTTAACTCAGATAGGCCTGATGATTGGAAGTGAATACTTAACATATCTAAAGGAATAGTATACCGATAAAAATGAATGAACTCGCCCCAATCTGACATTCCTGTGGAACATAAAAAAAAAACATTGCACACACACATATATCATATAAACGCATCTAACATAAAATCTATAAGATATACATTTTATGTTATGAAATAATATATACATGCGTTTATATGATATATGTGTGTGTGCACACAGTCACACTAATACATTCTGTGTGTATGTGTGTATATTATAAACACACATTTTTATGTTAGACGTGAATAATCATGATTAATTCAGCCCTTAAAAAAAAAAAAAAAAAAAAAAGGGATTATTTTGAGAAATGCCATAGTTGTTTTTGGTCATGTCACCAAAACTGCTTGGTTATCAATTTTCTTCAAAATATCTTTTATGTTCTGCAGAAGAAAGTAAGCGATGCAGGTGTGAGCAAATGATGACAGAATTTAAAGTTTTGGATCAAGTATTATTTTAAATAGGACAAATACCAATAATATTGTAGTGTTGTCCCTTTGAAAAGAGAGTTTAAAAAAAGCAGAAAGTACATATTGTATGTGATTGAAAGTGTGTCTCTGGGTTCTACATGACTGCACTGGGACAGCTAATGCTCTCTCTCTCTCTCTCTCTCTCTCTCTCTCAATGGTCTTCTGGCTTGATGCCATACTGAGCCGTCTAGCTATTAGGGCAAGATTGGTAATCGGATGGACTTTGCCTTCCAGAAATCAGCAAGTTCTTGGTGCTTCTTATCTTTCAATGAAGCACGCATGTGTTTGTTACACTCTGATGAACTTCATTTAGATTAGTGCTTCTCAGATTTTGTATGTCTCCTTTGTCTGCCACACCTATTTCAGATCATGATGCCCTGAATCGGGTGTGTTTGATTAGGAGGGTTAATAAAAGCATGTCCCAATTCAAAGCCTGCCTCCTTCCAAGAACATGGACTTCCAAGTCCACAAAGGTAAAGGTTTTATCAAAGCATTGATAAATGCCTACAGAGGACAGCTATTGTTGCCTAGCAACTGACAGGTGCCATTGACGAGAGGCGGTCACTTTTGTACCGGACTATTTTGAAAGTTGAAAACAAAACGGGGCTCACAACCTGCCTAAATATGTTCAACATGGTCCATTTTGCATTATGTAATCCGATTACTTTTGTCAAGTAACCAGTAAAGTACTTTTCAAATAAGTAATGTGTAATTTTCACATTTATGGACTCGAGTTGAGAGGCATCGCGAGTAAGAGCAGAGGAGTTGTGTGCGCCGTGTAAAAATTACGCTTATTGTAGCTAATGTGAGACGGCATTAAAACATTCACTATTACTCATAATTAATAAAAACAAATATTTAATTAAATGTTAAATATTATTATCATCATTTTATTAACCAATGTCTTTGCTGCGGACCTTCGATGGTCCAATTCAACCATACGAATAAGACTTTCTTCTGCAATCCAGAACGTAACATTACTTTCCATAAAAAGTAACCAAGTATTGCTTAGTTACTTTTTAAATGGGAATAACGCAATATTGTAACAAATTATTGTTTAGAAGTAACTTATCTACCATCTATAAAATTGCATATTTGTAAGATACAAGTCAACATTTTGATCTGCTTTAGTGTTTTTGGCAGCGCTTTAGTTCAAGTTCAAGTTCTAACTTTATTTTACAGTTACATGTGCTTACAGTGTACTTACCTAAAAAAAATACTTGGTTTAGGTGCAAGTTTAGGGTTAGTACCTAGTTATTGTAAACCTACCCCAAAATAAACCCCATTTCGTTATCTTAGGTTAATACATTGTAAGTACACATACTGGAAAAAAAGTGCAACAGTGTTTTATTACATTTGCATCGTTAGAAATTCAGGCAAGATGAAACCCAAAACTTACATTTAAAAAAAAAAGTGTAATACAGCATTTTAAAAACACCCCCAGAGTGAAATGACTCGTGGGATAGACTAGGATGTGAAGGATCCGGTTTTTCCATCTTTTATGGCCCATGGAAAGAAGAATGCGTTCATAGGCCACATTCAAAAAAGCCTTTGAAGGACGAGGCTAAAATGCATGTAGTTCAGGGGATCCAGGACCAGGGTTGATCTAGATTATTTGATGTGTTGACTATGTGAGGTGATGCATTTTTTTGTTTACATTTTTCTTCCAGACAATTTCGAGAACTGCCAGTTCATTCGCTACTTTCTGTATCAGTTTGCACTTTTTGTACTATTGTGCGTCTGTTCTGAGCGAGACAAATCACGTGAAATCAAACCTCAACATCAGCAGCATTCGTCTGACGTATTCTTTTCTTCTTCCCTTTTTCATTCAACATTAAACACTGAGAGGCTTTCGTTATTTCTCATAACTTGCTCATTTCTCTCCCCTTACAAAAAAGTAGGATACTGTGATGGTAAAGTTAAGGTTTCAGACGGCAATACCGTAGAACTTTTTTCGGAGTCTCTTTTAAACGTAACATATTTTACATTTTATGCCCCTTCATTCACTCTTTCTGTCTGTGGAAAATGTATTACTGTGTTTATGTTTGTGTGCTTTTAACCTACTACCCACTTCCTGCTGCCAATTCAATCACTGATCACACGCTCTGTCAAACTGATGTGCTACCAACATAATTTAGTGGGTCGTTTTTGAGAAATGGATTGAAATAGAAGTTGATTGAGAGTGGAAAGCACATGAAAGTTCAAAGGTTTGGGGTCAGTAAGGTTTTTTTTTTTAAATGTTGCATTTAAAAACCCCGCTAATGCAAAGATTTTAAGAGCGAACACAAAGTTTCAGTTCACAAGAGAATGAATTGACTTACGATTTATCTTCTCATTTTTTTCCCCACCACGTCCCTTTCAGGGCTCCATAGAAAACAACTGTTGCTGCTTACCGTACCGTAGGAAACCATGATACATTTTATTTTTTTTCAGGATTGTTTTATGACTAGAAAGTTTGAATCAATTTAATGCATCCTTACTGATTAAAAGTATATTTTCTTTCAACAGCAACAAAAAAAATATTACTGACCCAAACTTTTGAACCGTTCTGTGCTTTACCACTCTGAATCAACTTCTATTTCAATCCATTTTTCAAAAACGATCATATTTCTGCACCCACTAAATTATGTTGGTAAAGTAAAATGGTGGGTAAATGATTTGTGAATCTAAAAATAGGAAGACTTGAAGAAAACAAACCGACAAAAGCACCTCCTAAATCCACCCACACAAATCCACACACACACCAACTCACAGATGCATGCCGCAGCCAGCAGGCGATTGGCTATGTAGGGCGCGATACACGTTGGGAAGATGGGCTGCACCATGTAGTTGGAGAAAGTGATGGCTATCACGGCCTGACTGGTGGGCTCGATGATCAGAAGGGAAGTCCATAGACGGATGAAAGCCAAAAAGCCTCCAAAGGACTCCAGGATGTAGGCGTAGCTGGCGCCCGACTTCTGGATGGTGGTTCCCAGCTCGGCATAGCAGAGCGCACCAAACACGGAGAAGACCCCACCGATCGTCCACACTATCAGCGATAACCCGTAGGAGCCGCTATACATCAGTACGCCTTTGGGTGACACGAAGATCCCGGAGCCGATCATGTTTCCCACAATGAGGCACACGCCATTGAGCAAAGATATTTCTTTTTTCAGTTTCATGCACTCCTGCGAGCTGCTTTCCTTCAGATCTCCGTACGACACCTCTGAGGACGGCTGTTCTGCGGATCCATTATGAGACGCCATTGTTTTAAAGGGCTGATAAACACAAATAAGACAGTTCAACACTCAGTTGTAGGAATATCTCAAAAGTGATGATCCCAGCTAGTTCTTGAGATCTTGAGGTGACATCTGAGGGAAGATAGAAGGAGAGCGTTCAGTATTTATACACACACACATGCATGCACATATAATAATCTCCAAAGAAACAGGGCAATCATAAAGGGCCCACATACACACTCTTGCTTTTCAAACGTACATATGGCTATTACTGATCCATTAGATGTCATGGCAAATGGCTTTTTAAAGGTGTGTAAACACAGAACCGGAGAAAGAGGTCTACACATAAGAAAAACATCCAGCTTGCGTATATTCCTTACTGCGCGAGACAGGATTGTGCGTCTTACTCAATCACATCCCTGACGTGGACATTGGTCTCCTGATCTCCAGTCAACCAAGACCAAATGGAGGGATTTTTAATACATAGTCCAATTCAACTCTCTCTCACTTTTAGTACAGAGACTTCTTGATGCGTCAGCATTCTGATCAGTCACATGCTCCTCAAGGTTCAATGGACTCAAAAGAGCGACGCTCAAAAGCACACGCTGTGAAACGTCTTCACATGAGGATATGAAAAACGCACATACAGGGACATGTCTAGTTAATTGACAGCTTGTATTTTTGAAGCTCAAAGTTGAAAGCAATTGATGCTGACTATGACAAACTATACACTGATGAGGCATGTTTTTTGTTGGTAAAGTTTATCTAATAAGACCTAATGACATCCTGAACTCTGAAAGGAAGTAAATGGGAATTTCACCCATTAGAGTCCCATTTTTGTTTTTTTTCTAAACTCCAAGAAAAATTGTCACACGTCCTCTTAGCCCTTAGCAATCATTAAATCATATAGATTAGTTGCCTTGTGTAATGGTTAGGAAGGTCTTATCACAAAAGAAGAAAGCTACTTTCAGGAAAGACAAAAAGAGATAGAGCGGATGATTAAAGAGTGGAGCTGAGTGGGTGGACAGTAAGCAATTATGGCACATGATAATTAAAAAGCCACACCAATGCCGGAGAGCAAGGTACAGGACGTGCAGATAAGCACTATGATAAAAAAAAAGACAACTGTAAAAGAAAACCACTCAAGGTTACAGCCTAAGCCACCATAGCCCAGAACATTAAGTGCAATTATTTTCATCATAAACTACTTACAGTACAGTACCATAACTATGCTTTACATTCACGTATGGGGAAATCTTGCCCATTTAAAACCTGTACAATACGCATTTTTATCATAGCGAATCATAGCGTGATTAAATACATCAGAATGGTTTTGCGTTACCTTTTCCTCCAGGTGTTGAACTGGCATCAGGATGCAGGTTGTACCGGTGCTTTATCTGCCGTTCATTTTCCTGGACTCGATGAAAGTCAGTGTGCTGTTCATGTTATTTCGCCCTTTGAGATCATATGCTCTCTCGCGCTCCAGTTCCCTTCCGTTCAGCTCGTGCGATCGAGGATTGATGAACTTCTGCTCTCAGTCAAACACTCATACAAGCACGCGTAAGGGGAGGAGAAAAGGGATGGAGCAAACTACTGAACCACCGTAACGAGTGTGTGGGGGAACGGTTACCACAATACCGTTTAAACAGATCTCAAAATGAAACATGTTTTGTTGTGAAGACTGTAAAATAAGCCGTGCGAATACAACAGAGTTGTTGTTGTTGTTGTTAATTAAAACTAGTAAAAGAGTCCTCTGAAACTGAAAGTTTCAATAAAACATAAAGACATAAATATTATGGTAAAAAATACTAGCCTATGCGAAAAACACACACGTATGCATGTACATTATACATACACACGTATGCATATTATCCATACACACACACATATATATATATATAAATAAAACTTTTAAAAGGTTATATCCAAAGGTATATCGATTTTTTTAAATGCATTAAAATAATATATTATAAAACAGAAATATAACTTTCTTACGCTAAGGCAAGGCAAGGCAAGGCAAGTTTATTTGTATAGCACATTTCATACACAATGGTAATTCAAAGTGCTTTACATAAAGAAGAATGATAAAAATAAAACATTAAAAATGATTAAAAGAATAAAAAGATAATACGTATAAAATAAAATGCAAACAGTTCGGACATAGCACAGTGCTCAATCTGCAAATGCATAGGTAAAAAGATGTGTTTTGAGTCTTGATTTGAATGTGGCTACTGTTGGAGCACACCTGATCTCTTCTGGAAGCTGGTTCCAGCTGCGGCTGGCGTAACAGCTAAAAGCAGACTCTCCTTGCTTTGAGTGAACCCTGGGTATTACTAAGTGACTTGATCCTGATGATCTTAGTGATCTGTTAGGTTTATATTCTATGAGCATATCTGCAATGTATTGAGGTCCTAGGCCATTGAGTGATTTATAAACAAGTAACAGTACTTTAAAATTAATTCTAAATGTAACTGGAAGCCAGTGCAAGGACCTAAGGACTGGTGTGATGTGTTCATATTTTCTGGTTCTGCTCAGAATCCTGGCAGCAGCGTTCTGTACGAGCTGCAGCTGTCTTATGGTCTTTTTGGGAAGGCCGGTGAGGAGCCCATTACAATAATCCACCCTGCTGGTGATGAAAGCATGAACAAGTTTCTCTAAGAGAGACATGTTGCTAAGCAGTTTGTCATGTCCCTGAGGCACTTCACTGGATTTGAACTTACAAAATATTTACAAAAATGTACACAATGTCAATTAATATTGCAGGTATTTATTTGTTTTACTTTCTGGTAAAAAAAAATAATAATAAAAAATTAAAACAAGAAAAAGATATTTTAAGAAAAACAGTTATGTCCCTCAGGCTATACTTAACCCTGTCACACCAGCCATCCTCCACGACAGACGGCACAGACAGATGATCATTAAACAGCTTTTATTAGAAAAGGAGGCAGACAACCGGCAGTGTGAGCAGGTGAGGGATGATGACAGCATAGCGATGGTAGTAATGGCGTAAAATGACAGTCTTATCTGATTTTGCAGGTATGAAGGGTTGGAGACTCAAGACTCAAGAGCAGGCTTAAATGTGGTGGAGCTGATGAGGGTGAGTGATGGCAGGTGTGAATATTGGAAAATGGTGTGCAGGTGATGGCCAGAGTCGATCCTCGGAATTGTAGTGCTTAGTAATCTGGTAATTGAGAATGAGTGTAGTCTCTGTGACAGAGTGTTGACTGTTGGACTGTGGGTGGACCCGGAGGCATGGCTGACAGTGACACAGAGTAACTGGAAGGCTTGCCAGAGTCTGGGAGATAAACTGGGGAATATGGTCGGAGACTATGTCTTCAGCGATGCCAACAAAGTGCCGGAAGAGGTATTGAAAGAAGGCCTCGGCAGTCTCCAGAGCCACGGCTAGCCTTTTGAGAGGGATGAGCTTACAGGCCTTCAAGAACCGGTCAATGATGATGAGGACACAAATGAAGCCACCTGAGGGTGGTAGGCTGGTGAGGAAGTCGACTCCGATGTGGGAGATGGGTGGACTGGGAATAGGTAGGGGGACTGTAATAAATACGTACATAAAATAGTCATCGTTTTAGTAAATATTTACTTGCCAAAATCATGATAATTCATAATTTTGTTATAAATAGAATATTTGGTGTAATGTGTCCACTTAAACATTGACAAGCATCCTATGTCAGAAATGACAGCCACATCAGCAGCAGAAAGACTGTCGTGAGACATGTCAGATATGAGAGAGAGAGAGAGAGAGAGAGAGAGAAATGATAAATATAAAATTGAAGTCAATGTCTCTCTTCATATTTTTGGAAAATGAAAAATGAAAGTATTTCTTGCTGATTATCACCTGACATGTTAAGGACTAACTCAATAAAATTTTAGTTTTTGTTAAACATCTAAATATATATATATATATATATATATATATATATTTTTTTTTTTTTTTTTTTTACAAAAATAAAGAGATCACAGATTCAACAATTCTTAACTTCAGTCTCATGAAAATAAGAAAGTTATCATAAGTGTTACATTTGTAATTAAATTGTTAAGACAGACACATGAGCATTAGGTAGATGTTTGTTTTATAAAAAGGTTTGTGTAAAATCCATTTTAAACTATTTTTTTCTTTTTACGGGGCTGAGAATGAAAGATGTTTAAATCTGAAAACAAATGGTTTGAAAACAGTGAAAGGTCTTTAAGGCCTGAGGTGGGAAAATATGATTTGTTGGAGGTTAATGACCCATATATATATCCTAGACGGGAGATGGGAGACTCCTGGGAAAAGCAGGTTGCTGATGGAGGTGTTAGTGAGTCCAGCAGGGGGCGCCACTCTGTGATCTGTGTGGGTCCTAACGCCCCTGTATAGTGATGGGGACACTGTACTGTAACAAACAATACTTGTTGCAAGCACTGTTCTTCAGAAGAGACGTTAAACCAAGGTCCTGACTCTCTGTGGTCATTAAAAATCTCATGATGTCCTTGGTAAAAGAATAGGGATGTAATACTGGCATCCTGGCCAAATTTGCCCATTTGGCTCTTTCCATTTGATGGCTCTTAGTCATCCCCACATTCATCACCGTCTCTGTCACCAATCAGCTGGTATGTGTGTGGTCAGCGTTTCATGGAGTGCCATAGACATTAGCATGCAACATAAAATACATTAATAAATCACATTGATGGAGATTATAATGAATTGTTTTCACAGACTGTGATGACGCACTGTAACGGTCATCAGCATCATAAATCCTGCAAAGTTTTTGTATGTACATGTATGTACATTTACAACACTATACTTGTATTATGTATTATATTACCTTTGCAGCAAATTACAAGAAGCTAGTTAATGCTGTGAGGGTGTCAATAATATAATACTAAAACAACAATTATCTACAGAAACGGACTTAAAATAAACATACCCTGCGAAATATTCACTGCAGTAAAACATGTGACGACTAGCATGAATGAATGAATGAATGAAAACCATACAATCATCTTATAGCCTTTGCTTTGGAGATGTTCTGAAGTGAAAATTAAAAATCCATTGAAAACGTTTTAGAATTGGTTTGAATTTTATGTTGTTTTCAATGTTGCATTTCCGCATATACCTCATAAAACGTGTTATGTAACTCAAAATGAGTGCTCATGACTGTTTTGAGGGTTGCTTGGATGATTGACGTCTCACACCTGTACGTATGTCGTCATCGTGTGGTCACTATAGGATATTACACCACATCTGCTTTTCCTCATTTGCAAGGGAATCATTTTTACATGGTTGCTGTTTTACAATTACTTCAATACTTTTATGAAAATTTTATATTATCTATGATATAATTGAAACCATATTTTTAGGATATTTGCTGGTATTTAGTATTTTACCTAAATGTTTTCTAAATTACACATTGATTACTAAATATGTGTAGATCAACATATTAAAAGTTTATATATATATATATATATATATATATATAGTTTAAAATAATTTACAAATATATTGTGGGTATAAGTGGTTTATGAAAAACCTGCCCTGTTGAGTCTATATGAAAATAACCTTTACTTTTCATTTATTGATTTTTTTATAAATTAACAGTGTTTTAATTATCTTTGACAACTGCTAAAGAACTATTCATTACTTCTGCTGCTTTTTTGCCTCTTACAGCACTACATTATTGCATTTTTGGCAGTTTCTCTGGAAGATTTCCTTATTTTTGATTGAGACATGTCTTTATCCTTTCCTGAATGCATGTGGACAAACTTCTACCACATGCCTTGTTTCTGGCTCATTGTTCGCTTCCCTCTCAACCTCAAAATTTCTCTCCTTGGTTACAGGTTGTCATGGTTTCGAGGGCCTGGCAGAGGCAGGATTAGGAGCCATTTTAGGGACAGCTGGCCGGGTCGGTCTCCACCTCCCCTTCATCCCGCTCAGAGACGCTCAGGGGGGATGAGGGGGACATTGTGTGAGGATTAGAGCTTCCTGTGTGTCAGCCGCATTACACAGGGAGGGGGGATAGAAAGAGAGTGAAAGAGGCAAAGAATGAAAGAGAAAATGAAAGAGCGAGCATATGAAAGAGAGCATGACACAGAGAGCGAGAGGGTGTTTGAGGGGAGGGAGTGAAGTCTGTACAGCTGCACACTCAATCACATTACACAAGTATATGTGTGTGTGAACAAACACACACACTCAGCCATCAACATGCACACCACCAAACTGGGGAACTAAACATTAAAGGAAGTAGACTTTTCACACACACAAAAAAAGTGGGGGTGGTGAATGAAGACAATTACTCAGGAACAGAAAGCCTTATGGAACAAAAACAAAAAGAAGCCTCATAGGATGCTGAAAATATGAAAACAGCTTCACGAGAGGTAGTTTTGTGTTAAATGATTTTTTTTAAGTAAAAACAAATGGCGAAACATTCATTCTGACTTTATTTCTCTCTTTGACAAGTTAGGACCACATTACATCCAATAAATTTATAAACCAGAGCTGGATGGTGTTCAACAGGGCCAACAAAGTTGCTTCAACATTCAAGATAACAGAAAATAAGGCATTAATCTTTAGCCACTTTTGCTCATCTACAGCATTGTGAGAACTGGGCTGATTTGCTGTTTTTCATAAAAATGCAAGACAAAAAAACTAAATCAAGAGGGATGAAGAACGGGCATTGATTGGGCGGAAAGTAAATCTGACTCCCTCCTTAATTCCTTTCCATCATTGTTAACATAAACCTCCCTTGTCAAGAAGAGTTTCAGCAGTCACAGATATAGTGCAGCTATTTTTGAGAAACACCTACAAAGAACAGCAGCATGAAAGATAAAGACACATAAAACACAAAGGATATTTACATTCAGCTGCACCTCAGATGATCAGTTTTGGTATGATCTCACATCCTCTCTCAACTCACACATCAGGTCCGTCCCTTTTTTCCCTCAAGTTTGCACATTTTTCTAATGTTTTTAATGTATATCCTGGAATTTCAAATTGACTTCTGAAATTGCACTTAAACACACAATTAATTTGCTTGACATTTGTTATACACAAATACTGCTTTCAAGATCCAATTTCAGTGCATCCTGACATTTGAAGTCGAAAGACTTTATCAATATGATTTAACCATCCATGAAAAGGCACTACTATTACATTTGGACTGATTCGCTACCATTCTACACTATCAAACAATTAAAAACTACTCCTAGCCCCCAATTTTGAAAAAAAGTTGTCATAAGACTCAGTAAACAAGAATAGTGCTAAATCCTAACTAAATCACATTCTTTTAAGCAGTGTCGTCAGTTCTGTCGTCTCTGTCAGAAGTAGATACCGGAGGCTCGGTCAAGGCCAGTTTATCTGTACTCTCCTCTGACAAGTTCTTAGCATCCTCTCCTCTCAGTTTTCGATGGGTCGACTCCTCTGTACGCTCCACAACTTTCCCCTCAGAGGACTGGGAGGATGCAGCACTGGCCGCCTGATTCATACTCCCGCTGTGGATTTTCATATGCCCCTGTTGAAACACAATAATTAGAAATCTTGAAACGATGTCTCACAAGGAATGTTAAAATGTAATCTAACAGTCCACTTTTTAAAAATACACATTCATCTCTGTACCTTCAATCCACTGCGGCTAGCGTACTCTTTTCCACACTCTGTGCAGCTGTAAGGTTTCTCAGACCGCTGCGGTTGAGGAAGGGCCACAGGAATCTCTGACAACGTAATTTCAGTCTTTTCTCTACCCTTCTTTTGATCCTCTTCTGCAGACTCCTCCGTTTTGAATTCTTGTGCATCCTCAGCTTTCAGCTTCTGATCGACGGCTCTGTCAGGAATTTTTGAGTGCAAAGGAACCTTCTCTGTGTCTTGGTGAGAGTCACCATCATTGGGTTCAAGAACATGTTCTATTCCGTTCGTATGAATTGTTGTCTGCTCGCTGCTTTGGTCTGATTTGAGCTCGGTGGACAATCCTGGGCTGGATGGTGGAGTTAGGGCAGGTGTCAGATCGAGAGCTTCAGAGCTTAAACTAGGTTTTGGTCCACTGATCACAGTGTGATATGAAGCCCCACTGTGCCATTTTTTATCAAACAAAGTGTCTTGGGAGTTGGTCCTGGTACAGAGGGATAAAGGCGTGTCGTCATCATGTTCTGCAGAGCCATTGACAACTTGAGACTTGCTGTGATGTGCTGTGTCGTTATGTTTCTCATCTGAGGCGACGGGATTTTCAGGTGGGCTAATTTCTCTGGAGGGTTCCTGCTTCTCCAAAGTGATGACTGAGCTAGTCTCGGGTATGTTGTCATTGAGATCTTGATCTGACGCCATGATTTTGTCTGCATCACCTGATGTAGTATCTCTAGCATTAGACTCTAGTAAGCTGACAGAGGAAGACATGCTCATATTGAGAGGAAGAGACTGAAGAGTTGTGGGTAAGGAAACTCCATTAATTTGACCAGAGTCTTCTTCTGACTGCAGGTCCCCGTTACCTTCTGGAGGTAATTGGCCCCCCAGATGCATGCGAATGTGATGCTGCAGTACAACAGCATTGGTAAACTTGCGCTGACAGAGTGGGCATGAGTTCTGGCCACGTGCATTGGCCGGTCGTGCTCTGTGAGTGGCTAGATGAGCCCTTAAACTTCCCTTTGTGGAGAAGGAACGGCCACAAAGTTTGCAGGGGAATGGACGTTCGCCCAAGTGAGTGGCCTGGTGGAGACGTAACGCCCTTGGGCAGCTGAGGACACGGAGGCACACCCCACACTGATTAGGGACCAAAGAGGACCCTTGGAGCTCTTGGCTAGTCAGCTCACTGCTGGAACTTGGGTTCAACCCTAAGGCCGCCATCATCTCCCTCCTGTAAGCTGAGATAGCATTATTGGTGGAGGTTGTGATTATGTCATTAGCCTGAGTATTGCAGTTCGTCTGTCCTTCATTTGTGCTTTTTGGGAGAGCCTTCTTCTCTAACTTCTGTGCTAGTCTCTGCAGCTTGGAGGTGTCAGAGGTGGCAGAGGATGAGGATGGAGAGGAGGATGGAGAAGATGAGTTTTGAGGTTTGGGGTAAGAGGAGAAAGGAAAGGTAAGTGAGAGGTGAGGGGAGGGAAGGTGAGGAGGGCGAAGAAGGGCAAGGCTAGGATGGTGTCCAGAGGGACCTGATGGGAAGAGAATCTTCGGAAGATGTGCCAGCTGGGAATATGGAGAACCAGGATGTAAGGTGGTGTGTGGTGGTGTATTCTCATCAAACCTCTGCTGCTTCGCACTTTTGAATTGACTGTTCATGGCAGAGGAGGTGATGGATGAAGATGACGACTGCACACTAGTGGAAACGGAGGCTGCCGCTGCAGCCGAGGCACGGTTAAGCTGTAGCAAAGAGTGGGCGGTTGAAAGCAGGGCCAGATCAACACTGGGTGGCAATGGTAAGGAGCTGGCAGATGGATGAGATGACCCAGATAGGAAACCCAGGGCTAAACCATCCGGCACTCCTACACTACCCTTAACCCCAAAAGGCTCCTCGTCCTCAGCTCGACGTTTTCTGCGCCTCTGTGATGTCCCTGAGACAGATCCTGATTGGCTTTGCTCGGACAGGGCAGGTGGCAAGAGCGAAAGTGACAGCTCAGGATTTTGCTCACGGTGACGAAGGAAGTGGGCTTTGAGGTTGCCGCGGGTAGTGAAGCGACTGAGGCAGACTGGACACTGGTACGGGCGCTCACCGGTGTGGGATCTTAGATGGATCTGTAGGGAGGAGTCACTGCTTAAAACCTTCCCACAAAAACGACAGATGTGCTGTTGGCGGCCTGAAGAGGAGCTTGAAGATCCATTTGATGTACTAATAGTGGAACTGAGAGACAGCTGGTCCTGGGAGAGGCTTACCGTGGGCAAGGGAGGGGTTGCGAAATTCACACTATTGCTATGACTGATTGAGGTGTTGGGAGACTTTTCATTGAGGTAACGAGGTGGAAGTCCAAGCGTTAGAGAGAGAGGGTGCATAGAGGCTGAAGAGGCGACTAAAGATGAGGAAGATGTTGAAGTGGAAGTTGTGGAATAAGGAGCTCTGGTTCCATTAGTGTGAGATAAGTTGGGCTTGGATGCAGGAGGAGCCTGGGGAATGAAAGAGGCACCAGAGACCATATTAGGTGGGGAGATAGAGCCTGCATGTCTCTGTTGATCATCCACAGATCCCTGAGGTGCATCTTGGGAACTGACCATACCACCTAGACGCAGCACCTGCCTGCAGATCTCTTCTGTAATCTGCATTTGATGAATCTGTCTTTGCTGCAGGACCCTAAGCTCCTCCAATAGTACAGTGAGGGTCGGAGGCACCTGGAGCTGCTCTGAAGGTGACGAGGGAGTTTGGTGGCTGGGACTAGGGCTTCCTTGATGTGGTGGGGCACCCAGCGATGATGAAGAGGATAAGGAGGAGGAAGAGGAGGTAGTGGTGGTTGCAGAAATACCCATCGGTGGGGACGTCACAGTAGACATGGGCTGATGAGATGAAACGTGAATGGATTTCTGCTGGCCAGGAGGAGGAGAGTGAGTCTGGGAGGACAGAGAAGGGTGTGGGAAGTCCGGAGAGAGAGATGAGTGTGCATTAGGCAGTGATGTGGAATATGAGGCAATGTGATTTGGCCAGTGGGGAGGAGATGAGCTTTCGTTGGGGAGTGAGGGAGCATGAAGGCCACCAGGAGACGGTCTTGGGGCCAAAGGAGGCTGACAGTCCTGAAGAGATGTAGGAGAGGATGAGGAAGATGATGAGGTAGCTTCAGATGCAAGAGAGGTGGATGGAGATTTCACTGGAAGCTGGTCATCTGGAAAATAGAAGAAAATTAAGAATAAGTTTATACATATATAGCCTTACATTTATAGCAAAAACATTATATTGCTATAGCATTGTAGAATTTTTATCATTTAGTTTATATATTAATTGTTTAGAATGGAGTTCCTTAACAGTAAGTTATGAGAAAGCCTTCATATTACAGGCCAACTCCTTTGTCAACAGTTTTCTTTCACAAAACGCTGAATCCACACGTCATTCTTAATGATCTTTCACCCTTAAATCACTACCTTCATTTACCACGCTCACATCTTCTGTCCTCACTATTGCCACAACTCACTAACCACCTTGCAGCTATTGCAACACTTTTTAAAGGACAATAGATATCACCACAACAACCCACAGCCCCTCTTATCCCAACCCTCTGTCCATCAACTACATCTTTCATCTCTCTATTCACCCTTCCCCCCTGACCCTACACAGGGTCAGAGGTTAGGGCATAGAAAGGGTTTTGGGCACTGTCCATGCGCTCTGATTGGCTAGATGACCTAACCTCATGAGCTCTAAAGGTCAAATTCTTTTAGGATCTTGAGGGGAGAAAAAGAGCTTGAAGAGGGGGGTTGGGAAAATAGTGGGTTGACTGACAGACAAACTCTTTTCACTCTTTGCGGCGTACTGACACGCTACATGACTGTACACAGACCTGTGGAATCAAATGTAGTGAAATGCCCAGAAATGCTCAACCCTGAGAAATCCCCTCACAACATACTACCTGCCCTTGCCAAACGCTATAGAAATCAAATCACAAAGGTGCTGTATCTTTAAGATTCCTTAGCTAACTTTTTTCTTCCATGCATGCACGCAACAGTGCATTCTTTCTCCTCTCTGTATTCTAACAGTGGAACCCCCAACTGAGCAGAGGTACAAAGTGAATAGAGGGAAGGGAGTGGGAAGGGGGGGAACACGGTGGAAGCAGAAAAGAGGAGCACATGGAAACATGAGAGAGAGAATAAGGGAGAAGAGGACAGAATAGAGTGAGAAGAGATTAATCTTTACCCAAACACCCCCTTCGTCCCCTCCCCCTTGCCTGCACCTTATTCACACTGAATAGCAGACTCCTCTAAATGCATAAAAGACCCCCAGCAATCAAACTGACTAGGCTGCAAGTCTCTTGGTGGATTGACATTACTGAAAGCTAACGCAGTTATGGCCCCTGAGTGATTCATGTCAATATAATGACCCGCCATACAGTTGAACACCTTTAGACCAACCCTCTGGCTAAGAGCCTTCTTTCAATAAAACACATTTTTAGCGGGAAATGTCACTAAACTACTTATTTTTGAAAAGTCCAGTCATGGTAGAAATGTGAGCTGTGTGCTGCAGCTCTTAAACAATGGCTCACTGAGTAGAGGGCCAACCACTCTAGAGAAATTGAACCTGTATCACTTCAGGTGAGAGCAGTGCCCATTGTAAGCAATAAAGAAAATCTTACACATATAATATTATTTGGGTAACAGGTGCTCCATGTAAAAAATATAGTTCTGCTAAATCCTTTTTATTAACCCAACATTCAACATTAAAGCATAGGTGCCAATTAGTCTAGGGTAACAAATAATTAACAAAGGAATGATTTCCTCACCTTGTAGCATCAAGCGCGTGCCCCCGGGGTCCGCGTTAACAAGCTGTTGGGGCCGTTTCTGTTTCCGGCGTGACATGATTCACGAGCAGACGGGGAGAGTTACGGGCATCAACCAACTTTGCAAGTTAAGGGGAAGCCAATTTGTGAATAAATAAATAACGAACCCCCTTGTTCGCCAAGTAATCCACCTTGCAGGACGCGTTAAGACAGCACAGACATATGTTTAAAAAAAAGTGTTAAAAAAAGGAAACAAACTTAAATTTCGCGTGAACTACTGACGTCGTCTGCTGTTTCTGTGTGAACTGGCGAGTGCGTGTGTGGCTGTTTTTCCTCAACAAGTCCCCTCTTTCTCAAACTTGTCCACTCTGCGGACCCCACTCCCCTCCTCTCCAAAGACACACACACACACACACACACACACAAATACAATCTCTCCTTGTTCTGACATTTGCATTTCAATGGTGCGGAACACCGTCTCTTTTCCTTTCTTTCTCCCTCTTTTTTTGCGTTTCTCTTAATGCTTAATAACAGCTGAGTTTATATCAAAATAACTGCGTTTTATCAATATGCATCAACACGACATTTACCGACGTTCACTTTTATACCTAGATATGAACTTGCAATGCATGCAATAACATTCCCTTTAAGATTCTGACATCATCTGTCTATTATAAAACAACTTAATGACTGCACTTCATTTCACGCGTCCACGAGACACCTTTTTCCATTGGCAGGTCTGTCAAGAGTTAGGCTGTGGGGAACTTAAATAGGAGAAATTGCACATTTTCAAAAGTACAACAAAAAAAAAGATTGCATCAGGTTACCTAGATATAAAAGTACGAGAAAGTAATATAGGAAGATTATGCTACAGTAGGATCGTGTTAAAAAAAAATATGCCAGATGAGAAAATTATGTTTAAAAATAAATGCATATCCTAATAATAGACTCGAGGGAGATGATGAGGAAGGTGATGGGATGAGATGAAACTGCACGCGCTCCCGGAGTAAAGACCCCCTGCGCGCGCTCACTTTGTCGGTGCGTCCGAATATTCGGAGCTCTGTTTAAAATGCATTGAATGGGAAGGGAATTTCCAACAATGGCGACCTGGACACAGTTGAGTGGGCATCTCTTTCTCTCTCCTCACCCCCAGGATCCATTGCCGCTCCGCACAATGCCCCCCTTTCACCCCCGCCTCTGTTCCCATACACCACGTGGAGGAGGGATGAAGTGAAAAGCCATTTTTAATTAGATGTATCAAAAACAAGCAGCCGACCTGCACCATATAAGGCCAAGCTGGCCACTAACCATAAATCAGGTTCTCTTTTCTGTGAGTGTATTAGGCTTACTGTTTGAGGAAAAAAAAGATTACAATAATCTTATAATGTAGATTTAAATGTATACTAATGTGGCTGATTTGTGAAAGGAAAATATGCTTGGGTGGGTGAACAAAATGTAGACAGATTTGCAACAATTTAGGATATTTTTATTATAAGTTATAATAATCATCTGTTTAACTGTGCAACAAAATATAATAACATTTCACTCTCATTTAGTCATTTAGACTATTCAAATCAGCCAAAACATTGATTGACAGAGCTAAAAATTGACAGAGGTACACAGTTGCCACTCACAAAATTATTTTTTGTTTTTCAAACACAAAAGATCGAATAAAAAGTGCTTGCTCATGGAGTTTGGTCACAATGCCAAAACGTACTGTTTTTCAACGTTGATAACAATAAGAAACGTCACTTTGTATTTGTATTGTAAAGACTGTTTTGCTTTGCCATCAAGGGAATAAATTATAATTCAAAATATATTTAAAAAGAACAAATTATTGTAATAATATTTCACAACATTAATGTTCTGGCTGTATTTCTGATCTATATCTATCTATCTTTACATACATACATACACATATGTATAGATTGTATTTAAATATATATATATATATATATATATATATATATATATATATATATATATATGTTCAATAAAAGGCTATACAAGACGTGTTTCTTTTAAACCAAACCACCACATATTTTGGTGCAACACTTGACCAATGAACATCAATTCTCCCAATTAATCTTCCTCTATAGATGTAAACATTATTTATGACAGTTTTTAGAGTATTCAGTAGTCTTTGGAGTTGGTGTTTGTTCTGAGGGGGGAAACAAGTGTATAACTCCAACAACTCCTCTTCTGATTCTTCTGTCTTTAAGATGTTTATGATTTAGAAATGGATGTAAATCGGACATCTTAAAGACGTTTCTCAGATGTTTGCACACAGCAGAGGCAACAGATTTATGTTTGCAATATGGGTTATGATTATGAAAACATTATGTTCGTTTTTAGAGTTTTTATAATTAGTGTTTGTCTTGAGGGAGAAACAAGTGTTTATAACTTTTAGGTACATATTCTTCTGATTCATCATCCTCTGATTACATACATTATTGATTTTTAGAGTATTTAATAGTTTTTAGAGTATTAGTAGAAAATGAACCCAGATTGCACACAAATGTTTGCAAGAAGTTAAAGAGCTCTTCATCTGGAAAGCATCTGCTGTGAACAAACATCTGAGAAATGTCTTTAAGATGTTAGTTTTACATTCCAAAGCATAAACATGACAGGAAACGTCCTAGAGGTGTATTGCAGATGAGCAAACAGCCTAAAAACATAAATCTTCCAGATGTAGATGTGCACATCAAATAGACGTCTCTGAGATGTGCGTGTGCTGTCAGTGTAATTGTTTTTAGAGTACGGTATCTGTTTGTCTTGAGGGGGGGGGGGGGGGGGGGGGGGGAGTATATAACATTTTGGTGCAACACATTCTTCTGAAATCTGATTCTGAATCTTCCTCTGATTATATAAACATTATTTATGACCATATGAGTATTTAGAGTTTTTAAAGGGTATTTAGTCGTTTTTAGTGTATCTGTTTGTCCTGAGGAGGGAAAAGTGTGTATAACTTTTTGGCACAACATTCTTCGGTCTTTTAGATGTTTATGATTTATCACGGATGTAAAACTGATATATTAAAGACGTTTCTCAGATGTTTGTTCACAGCAGATGCTTTCCAGATGAAGCTCTTTAACAGACGTCTTGCAGATGTTTGTGTGCAATCTGGGGTTATGGTTATGAAAACAGTATTTAGTTGTTTTTAGAGTATCTGTTTGTCCTGAGGAGATAAACAAGTGTGTATAAGTTTTTGTTGGAACACATTCTTCTGATCAGTCTTCATCTGATTATATAAACATTATTTATGACCATATGAGTATTTAGTGTCTTTTTAAGGGTATTTAGTCATTTTTAGAGTATCTGTTTGTCCTGAGGAGATAAACAAGTGTGTATAACTTTTTGGCGGAACACATTCTTCTGATCAGTCTTCCTCTGATTATTCTAGAAGTATTTATTAGTTTTTAAAGAGTATTTAGTAGTTTTTAGAGTTCGTGTTTGTCCTGAGGGGGGAAACAAGTGTATAACGTTTTGGTGCAACACATTCTTCTGATTCATCTTTCCCTAACTATATAAACACTACTTATGAGCGGTTTTAGATTATCATTAGTTTTTAAAGAGCATTTAGTCGCTTTTAGAGTATCTGTTCGTCCTGAGGGGGAAAAGTGTGTAAATCGCGTGTTTGGAATTGCATCCGTTCTGAGTCAGCAGCCAATCAGAAGAGGCCAATTGCGCATGCGCGGTGATCTACCTGTGCCTGAGCGTAAACAATGAACAACACAGTGGCAAATTCTCGGTAACTATCATGAATTTATAAGGTTACATATTTATGACGAGAGGGCATTAGTTAGATTTATGGTTGTAGCATCCGAACAGGGATGTGAAAGGAAATATTTTGCCCTTGAAGATCGTCATTTGAAATGTCATTGTTCGTTAGCTTAATGCTAACAGCCAGGTACATACACACAACTAATAGGTCACATTTAACCGCTGTTGTCTGTTTTCTTCCATAAGAGCCGCCATGTCTGCGCCCAAATACACTTTGCTGTGTAATTCGCATAAATGCCGGGCAAAGCTGAGCGGGTTCGCGTGGGTCACGGCCTGCTCTCATGTTTTCTGTGATCAACACGGGGCGGAAGAGTTCAGCCGAACCCCTTCCGTCTGTCCCGCGTGCTCCTCCATGCTTTCAGGCAAACTGGACGTGCTGCGGACCGAGCTGGCGCCCTCAGAGCAATACAAGGCTATGGTTTTGGTCGGGCTACAGCCTGAAACGGTTTTGGAAATCAGCCACAAAGCTCTAGCCTTTTGGACCTACCAGGTTTGATGCCCACATACAGAAACACAAGTGTTGACGAAACGCCCTATTCTCATTATTGTTTGTGGGTATTTGCAGGTAAACCAGGAGAGGATGCTGATGGAGTACAATTTGTCCAGGGCTGGGGGACAAGTGCTTCAGATGGAGAAGTTTATGACCCAGCAGAACCAGAGCAGAGAGCTGGAGTTAAATGCATTAAGAGGGGAGATCCTGACTCTGAAAAAGGTCTCAAACGGGATCCTGTCGTCACGCCAATGCCGATACTCACGGTTTATATACAGTGCAAACAAAAATAACAGCTTTCCATAATTCCCAACAATAGAAATGTTATCAAAACGATATAACGACGAGAGGAAATTGCGACCAAACACGTTAACCGTATAAAAGCATGTTTCTGGTTCTTTAAAAAATGTGCAACTCATTCATTTAATTGGTAATATTGGAGATCGCGACACTGAAAAGGTCTCAAACGTGATCCTGTCGTCACTCCAATGCCGATACTCACGGTTTATATACAGTGCAAACAAAAAGTAATTCCATAATAGAAATGTTATCAAAATAACCAGAGGAAATTGTGACCAAACACGTCATCCCTATAAAAGCATATTTAAAAAGCATATTAGATTTAAAACATGCAACTCGTTCATTTAATTGGTGCATGAAATTGATCAAAAGCGACAGTAAAGACTTTGTTATAGGCGATTCTATTTCAAATAAATGCTGTTCTTTTCAACTTTGTTCATGAAAAGAATCCAGAGGAAATTTCCACAAAAACATTGGTTATTTGATTCTATTAATGAATGTTTCTTGAGCATCAAATCATTATATTAGAGTGGTATTTCTTACCATCTAATCTTCCCAGACCTTAATAAGACCTTAATGGCCTTGTTAAGAAACATTCGCTTCACTGGTTGTAATGTTTTGGCTCATTAGTGTATGTAAAAGCATGAGAGGGATGTTTAGTATTTCATTCAAACATCTCTTAAAGTCTATTTCCAACTCTGACCTTCTCCAGGTACTGGAGGAATACAAGCTGAAGTACAACGAGGTTTTGGAGCGACTGAATGAAAGGAACAGGCAATATCAGAAGCTGCAGGGACTTCTCGACTCGCTTCGTATGCACACTCTGGGAATAGGAGAGAGAGATCCCACGCCCAACACTTTCACTACAGGTTGGGGGGGGGGGGGGGGGGAAGCAATGAAGAGTGTAATATCAATCGTCTACTTTGATAGTTTTTGAGTCTATTTCTATTGTACTTTATCCCACAGAGTTAAACTGTTGAGATGTGATTCAATGCAAAATGCCTTTTCTTGTCGTCAGGTTTGGTCAAACAACACTCTCCTCTATGCAGTCCTTCATTCCTGGGAGCAGGTGACAGGTTTTTCTCACTGGGACCAGACAGTGCTAAAACATTCTTCCAGTTCAGCTCACCCACCCGAGACAGAGCCCACTCTTTCATCAAGAAGAACTGAGTTCACCTGGACGCTTTCGCTGTAACGTCTCTGTAACTAATTCTGATTTCAGTTCTTGACTGCCAAGTTTGGTCGTTTCGGTTTTGTTTTTCGTGTTCTTTCAGGAGTTATTTATTGATAGTTTGTAGACTGTTTTAACAGTATAAATACTCCCAACGCGTTTCCACTCATGTAAATGACCTGAGTGATGAAAATAACTCAATTAAAATATGTGAAACACCTATGTAAATTAAGTTTATTATCTGTAGGCTTTTACATTTACAGACACTTATCCAAAGCGACTTGCATTGCATTCAAAAAACACATTGATTTCGAATCAATTCTTGCTTTCCCTGGGAATTGAACCCATGACCTTGGCGTTGCAAGCACGGCTCTCTACAGTTTGAGCCACAGGAAAGCTAGAACTGTAAACGTGTGGCACTTCCAAACCGATCGGAGTAACACTTAAGAGCACTTCTGTTTTTTAATCTGTTTTTATTTGCACAAAACACAGCACAATCTTAACGATGACATCAAGAAACGAGGAGAAATTAAAAAGGGAAATGATTTGAAAAATATGTACAAAGAGTCTTCCTGTCCTCACAAACAGGAACAGAACAAAATATATACAAAAGGAAAGAAACATCTCTCTCAATGTTCTCACTGTATGTCCGTTCTCGGGGTTTTCATTCGCTCTGTGGTTTGTAAGTAACAAAGGCTGCACTTTGGCTTTTCATCACCTGCTTTTTCCCATTGACTATGAGGAGCAAGGGAGAGTCCACACGTATACTTCGGAAGTCATATGACTATAGGGAGAAGCAGACAAGAAACACGTATTACAAGGACATCAGTATCTATTACACCTATTGTAATGCAAAAACTAAGCACTTTACATTTACAACTAGGTTATCACACCTGTGGCCACTGGTACGCTTCTGGCTATCTTCAGACTGAAACAATTGACGTATTTTAGCTTTTTTTTTTTACTTCATCAGATGGTTAACAAACTTGCTACGTGAACTAAAATAAATCATGAACATGATCTGAAAATAAATGGTCCAGTAGAAAAATATTCACACTTCAAAAATGACAAAAAGGACATCTAATTTATAATCTAATTTCATCTAGTGGAAACATTTGGTACTGCGCCAAAAAATTGACTTGTTGAGATTTATGGCTTTTGATATTCTCACATTTTTAGAGTAAAATAGGTTTTGTAAAGTATATATTTAATGTACAAAATTGAAAATGGTATTTTGAGATTTAACAGGTAATAAATGGATTATAACTACAGCTTAAATATAATTTAGTACCATAAAATACCCTTAAAAGTCACATTTGAGCAAAATAAATAAAATTGGGCCACTTTTGCCTACAGTGTGTGAACGTAGTCTTTTCACACCAAGAGTAATAAAGTAATTAACGATAACTATATTAGCATCCACACTAACACACAATATTGTTTATTCTAAGCATGCCCTGAAGTTTTGTTGTTTGGTGCTTTAAATGCTTATTCATCAGGTGTAAAAGTGATTAACGATAAGAGGAATAATGTTGTTGGATATTTGGTGTGAACTCTGCTACTCTTATTTTATTAAAACAACTTTTTTTTAAGAATATGGTCTTATTTCTAAATTAATTATGACAGTTATAACGTCAGGAAACATTTAACAACCACTTTAATTTGCATCCAAATGCAACGATTTAATTACTTGCCCCTTTATTTTAATTTTGAACTTGGCTCAGCTGGACTTAACTACTTTAAGTGTTGATTTTTACTCTTATATTTTGAACAACTTTCTGTATCATCATTGCATTAGTTTTCGTCCTTTGCGTGAACAGGCCCATAGAATGATTTGTGAAGACTGGAGTAATGATGCAAATAACATTAAAAAGGAATTTAAAATGTTAATAATGTTTCACAATATGACTGTTTTAATGTCTATTTGTTCATATAACTTCAGGCAGAAGAGATTGCAAACCCCAAACTTCAATCGGTAGTGTAAGTGGAGGTATTAAACTTTAAAGATCCGTACACAAACCTTATCTTTATGCGTTACGCTGTGCCGTTTGACCTGTGGTTCAGGAATGACTACAGTATCTCCTATTAAAACACCCCAGCTGTCTGCTGTGTTATACACCATGACTAGACAGCAGGTCTCATCACTGTCCACCATCCCAAATGTGCTGCAAGAAAACAAAAGGAAAGCATTTTAACAGGAAAGCACCATGATAAAAGCAAAACATTTAAAAGTGTTTTAAAGCAATTTCAGAGGCGCTGTTGAAAGTCATTCGGATCAGCAGCAACACACTCGTAGCCAATCAGCAGTAAGAGTGAGATCTGAAGAAAGACTGTAGAAAGAGAGATGGCTGAGAGACATTACAAAAGAGAAAAGCTCAGAGGAATATGAGTGGAAAAAGAAGGTTATGATCAGCAAGAGTGTTAATATTAGAAAAGCTTTCCAGCGCTGGAGAGACCCGAGCGGGAAGAACTGAAAACAGACCCAGAGGTCGTGGTTTCTGCTCCATACGCGAGTTTTGACTCCAGATATGCTGGTATTGTAATGTTAGCTGTAGTAACAGGGCAGTTTGAGTGTGACTGATTATCTGGCAACCAATAACGAACTCTTGCTTGCATTTACTCATGTGTAATGTATTCATTGTTTGTTCTTTCTTGTCATTCATTCATAATCTTAGTTTTATTTTTAACGAAGCATTACATTACTTCTGCTATGATAGAGATATCCACTCTTGCAATGCTTGTTTGTGCATTTTGGGGCATTTCGAGGTTGATTTCAAATATCAGCAGTGTTTCTCAGAAATTGCTTACTGCACCTTTACCCCCGTCCAATATCTGACTGCTTGTATAGACGTGTGGATTGAGAAAAATGTATTGAATTTTCGTTAAATGTACAGTGGGCAGCAGAGGCATTTAAACTCACAAGGCCATACGGCCCTCTGAAGCCAGGCTGAAGACAACTTTTCCAAGTGCTGCCACCCCAGCGTTGAGGCCATGAGTGAGGGCTGATAAGCTCCGGGGTTCAAGGCTTCCCACGCGGCCTGAGGGAGACTGGAACTGAGGGGAAGAGGACGGGCCCAAGGCGGAGATACTGAGGGATGAGAGCATGTTACGAAGACGCCGCGCTTTAACTTTCCCCTGAAACACACAGAGAGAGAGAGAGAGAGAGATTATTGTGATTGCACTCTACTGCCATCTGCTGGAAACAACCCAAAATAACAACCATATATATACATACATATATATAATAAGAATAGGCAGCATTTTTCACCAATTTTTACTATAATTATAATTTTATTATATCTTTATTATTACCCAAAATAACAACCATATAATATATATATATAATTATAAATAAGAAAAATTGGCAGCATTTTTCACCAATTTTTCCTATAATCATAATTTGTATTCATATATTTATAATTTTATTATATTTTTATTATTACCCAAAATAACAACCATATATAATTATAAATATAAGAAAAATTGGCAGCATTTTCCACAATTTTTTCCTATATTTATAATTATAATTTATATTCATATATTTATAATTTTTTATTATTACCCAAAATAACAACTATATATATATATATATATATAAAAATGTAATAATAAAGATTTATTTCCAAATGCTCAAAGTAAAATATAAACTGTCAATTTAATGATCTTTTGTAAACCCAGCAATTTAATTCACTAAGCTGCAATATGGAATAATTACAAAATAAAAACTGATTTAGACACTAAATTCAACAGAAACATCACTACCTGTACCTAACAGTTTTTCACTTGACATTTGCATAGAGATGCATCTTTCTGAGCTTTTCAAAGTTCTTGGACGCTCTCAACACTTTCTCTGATCTCCCATGGGAATGAACTGAAAACACCATAAATGTTACAACGTCGCTGCCAATTCTTCTCACCTTGTTCTCTAATAACATTGTAATCTGGTCTAGGTAATTCAGCAGCTGTTTTTCCCTCTCCCGAGCGTCTTCCCAGCCAGGGTCCAGTGCTGCCGCACGACTGTATCCATCCAGAGCGGAGCTGTACATCTCCTCGTACTGGAACAACTGGTGACAGAAAGGACATGTTGGTTTCGACTGGTACCCAAAATCAGCGGTTTGTCTGGTACAGTCTTGAATAAAAAGGCCAGAGAAGAGCAGAAAGCAGGAGCCAAAGTAATAATAATAAAAATGCGCAGGGTTTATTGAATAATCTCAAGTTGACACATTGTCTTGTTCTCATCCGTGTTTGAGGAAGCATGTGTGAAAGCAGCTGAAAGAATGCTTACTGTAGCTCTGTTGAAGTGGAGGTCAGGATTCATTGAGGATGCTTTGTCGATTTTCTCCTGTATATGGATGGATAAAATCAAAAGATAAGATGGTGTCAACCAGCATATTAACGATACATGAGAGAGATACTCACAGCCTGTGCATAGGCACTGAGGGCCTGATGAGAGAGCTGTGGGTTCTGTCCGCTGGTGAAAAACATGGAGATATACGCGTTCCCTAAAATATCTGTTGGGTCAAAGCAAAACAATAATGTATGCAAGATATTTTCATTATACCAACATTATAATCGGTTTGTATTCATAAATGCTGCTAGGAAACAATAACTGCGTTCTGATCAACTGGGTATCACTGCAGTGTTCAATGGAAATCTGTTCATTTCACTTGATAAAATGCATTTATTCAACATAGACAATAACTATTCATTTTAAGGTATGATGACATAATATATATTTTATAAATTTATATAATATAGATCACCATGTTACTTAATATCAATAGTCCTATTTGAGAGTGATACATGTTTTTTGCAAGGTTTAATATGAAAATAAATGTAATTTGGTTATGTTAGACATGTTTTTTATCTTATTTAAACAATTATGATAGTTGCATTGTAACTGTTGTGTCTAATTAAACTCCATAATCATGCCGGAGCCTCAACTCCTTTTCACTGCCTTTGTTTTATTCAAATTTCCCTTCACTTCCTGTGAAATGATGCATATGAGGCAAGTTCCCTTATTCCCAGTGTCTTTCCCAGTAAACTCTTTCAACTGAACGTATTCGCTCCATTTGGATTGGAATCTCAATTAAAGGGATAGTTCACCCAAAAACTCAGATTCTTTCAAACTCGTATGAGTTTCTTTGTACTGCTGAACACAAAAGACGACATTTTGAAGAGAATGGGACACCGTTGCGAGGCACCATTTCTTCCTACTATGGAAGTCAATGGCTACTATTAACTACTGTTGGTGAGTAATTGACAATTTTCATTTTAGGGTGAACTATCCATTTAAGACCGCAGAATATCCTGTGAAGGCTACCTTGCATGGTACAGTAATACCTCGAGATACAAGCGTCCCGACATACGAGCATTCTGAGATACGAGCAAGCCTTTGAGCAAGTTTTTGCTTTGAGATACGAGTAAATATTTGAGATACGAGCAGCTTACAGACGCTAGAGGTGTTCAGCACTCGGAGCAGTTCAAGCTCCTCATTTATGGGTAATTGCATATGATCTCCACTAGAGGCAGCTTGGTTTTACAGCGGGAGGTTACCGGGGGCGACGAGTGATTCACGAGTATTAAGCTGGGAGCAGCACGAGTTATGAGTGTTCAATAATAATAAATATGAGGTTCTGAGTTTATCCAATACACAACACGGGAAGAAATACTACACTTCCGTATTTTGTTTGCATTATCTACGTTATCCCTCCCTCCTCCTCCTTCCTCCTCCCGCACATGCCGTCATTAGCTGCTACTGTATCGTCTGTCTCGAAGGTAAGAACTCATAATTAAAACCGCATTTTATTTTATATCACAGGAATCCTTATATAATGTTTTGTGTGTGTCTCTGTAGCAATTAACATTAACATTAAACATGTTTTTTCCATTGTTATTAGCACTAATAAGCGAGTTTTTTTAGAGGGCTGGAATGCATTTTTTTTTTTGCTGTTATTTCTTATGGGAAAAAATGATCTGAGATACGAGCGATTCAAGTTACGAGCTCATCCTGGAACAGATTATCCTCGTATCTCAAGGTATTACTGTATTTACCGTTGACAGGAACACACCTAATGTGTCCTTTTCTACATTATCAGAGTAATTCACTCACACCACGATGTCCCGTCAGTGACGTCGAGCTGCACAGCCTGCCTGGCCAGCTCCACACTGTCCACGATGCGCTTACACTGCTCCTGTGCGTCCCCTTCTGGAGGCAGCTGCCGCAGCACCATCGACAGGCTTCTCAGAGACACTTTGTTCTTACTCTGAATGAATGAGCCAAAGGTTAGTCTGTGCGCTTCATGTGCAGTGCCATATCAAAAGAGGCAGATATCATATAAGAGATTGGGTCTCCTTCACTAATAACTGCATGGATACCTTCATATTTATATGCGGCGCTGAAATTGTCATGGAAATATTAAGCCTAATTCACAACACGTGCGTTTTTAAGATCGTCACGAAACAAGAACTAGGAAAATATGTAGAGCGGGACTTGAATTTGGTTTTCCTGTGGCTCAAACAGTAGAAAGTGGTGCTTGCAACACCAAGGTCATGGGTTTGATTCCTAGGGAAAGCAAGAACTGATTAGAATGTAAATGTGCCTTAATGCAATGTAAGTCACTTTGGATAAAAGCATCTGCCACATAAATACATCATCAGAGAAAAGAAGAGATTTTGCTAGAGGGAGTTATTTCGATTAAAGATGTTAAAAATAGATAAATAATGAATTGTCAGTATTCTGAATGAACAACTTCAGGTTTGCATATACGCCTAAAGCATCTCCAAACAAGGGCTTTCCGAGCAACCTTTCTTTGACACCTTTTCATGACTCTCAGCAAACTAAAGAAATCACACTCTATAAAGATGTGCCAAGCGTGCCATCCTCAAAACCAGAGCACACACCTTTTGTACTCTCATTAGCCGTCTGTACATACGCAGATCCGCGTTGTTTTACAATGTAGAAGTAAACTATTTTATGTGCAAGACTTACAATTCATTAGGTGTAATAGGTAAGTACAGTAGAACCCCGACTTACGAAACGCTCTACGTACGAAAAGTTCAACGTACGATAAAAGATTTCGGGGGTTTTTTTCGCCCGAGTAACGACAAAATGATCGAGATGCGAAAAACGAAATCTCGGCCGAGGCGACGATTTCCGAGTTTTGTTTTGAAATTCGCTCGCTACTGACCCGGAAACTCGCACCAATCGTCCCGCTCTCCCATTGGCTGTCTCCCGGCTCGGTCGCTAGCTTTCGCTGCAGCATCCTGCTCTCCTATTGGTCAGCATCGCTCCCACCAGCCTCTGCGTGGCGGCGTTCAGTGTTGCCAACTTAGCGACTTTGTCGTTATATTTAGCGAGTTTTCAGACCACTCCAGCAACAAATTTTCCCAAAAGCGACTAGCGACAAATCTAGCGACTTTATCTGGAGTTATTGGCGACTTTTGGAGACTTTCTGAATGCACATATTGCTCTCTTACTCTTCCCTGTCAGTAGCGAGTGCTGCTGTGAATCCCCTCCCCCGCTGACAGGAAGATCTCTCCGCACCGCAGTTGACAGTGAGATCTGAAGTGAAAGGGAAGAAGAGGATGCTCTCCATGGAGACGAAAAGGGAGATAATTGAGAAGTATGAAGCTGGGATGCGCTTCATCCCATGCTAAATGTGGTGTTTTCGTAGGGCTTGGAACGGATTAGACAATTTACATGTAAAAGCCTGACCGACTTACGAAAAGATCGACTTACGAAGCCAACCTCGGAACGGATTATTTTCGTAAGTCGGGGTTCTACTGTATCTAGAAGTATAACAATGAAAGCAAGGAAAAGACTGTTGTGCAAACAGTAGGTCAAAAAAACATGAGGGGCAGCGTTAGGATGATATATTATCAACAATTACAGATATTAACATAAGGGCGGGATTAGATTTCACAGAGGACCTTTGACTTTACGAAAAAAACAGAAGGTTATTTTCCCTGGAATTTTTACTGAGGTTGTGTGAGAAAAACAGAGACTTGGCCGATTCAGACGGGATTAAAATCACAAAGTACGTCTGCGTACACAAATTTCTCTACATCCTCCGGGGAAACTAATCCCATCCAAACAGGGCTGTACTGAAAGAGACCATTGTTTTTTTGTTAAAATAAGACTCACCTGCTGTAATGCACCTGTGAAGCAGGTCTTGGCTGCAGTCAAGTCTCTTTTTTTCCAGTACTGTTCTCCCAGTGTGTTCCAGCCCTCAACCAAACCCGGTTCCAGTTTAACAGCCCGGGACAGACACTCCTCCGCAGCCTGACTGAATCCCGGAGAGACATTCAGACACCGACCCCGTAGGAGCAGGAACTGGGCGCTGTGTTTGTACAAATCTGAAGGAAGACAGGGCAGGGCATATTAATACATATATAAAAATCATTTTAAGTGACAATAAGAGTCAATAATGAAGGATTTTACTGTATTTCAGCAATGTTTTTTAAATGATCTGTCAGAATATTTCATTGAAGATTAAAGTTTATTTACAAGAGCACAGAAAACGAAGACGTGATGCCCACCTTCCTTTTCCTCCAGCCGCTCAAGAGTCTTTGCCATCTCTTGAGCGACATCATTCTGCTTCCTACCAGCATCTTCAACACTGTGTGTCTCAAAGTAACGATCCCTAAAGGAGTAGAGATCATCCACCAGCTCCTGTGAGAGAAACGTGCTGTTATTAAAGGGATACTTCACCCAAAAATGTCATTAATTACACATCCTCAAGTTGATTTAAACCTGTAAAATCATTCATCCTCAGAACACTAAAGAAGATGTTTTTGATGAAATCTGAGAGATTTCTGTCCTTTCATTGACAAATACGCAAACTAATAGAAATGAATTGAGTCCAAATTTCGTTTCTATTCACATATAAACATTCATCAACTCACAATAGCTTAACGTGCGAGAACCAATGAGGTTCATTCTGGTGTTACGCATCACGTTTTTGTAAAAAATAAATAATTTAGTCTCTCTGTGAAAGACAGAAGCAAATCTTTGACAGCATGACAGCCTCAGTCAGCAGCGCACTTGCATTTTATCAGTTTTCAATTAAATTAAATCAGAAAATATCCTTATCAGAGAGATTCTACTTAATTGCTACATTCCTTTACAAACATTGCACTTGTTCATAGATCAAAATATATTAAATGGAGTTATGAGAAACCATGGCATAATAGTATTTGTCGTAAAAATAACATGTATAATCAAAGCGAGATCTCATAAATAAAATTACAAAAACTCATGAGGAGCTCAAATGAATTTATTATAGTTTTACATTATTACAAGAAAACATGCAGAGAGAGATTAGTGGATGATGGGTAAAACAAGTATTACACAGAGTTTAATAAAAAAGATGCAGATGCTTGTCTTGTAACCTGCTTGTTCTCTGTTGTAGCAATGCAGTACCTCAGTTGACATAGTAACACCATTAAACACCATCATCTAAATGCGAGCTCAAACGAGCTCACGAAAACAGAGAAGGAAACGAAACGGTCGGTTCAAACCTTTAACACTTGCAAATCATCTTTGTCTGTTGTTTTCTCCCCATTATTGTCAAGCTCGGCCATCTTTCGCATGTAAAGCAAGCAAACGTGTGACGAACGCAGACGGGCGCCTCCTATCGGTCAGGAGACGGCGGGCGCGTTTGACCCTAAAAAAATAATAAAGGATATTTACACGTTTACATGTAGGATTATTTATATGCGAAAGTATTTTAGGTTTTTATTAAATGCTTTACAAATAGGAAAAGTGATAATGCTTTGAGGTTGGACGATATATATATTTTTTTTACAAAAAAAAAACTGTCAAATATATTTACATATATTTGCATAACTGCAGATATTTTATTTATTTATTATTTTGTTGAAATGGTGAATTCAATCACATCACAACGAATAAAATGGGGAGTAAAAAACCAACAAAAAACCAACAAAAAAACTTTATAAAATAGGAAGTAAAAGTGCGCATGCGTCGCAGATCACAACACTGTCACGAGACTCTGGGAACGCAGGTTATGATGTTCGGATGATAATGATGTTTTTACCTGTGTTTCTCGGTTTGCTGCTCATGACAGTGGCTGAAAACGATGCGGTTGAGAAGATTGAAGCTTTCGTCGTCCCACACAGTCACATGGATGTGGGTTGGGTGTACACTGTCCAGGTAAAGCGTTTGTTTGTGAGTGTGTGTGTATGTGTGTGTGTGTGTGTGTGTCTGTGTGTGTCTGTGTATGTGTGTGTGTGTGTCTGTGTGCGTGCGTGCGTGCGTGTTAGTGTTACCGTGTGTGTCAGTGTCTATTAGAGAGTGTGTGTGTGTGTTAGAGAGAGAGAGAGAGAGAGTGTGTGTGTGTGTGTGTGTGTCAGACTGTTAGAGAGTGTTAGAATGTGTGTGTTTGTGTTTGTGTCTTTGTGTGTTAGTGTGTATGTCAGACTGTTAGAGAGTGTTAGAGTGTGTGTGTGTGTATGTCAGACTGTTAGAGAGTGTTTGAGTGTCTGTGTTAGTGTCTGTGTGTGTTAGTGTGTATGTCAGACTGTTAGAGAGTGTTAGAGTGTGTGTCAGACTGTTAGAGAGTGTTTGAGTGTCTGTGTTAGTGAGTGTGTGTTCCGTGTGTGTGATCAGTGTGTTGTGTTGCAGGAGAGCATGCACGCGTACGCCAGCGCTGTGTACAGCTCAGTGGTGGAAGAGCTGGTACGGGTCAAGAGCCGCACGTTCATCACAGTGGAGCAGGAGTTCTTCCGCCTCTGGTGGATTCATGTGGCATCGGATTGGCACAAGACACAGGTGAGGACTGACTGCTGACTCACTGGGGGCTGTAGGTCGTTTCTTAAATCACATAATGTTGGTAAATCAGTTAAATTAATGAAGGCAGTTTTTTAACCTGGGGGTCCGTGGAAAAGTTTAGAGTCCACCTGTGAAAAAGTGTAGAAATGGTACCAATAAAATTAAACTAGATGTATGAACTGATTAAATACAAATGTAAAATTATGTAAATGATCAACCTTTAATTCAGGCACACCACATCAATTAAAAACTGAAAAATATTTATACAACACCAGCGTTTTGGTGTCAATCCCGCTGGTTTAAGTTGACTCGTTTCCTCTAATTACGTCAGGTGAAACAGCTGCTGCACGAGGGTCGTCTGGAGTTCATCATCGGGGGTCAGGTGATGCACGATGAAGCCGTGACCGATGTAGATGATGCCATTCTTCAACTCACAGGTGTGTATTACCGTAGTACTGATTGATTATCATATGTATGTAACATGTTACTTAAAAATCCTGTGGTATTACTGTTGATAACCGTTTTGCATATAGCTCTAGCTCTTCTCACCCCACCTCTGTCTGGCTTGTAGAGGGTCATGGCTTCTTGTATGAGACTTTTGGTGTTCGGCCACGTTTTGCATGGCATGTTGATCCGTTTGGTGCGTCGGCCACCACCCCCGTCCTCTTTGCCCTTGCAGGGTTTGACGCTCATCTCATCTCGCGCATCGACTACGACCTTAAAGACGACATGCAGAAAAACAAGGTTGTACTTTTGCATCAATGGTTTGTCCTTATTTATAGTGGGAAATGGTATACACATTTTATACAAATGTATGTATAAATGAGCCAAAACTCTTCATCATGTTCCTCAAACCGTTCCTGAACAGTGTGTGGCCGTCTGATCTACCCAGACCTTAGTATGTGGCCTTGTTAGGAAACATTCGCGTCACCGGTGACTGGTCGTAATGTTTTGGCTCATTAGTTTACATGAATACAGCTCCACATATTTAGTTTTCAGAGTGTTTCAATTAATACTGAAACTGTATTTGTAGAAATTGCAGTTTGTGTGGCGAGGTTCTCCCTCCTTAAAGGAAAAACAACAGATATTCACACACACCATGGACCAGTTCAGCTACTGCACACCATCATACCTCCCTTTCTCTAACAGGTGACATTCAGCAACATGTTTTTTTATTTGGAAACGCCTCTAATGTTGTTTTTTTTCAGTGTGTTTGGGGTGAGTTTTATTTATTTATTTATTTATTTATTATTTTTTTAAATGAAATTTAGGATTCATTAACTAGATCAGAAGGGACCATAAAGACATTTATAATGTTACAAAAGATTTTTCTACTTTTCATTAAAGAATCCTGAAAAAAATGTCACGGTTTCCAACATTAATAATAATAATAACAACATTTTTTAAACAGTAAATCATCATATTAGAATGAATTAGAAAGATAATTAATTAATTAGAAAGAAGCCTGAAAGAAATGTCACAGTGTCCATAAAAATATTAAGCAGCACAACTGTTTTCAACATTATAATAATAATGAATGTTTTTCAAGCATCAAATCGTCATATTAGAGTGATTTGTGAAGGATCATGTGACGCTGAAGACTGGAGGAATGATGCTGAAAATACAAGTAAATAAAGTACATTTTAAAGTAAATTCAAATACAAATTACTCAAATAATATTACGGTTTTTATACTTTAATTTTGATCAAATAAATGCAGCCTTGGTGAGAATAAAAGGCTTTCAAAAACATTAAAAAGAAAAAAACTTACTAACCCCAAAGTTTTACATGGAAGTATATACATTTAAAAAAAAATAATAATTTTATTAGTTAAACAAAAAGCATTTGAGTCTATGAAGCTGCTTGAAAAATGGATGGTGTTTGTGTCCAGGTCTGGCTTTTACTGGAATGGCGTCGCCTTATTCCCGGACCCTCCTAAAGATGGCGTATACCCTAACATGAGTCTGCCAGTGACCAAGGAAACTGTAGCGCTTTATGCACAGACCATGGTGGACAACATCAGAATGAGGGCGCAGTGGTTCAGAACCAGTCACGTTCTCTGGCCTTGGGTCAGTTTAACTCCAGCATCGCATCCTGAAGGCTAACTTACACACTCTTTCTTTTGTATTCATTATGATTAAATTGTATTTCAGGGTTGTGACAAGCAGTTCTACAATGCGTCAGTGCAATTCATGAACATGGATGTTTTAATGAACTACATTAACGCACACAGTGACAAGTATGGAGTTGCGGTTCAGTACGCCACATTAAAGGACTATTTCCAGACGTTGCACCAATCAAATCTGTCCTGGGATGTGAGGGAAAACCAAGACTTCCTTCCTTACTCGACAGGTTTTCTCAACAGCTACTTCTATAATTGTGATTACTGCATTTCTGACTGACAAAAAGGTCCTGAATGGTCTTTTAATCCTGGTTTCCTAGAAGCGTTTCAGGCCTGGACTGGGTTCTACGGTTCCAGAAATGTTCTGAAAGGAGTAGCCAGACGTGCGAGTTCCCTCCTGTATGCAGCAGAGTCTCTCTTCACTAGATACCGCGTCACTTACCCAGAAGGCCCGGTTGAGGGAAAGTGGGCTCTTGACAAACTCAAGGCCCTGCGATGGGCTGTCTCTGAGGTGCCTGGTTTTAAACTTATATGTTTGTGCCACAATCATTTCCATGCGGCAACTTTAGGTTGAACGGCATTTAAAAATTACTTTTAATAAGTTAGCAATTACTTTTTAATAATATATGTGTTTTATTAAAGGTGCAGTAAGCAATTTCTGAGAAACCCTGTTGAAAACAGCCCAAACAAACACACTTCCCTTCATTGCTCCGACCCCAAAATGCATAAACACGTAATGCAAAAGTGGATGCCTTTTTATCACAGCAGAAGCAAAGTAATGCTTCAGAAAAATAACGCGAACATGGAGTTCACAAGAGTAAATGCAAGCAAGAGTTGGTTGTTCGTCACCAGCAGCAGCTTCAGATAATCAGTCACACTCAAACTGTCCGGTTACTACAGCTAACATTACAATAATTGCATATCTGGAGTTAAAACTCGCGTATGGAGCAGAAACAACGACCTCTGCGTCTGTTTTCAGTTCTTCCCGCTCGGGTCTCTCCAGCGCTGGAATGCTTTTCTAATATTAACACTCTTGCTGATCATAACCTTCTTTTTCCACTCATATTCCTCTGAGCTTTTCTCTTTTGTAATGTCTCTCAGCCATCTCTCTTTCTACAGTCTTTCTTCAAATCTCATTCTTACTGCTGATTGGCTACGAGTGTGTTGCTGCTGATCCGATCCACTTTCAACAGCGCCTCTGAAATCACTTGCTGCATACTTTCTATTGTATTAATAATGGTTTGCCAATGACTAGACATGGTTGACTGACCGTTATCTGGTCTGACATGTCAGGTTCAGCATCATGACGCCATCACAGGGACAGAATCCCCTAAAGTGGCTGATATGTACATGGAGCATCTCATGCAAGGCATGATGGGAGCTGAGGAACTCATGGCAGCCATTTTCTTGCTTCCACAAAACGTCAAACTTTCCAGTGACGTCCATCACCCTCCCCAAACCAGACCCACCACTGGGAAGACTGGTATATATCTCTATATTTAGAGTTTCTGACAAAATGTTAATTTAAAGTAGTTTCGAATAGTCGCTCATAAATACTTCACTTGTTTCATTACTGGATGAATCCGCCTTTTTTGAACAAATCTACTGACTGAATGATTCAATGACAAATGCATTTAAGTCACTTGTCGCCACCTATTGGTGTGATGATGCAATCAATTGTTATTTGACGCGGAAAGTTATTTTCAAAAGGGTTTTTGCTCTATTCGCTACTGTACAATAACAATACTGATACTGTGTTTTTGAAAATACTTTTTTTAAAGGCTTCTGAAGCCGATTCATACCTATACATGATGTATGCTCTCTTTGACTCTCACAAACACTGGTTTCAATGCTCCGGTGTGATTTGTGTCAAAGGTTTAGTAGACGCAGGTGAATCGTTGTCATTTAGGAATGAGATCGTGTAGGTGTTTGACTCAAGATCGCAGTCTTTAAATAATTGATCGTGCAGCTCTTACTAGTCGTTCATTTTAAGATGTGAAGAGTTTGGTCGATTATGGGTGGCAGGTCTAATTTTGCTGTGTTTTCAGACTCGGGAAACGTTCTTGAACAGCATATCCTCGTGTACAACCCTCTAGCCTGGAACATTTCAACATATATTAATATTTCTGTGCCATACGCAATGGCAATCGTGCTTGATGATGATGGAAAGGCAGTACCTGCTCAGGTACTTTTTCAGAGTTTTTACTTCTTAATGTTCAGATTTCTTTATCCCAATTGCTTCTATCATGGCAATTGATTAACAAACTCAACAATTCACTGCAGATCCAACAATCGATGGAGTCGTCCACGGACTACGATCTGTTCTTCGTTGTTGAGCTGGGTGGACTCCAGTACAGAAAGTACGTTGTGCAGTTCCCACAATCCCACTGTGACACTGGGTCTGCATGTGAAGCAACTCATGTGGCCAGAGTAGTGAAATTTAAGAAGAAGAGCGTGAGCCAGTGGAAGAGGACAGGAAGGAAGTTGTTACCAGTGCTGAATGAGTGTTACATACTGATGTTTGACCAAGAGACAAACCTTCTGCACAGCATCACAGACCGGCAAGTTCTTCTTAAGTGTTTCATCGATCCAGATCACCACCGTTTAATCCAGTGGGACGTTTAAAATTGAATTGGCCTTGCTTATCCATTACAGGTGCAAAAAGATGAGAGTTAGAGTACTGCAGGACTTCTGGGAGTACGAGGCCAACGGCGACATCCGCTCTGGACCGATCTCAGACAACTACATCTTCACTGCCAACGGCTCGGCTATTCCTGCATACAAATCTGTGGCCATGGAGATTGTGCCAGGGAAGATCGTTGCAGAGATACGGCAGTATTTCTACAGGTGAAGGAAAAGATGTTCTTTGATTTTCTCAATCTATTATACCTCTCTGTTTTTATTTTATTTTTTAAGGCTGTTGTTCTCCTTGTCAACATTTTTCCTTTATTTAAAGTAGTGATGTGACATTAAATTCTAATCAATACAGTAAGCTAATAAGCATTTTCATGTTATGGCTGATGCTATTTAAATTAATTAAAAGTCAATACTATTTAATTTAAATGCATTTCAAAGTAAAATTATGCGCAATTAAAAATCAACAAGATAAATATCAATAATTAATATATGATTGAATGCAATATAATTGCAAGATAAATATCAATAACTAAAATATAATTGAATGCCTTATGAATGAATGCCTAAATGCATGTTGTTCTTATTTGAGAATGATTCATCCATGCATATTATATTGTTCGAAATTTTGAATTAAAATGTCATAACTCGAATTGGCAGGATTTTTTCTGATGGTGTATATTGCAGATTTCTCCAGTCATTTACCTTTATTGATAAGCCGTTACACTCGCATGTACGTCACAAAACAAATCAAAAGAATCCTGTAATACCAAAACATCGGTTATGGTGCTTTAATAATGAGGACGATGTTTTGCGCTTGCAGGATGTTTTAAATGTACAAAGATCTCTTGAATTTTGAAAGATCAAGGCAAACTTAATTTCTCATAACATGTCCCTTTAAACACCACTCACATTTTGTTCAGAAAACCTAGTGGTACTCTGAGCTAAAGTGTGACTGTTCTCTGTGCAGGGAGGAGGATGACAGGAAGCACGCTTACTCTGTGGTCACCCGAGTGCCGGTAGGGTTTCCGGGTCGGCGGGCCTGTTTCAGACTCGAGCAGAGCTATAAAGTGGGACCTCTAGAAGTGAACCGAGAGACCGTGTTCAAGACCCGCACGAGTCTGCAGAATAACAAAACACTGTTTACCGACAACAATGGCTATCAGATGATGAAAAGGACCTTCCGGAGCTTCGTCAACAACACCGTCTCCCGTGTAATTGATAAGATTCATAAATTATACCAGCTTGTTTGAAGTCAAGAGATCAATCTTTTTTACACATGCATCTGTTGTGTGTTTACGTGATCAGAATTACTACCCAATGGTACGAGCGGCCTACATAGAAGATGAATCCAGCAGACTTGTGTTCCTCAGTGAAAGAGCTCATGGAGTGGCCAGTCTGAGTCAGGGTCAGCTAGAAGTGAGGGCTTCACACACACTTGGCACTGTTTAGGTTTTTCCCAGCCGTTTACTATCTGAAAGTACCATTTGTGTCTGTGTATCAGGTGATGCTTCATAGACGGCTTTGGAACAACCAGGAGTGGAATCTGGGTTATAACCTGACTCTAAACGACTCCTCTGTGGTGCGGCCCGTTCTTTGGATGATGCTGGGCTCCCCTGCTGCAATGTCGTCCATCTATCAACAGGAGGCGCTAGAGCTGCAGCACAGACCAGTGGTTATGCCCATTGACCAACCCCGTGAGTTTGCAGGCATTTGAATGTAACGTTCATTATATTCACTGGCACCCCTGTAATGAGTAAAAGCCCCAGTATTTGTTTAAAAACATTTTATACACACTTTATAACTTGCAACTCTGAAATAAACCATTAAAAGCTGCTACTTGAAATAAAATAAACTTTAAAGTAAGTTAAATATTTCTTAAAACTTAAATAACTATTTCAGCTAGTTTATATTAATATTTCTTAATGTACTAAAATAACTAAAACTAAAAAAGAAAGTTAATTATATAGGTGCTAGAAAATGACTAAAACTTGAAAGTGTAAAATAAGAATTTAATTAAAATATTAATAACTATAATAGTATCTCAATCATACTACAAGAACACTTGTGATGAAGACGAGCAAACCAGCTCGCCTTCGGGGATAAGGGTGAGTCCGTAAGGGATGTAAAAAAGGATGGCGCACTCGTAGAAGCTCTGAACTTAAGATGAAATTTATTGACAGTGTCCAAAAGGATAATCCACAGTGAAAGAATATATAAAAGTGCCACAAAATAACCAAACAAACAAATCCTAAAAGTATCAAAGAAACAACAAAAAGGGAAAAACAAACCAGAAAATGCTTAAACAGAATATCCACAATATAACTGTTGGGAGGTTTTGCTGAGGCACCACAGTAGCACTCTTTGACTTGGTTAAGAACTTAACAAGCACTGGTTTTTGGTTTGGCCTTGGCTTTTATAGGCCAAACTCCACCCCTTTGGGCCATACCATTCATAGGTAAGCATTTAAATTAAACATCAATGAAAGTACCACATTTAACATTTTATAAATCAACTAATAATAATAATCATAATCATCATCTCCACACTTAAACACATAATTAATTAAACACATAATACACTTATAACCATTATTGGCATTTACATAAACACAGAAACCCCCATTCACACTAGACAATGGTTTCGTCAGCTTCCGGTTGTTTCTCACCGGCACTACTTTGCCCGTGACGTCATAAGCGCCCTCCGACTGATCGCTCGGTTTGTCACTGTAACTTTTCCCGGGAAGACTGACTACGCCCACACAGACAAACAACATGGACTACAAACTAATAAACAGTGCAGTGTAAATGTATGAAATGACCGGGAAATGGATATGGAAAGGGGAAGTAGGAAATGGGTGAATGTCCATGTGCTATCAGAGTTGCGTGTGCACCCGCTCCTATGACAGCGGCAACGAGATCGGGATGAATGAGGTTAGTGTGTGTGTGTGTGTGTGTGTGTGTGTGTGTGTGTGTGTATGCGCGTGCGTGCGTGCGTGCGTGCATGTGTTAGTGCTGCTTCCCCAGCGGGGTAGCTAATGTGACTTTATCACATCACCCTCCCCCTCTCCAAGCCGCGAACTGGCTGGAAACCTGGACAGGTAGTCGGCTACCACGTTGAGCCTGCCAGGTCGATGCCGTATTTTGAAGCAGAATGGTTGCAGGGCGAGGTACCATCGTGTGACTCTTGCATTGTGGTCTTTCATGGAATGAATCCAGGTTAGGGCCCGGTGGTCAGTTTCCAGGTCGAACTCTCGACCAAGGAGGTAATAGCGCAGGCTGTCTAGGGACCACTTGATACCAAAACCTTCCTTCTCGACTGCTGAATACCTAGTTTCCCTGGGCAGTAGCTTGCGACTAAGATAAACCACTGGCCTCTCTTCTCCAACAGTTCCCTGGGCCAGGACTGCACCAATTCCTGTACCAGACGCATCGACCTGTACCAGGAATCGTTGTGAGAAGTCAGGACTCTGCAGGACTGGGTTGGAGCACATCTTCTCTTTTAAGGTGGAAAAAGAGGTCTCACACTCTTCGGTCCATGGAACAGGGTTTAAGATTTTTTTGGACAAAAGGTTGGTCAGAGGAACCGCAATGGAGGCAAAATTTGGTATTAATCTTCGGTACCAACCCACCAATCCTAAGAACGACCTCACCTCCTTCTTAGTTTTTGGTTGAGGGCTCCTTCGGATGGCCTCCACTTTGTCCACCTGCGGTCTCAGCTGTCCGTTACCTAGGCGATATCCCAGGTAGTCTGTCTCTTGCCTGGCCCACTCGCATTTGGCTACATTTAATGTCAAACCCGCATCCTCTATCCTCTTCAGGGTTTGCTTAAGGTGTTGACAATGCTCCGCCCAAGAGTTACTGTGTATAACCACATCATCCAAGTATGCCGCTGACCAGTCTTCACCACCTTGGAGTACTTGGTCCATTAACCGCTGGAATGTGGCTGGTGCCCCGTGCAGGCCAAAAGGGAGAACCGTGAATTGATATAGTCCTAGTGGGGTTCGGAATGCAGTGTAGGGTCTGGACTCTGGTTTGAGGGGAACCTGCCAGTAACCCTTACACAGGTCTAATGTGGTGATGTACTGGGCTCTTCCAATTTTCTCCAGCAGGTCATCTATTCTGGGCATGGGGTATGCATCAAATTTTGATTGGGAATTGAGTTTGCGAAAATCAATGCAGATCCGGAGGGATCCGTCCTTCTTGGGTACGATCACTATCGGACTGCTCCATTCACTCATTGATGGTTCTATAACCCCAAGCTCCTTCATTACCTTAATTTCTTCCTTTAAAGGTTCAACCAGCCTCTCAGGAACCCGGTAAGGACGTTGGCGTGATGGTGTTGGATCGGAAAGGTGGATGGTATGTTGGGTCAACTCAGTCCGTCCAGGCCTCTGACGGAACAAAGCGGGAAACTGGTTCATAAGGTGCTGCAGCTCTTCCTTCTTGGAGTCTTCTAGGTGCTCTAAGTGCACCACAGACGGCTGTCTCCTTGCATCCTCTGATTCCTCTTCCACCTCCACCTTCCTCACCATAAGAGATGTTTCCGGGTCCTTACCAGGTTGCTCCTTCCACTCTTTCAGCAGGTTCACGTGGTAGGTCTGCCTGGTCTTGCCCTTGTCCGGATGATGAATTTCGTAAGTGACTGGCCCCATCTTGCGCACCACTCTGTATGGTCCTTGCCATGTAGCCAGAAGCTTGCTTGCTGATGTTGGCAATAGGAGTAATACCTTCTGCCCAGGTTGAAATTGTCTTAGCCTGGCGTGTTGGTCATACCATCTTTTCTGCCCCTGTTGTTTCTCTCGTAGGTTATCTTTGGCTTGTTCTCTGTATTGCTCCAGGCGATCTCGCATCTCTAGCACATACTGCACAATGCCCTTCTCTTCAGCCTTGGATGCAGGTTCCTCCTCCCAGCTTTTCTTTAGCAGATCCAAGGGTCCTTGTACCTGCCATCCATAGAGGAGTTCAAACGGTGAGAATCCTGTGGAGGCTTGGGGTACCTCTCGGTATGCAAAGAGTACAAACGATAGCCACTTGTCCCAGTCTCTTCCTGTGTCAGACACGAACTTGCGCAGCATGTTCTTGAGGGTTTGGTTGAACCTTTCCACTAGACCATCCGTCTGTGGGTGGTAGGGAGTTGTTCTGATGGCTTTAATGCCCAACTGCTTGTTCAGCTGACCCATCAATCGCGACATAAAGTTCGTTCCTTGGTCCGTCAGAATCTCCTCGGGTATTCCAACTCTGGAGAAAAGTTGAACCAGGACATGGATGATCTTGGGTGTAGTGATGGAGCGGAGTGGGAAGGCCTCAGGATACCTTGTGGCGTAGTCGCTGACAACCAGGATGTAACGATGTCCAGCACTACTCTTTTCCAGCGGCCCCACAATGTCCATGGCAATCCTCCTAAAAGGTGCAGAAATGAGAGGGAGGGGTTGCAGGGGTGCTCTGCCCCGCTGGGACACAGCACTTGTCTTTTGGCAAATGGCACAGGTGTTGCAGTGTGTCTGTACATCAGTATAGAGTGTGGGCCAGTAAAAGCGTCTGCTAATGCGTGCGTATGTTTTCTGTTGGCCTAGGTGGCCAGCCCATGGAATAGTGTGTGCTAGGTGCAGAACAAGTGGACGACAACAAGATGGTACAATTATACGAGTCAAATCATTAGTTCGCACATATAACACACCCTTCAACACTACATATTCTTCATTGCCCAGATTAGAACCCTTTCCACACTCAGCCTTGACAAATAAGGGTTTTAAAGTTTCATCTTCCCTTTGAAGTTGTGCTATGTTCCCTGGGACCTTCCAGCCATTAACTTCAAGGCCCTCCACCGAGGCTTCAGAGGTTGGGGTACCCAGGTACTTTGCAAGCCGCCTTTGGCGCCGTGACTTTTTAGGGCCTTTGGTCCCGCCTTGCAACAGACTACAGTCCAAGTCTGGCAGAGGCTGCAGACCTGCTCTGGCTTGGGCTCGTGTAAGAGCCGGACATGACAAGTTAATTTTGGCAGCTGCCACAGAAAACTCAGAGTTCTTGGTGGTGGGGTGCAAGAGTTCATATAGCACAGGTAAGTCTCTTCCTAGAATCATGTCTACAGGTAAATTGTCAACAATAGCAACATTCAACAAGTACATCTGTTCTTGTACCTCCACTATTACCTCAGCTCTGGGATACTGCTTTATGTCCCCATGCACGCATTGAACAGAGGTAGTGTTCACATAATTGACATTGTTTACAAAGCATGATTTCAACATTGACAGAGAGCTTCCAGTGTCCAAGAGTGCTTTTAGTGTTTGTCCATTAACAGTCACATCATATACATTCTGACCCTCCCCCACAGAGTCAAAATCACTGTCCCCTTGTCTAGGTACATAACAGAATCCTGTTAGCTTTGCTTTGCGAGCAGGACACACAGCTGCTTTGTGTCCCGGCTGCTGGCAGTAAAAGCAAAGCCAGTCTTTTGTCGACTTTGGACCTTGTGCATTGTTAGCTTGGCCTACAGGAACCCTTTCAGACACAGTATCATGAGGAACACCACGTACAGTACCTTTAGGTGGTTGAGTACGAAGACCTCCACGATGAGCGTTCAGGTACTGCTGAGCTAACTTTGCTGCCGCCAGTCCTGACCTTGGCTCGTGCTCTCTCACCCAGGTGCGTGCGTCGTAGGGTAGTACCCGAAGAAGCTGCTCAAGGATGATGGTTTCACCGATCTCCTCTTTAGAGTGGTCCTCCGGTCGCACCCAACGCTTGTACAGATTCTCTATTCGGTGGTAAGTCTCTGTTGGTGACTCCCCAACTGGGACTGTGGCTGATCGGAACCGCTGCCGGTAAGTCTCTGGAGATATGTTGAACTTTTCCAGCAGTGCTTCCTTCAGGTCGGTATAGACCTCAGCCTCTTCCTCGTCCATTGCCAGGTATGCTTCCAATGCTCGTCCTGTCAGCAACGGAACCAGGCGATAGCTCCACTCCTCCTCAGGCCACCTCCAGGTCCTGGCCAGACGTTCAAACCGCCGAAGATAATTCTCGATATCTTCCCCCTGCTGGAAGCTTGGTATCTTTGATTCCACCCAATGCTTAGGCTCTCTCGCTGCTGTGACACTCGGAGAGTCATGGAAGTAGGCTGGTCTGGGTCTTGTGGATACCTTTGATCCTGGCGTTGGTAGCTCCATTCTTACGCTTTCTGCATCAAGCGAGGTCCCAGCAGGACGGACCGCCTGTAAGATGGATTCATGAAGACCTCGGAGCTCCCGCAGATATCGGTCCTCTTTCTGCTCCTGAGTATCGAGAAATCTGCGCATCAGGGAAATCATACTCTCACCAGGTGTAGCATCAGCAGTGATTGGTTTGCTTTTTGGGGAACTGGGCTTTGTTGAGACTCTGGGAAGACCCGTGGGTTCCTCCTCATCCTCCGTAGTCTCGTCAGAGTTCCAGGTCTCCTCCTCTGGCACTGTCTTCGCTGCGGATCGTAGACCCATCCTGGGTTTTCTACCTTTTGGAGCTGTCTTGCGACGAGTCGCCATCCCACCGCTGCCACCAAATGTGATGAAGACGAGCAAACCAGCTCGCCTTCGGGGATAAGGGTGAGTCCGTAAGGGATGTAAAAAAGGATGGCGCACTCGTAGAAGCTCTGAACTTAAGATGAAATTTATTGACAGTGTCCAAAAGGATAATCCACAGTGAAAGAATATATAAAAGTGCCACAAAATAACCAAACAAACAAATCCTAAAAGTATCAAAGAAACAACAAAAAGGGAAAAACAAACCAGAAAATGCTTAAACAGAATATCCACAATATAACTGTTGGGAGGTTTTGCTGAGGCACCACAGTAGCACTCTTTGACTTGGTTAAGAACTTAACAAGCACTGGTTTTTGGTTTGGCCTTGGCTTTTATAGGCCAAACTCCACCCCTTTGGGCCATACCATTCATAGGTAAGCATTTAAATTAAACATCAATGAAAGTACCACATTTAACATTTTATAAATCAACTAATAATAATAATCATAATCATCATCTCCACACTTAAACACATAATTAATTAAACACATAATACACTTATAACCATTATTGGCATTTACATAAACACAGAAACCCCCATTCACACTAGACAATGGTTTCGTCAGCTTCCGGTTGTTTCTCACCGGCACTACTTTGGCCGTGACGTCATAAGCGCCCTCCGACTGATCGCTCGGTTTGTCACTGTAACTTTTCCCGGGAAGACTGACTACGCCCACACAGACAAACAACATGGACTACAAACTAATAAACAGTGCAGTGTAAATGTATGAAATGACCGGGAAATGGATATGGAAAGGGGAAGTAGGAAATGGGTGAATGTCCATGTGCTATCAGAGTTGCGTGTGCACCCGCTCCTATGACAGCGGCAACGAGATCGGGATGAATGAGGTTAGTGTGTGTGTGTGTGTGTGTGTGTATGCGCGTGCGTGCGTGCGTGCATGTGTTAGTGCTGCTTCCCCAGCGGGGTAGCTAATGTGACTTTATCACAACACTGCTCATTACATCTGTCCTTAAAATTAAGCATAAACCTCGGTTTATGAGTTTAATTCGTTCCAAGAGCGAGCTCGTAAAACAAAATGCTCGTACACCAAAACGATTTTCCCCATAAGATTGCACTAAAAATCAATTAATTCGTTCCACACGACCATAAATGCCCATTTTAAATATTTTTTTTGTTTTACCCTATTAATTGCAGTTAAAATTATAACCATTAAGATCTCATATAAATACTAATTAATACTTGACAATTTACTGTAATGCACTTCAGCTTTCAGCAGTGGAGGAGATGGGGGGAGGGGGAGGGGAAGCGGGGAAAGCAAGGATTCAAGTGCAAATGAGTGAATTTATTATAATAGTGCAGAAAACAAATGAAGTGATAATCCAGAGGTGTATCACACACGGGAGCCACGAACGAAGGACTCAACAAGACAAGAGTGGAGAGAAGTGAACTAAATAGGCAGATGATATGAGAATCAGGTGTGTCAGTGCTCCGTGACCACCTTTCACACACACACACACACACACACACACACACACACATACAGAACTTGGAGACAATGAATTCATGAACCGTGACTGTTACTGCTTAGAGGTTCTGTACGTATATATTTCACTACGTGAACAATAGCGATCAACAGGAGGTAAAACCGCTGTAAATCACTTATAAAAGTATGCACTGTGGTGAATGATACAACCAAACCAAGCAAAGCTGAGAGAATGAATGAGTGAAGGGGTGATAAAGGGGTTTGAACCGCATGTCTGTTATGAGACAGTCATTAGGATATTTTCTGTAAAAATGCGCGCGACCATGCTGAGCATTAGGACTTTTCCACACAAAAATGCTCGTGGGCAAGGGAAAAATTTTCTCGTACTCCGATACAATGCTCGTACACCGATTTGCTCGTATACAAAGTCGCTCGTAAACCGAGGTATCACTGTATATGAATTGAATTTAGTTTTGTTTTATGGCTGTACATTTCAGTGCTTTACCTTCATTTATTTAATTCATATTTTACTACATATTTATGTAATTAAAAGTTGTCAGTTGAGCAAAATTTTCAATTTTAAAGTGTACTGAACAAAACATTTTCCTTATCATTTTTGTTTCATTCATTTTGGTCTGTTTGGTAAACAAATGGAGATAAAGGAGTGTAACATTCATGTCCCCTTGCACAGACGAGCCATGGACTCACAGAGAGAAGAGTAGCGGGTCGTCTGTTCGTCCAGTTGAGCTGCCGCTGAACCTCCACATGCAGACCCTGAGCATCCCTGGCTGGAACTACAGTCCTGATCACACACAGCACCTGCACAATCTCAGCGCAGGTAGGCCGAAATATACAGGAGAGGACCATAGACAATACAATTTATCATAACACTTATCTGAGTTTTTCTGCAGTGTTTTTGTGGAGTGAATTTTTTCTTTTTCAGGGTGCAATATAAATTCTGTTTCAAACCAGACGCTGTAGTCAAAATCTATATGTTGTTTTCCAAGGTGGAGAGAGAAAGGTAGACTTTGACCGTATTCTTTTGAGGATCACACACCTGTATGAAGTAGGAGAAGACCCAGTCCTGTCACAGCCCATCACTATTAATCTGAAGGTACATGACATCTGTCCATGTTTTGGTGTTTGCATTGCTATATTAATGTTTTACTTCTTAAAAGGATAGTCTACACAATTTAAATTGTCATTTACTCACCCTCTTGTCGCTCCAAACTTATAAGACTTTTTGTTCTTTTGAACACAAATGAATATCTTTTTGATGAAATATAAGAGGATTATCACTTTATATGATGAACAGATTGAATGTAGGCTTTTATTCACATATAAACCTTCATCAACTCGCACATTAACTGTGGTAAACAGAAGCTCAAGCATGTTCTCTTGACGTGAGAACCAATGAGGTTCATTCTGTTACGCGTCACGTTTGAGCTTCAGCGACAGGTTTGATCTCGTGCGTTAAGCAGGTTTGATTGAACTTCTATGTTTTTATATGTGAATAAAAGCTTAAATTCAGTCTAAACCGCTCAATTAATCTGAATTAGTTTTATCTGTTATTTTATTTTTTTATCTGTCAATGGAGGGACAGAAAGCTCTCAGATTTCATCAAAAAGATCTTCATTTGTGTTCCAAAGATTTAATTAATGACAATTAAAAAAATTTGTGTGACCTAACCCTTTAAGCAGAGCCATTAGCTGTGAATTAATGAACTACTTTGTTAATAGAAAGTTATGCAGGGCATTGGGGAGGTAACTGAAGTTCAGGAGCGTTCACTTACTGGAACATGGGATATATCAGACCTCCAGAGGTGGAGCTGGAAAACCAATGAAAGAGTACGAAAACCAGGTGAGGTTTCACCTATGATTGATGCCTGCAATCCTTGATCTGGCAAGCAATTGAATCAGTTTGAATAGATGTGAGTTTTAATTGTCATAGTTATTTTTTCTCCTCTCTTTTTACAGAGGAACCCGATTTTTTCAGTGGCGTAACCCAGGACTTCAATGTGACCATTCACCCCAAGGAGATCAGAACCTTTTTCATTCACTTTAAATAGACTGTTTTGCAGATGATTATCTTCTGTGAAGATTCTTTATTAAGATTATTTCTAAAGGGTCTGTAGTGATTTTAAAGATGTGCACAATATGAAACATTGAAACTTCAATCAAACAAAATCGTCACTTCCTGAGAAAATTGGCTCAAAATATCTGTAATAAAAATTGAAGCTGCTACAATGAGGGAAGAGACCGTGGCTCTTTTTTCCTACATCATAAATGACTTCCAGAGCGTCTCAAGAGCCATCGATCTGCTGGTTAGTCCAGTTATCCAAACTCAATGTTTTTTTGTTTTTTTTGACGGATTAGGTAAATTTTTCCAACATGTGCATGTCATCTTATATATGTGCATTTTTAGAATTTATTTGCGTCTTACTGTTTCCATCAGCTGTTGTTTTTTTGTTTTGTTTTTTTTCCCAGAATTTGCAACAAAAATGTTTTGAAACATTGCTATTGAATTAATGTGAATGCTAGAAGACACAAAATCATGAATACATTTTTTTATTACTTTTTAATAACCTCTGTATTGACAGTCCACATACTGACTGATTATTACAGTATATGTTCTGTAAAAGGCTAAAAGTTAATTTATATTAATTTATTCATACTGGCTATAATAGAAATTTATGTTCAGAAATAAGTCGGCACATTATGTGAAAAGACAAACTTGGGTTGATGTTTTAATGCTCTTAAAATATATGTATAGAAATAATGAGATTATGTTTGACAATAGTAATGGTGTATCTAACAATTTGTCAGTTTTATTAGTATTATTAGATAGAATTACGTATTTTTAGGTGCACACACTCTCACTCATTGTGGGCGTCACTGGATGGCGTCATGACGATGACAGGCTGAAAAAGATAAACGGTTTACAATTGATAACTCATCTTTCACATTCACACTGCTCGCCATGAGCAACAGGTCAGAAATGAGTTTCTCTTACCACATTAGATCTGGGACTGCAACAGGCAATCACCTTGCAGCAGTACGCGGCTAGAGTGAGCGAGATAACAATCTGAGTCAACTCTGTGAGTTGATTCAATGAAAGCAGATTCTTAATTCCGTCCTGTGAGTAAAGAGGGTAAACGAAAGTCAACATTTAATGGCAAATATTTCAGCATCATGTAATGTTTCGTCAATCTCCTGATCCCTAGGGCTCCTAAAAGTGAGAAATAGACATATTTGTCCCTGTCTGCCACCTCTCAACTCACAGCTCATTATTGGGGTGCAATTGTCTAAAAAGTTAAATCATCAGTTAAAGAAGTAACTAATAACTTTTCAACATCTATGAACTTGGTTAATATTAAAGGGATAGTGAACCCAAAAAATGAAAATTCATTCATTAATTCCTCACCCTCATGTTGTTCCAAACCCTTAAGACTTTCATTCATCTTCGCCACATAAATTAGGATCTTTTTGAAGAAGTCGGAGCATAAAGAGTTTGTAAAACTAATCCACAGTTTAAGAGGTTTATTCTAAATCTTCTGAAAAGAAGTCAGTGTAACTCTTGTCAATGGAGGGACAGAAACTCTCAGATTTCTCTCAGAATTTACATTTTTGGGTGTGCTATCCTTTTAATTTCTACATTTAGAGACAGTTTCAGTAGAATATGAACGTTTTTGCTTTCCCACATCCTAATATGCAGGGCATTATTTTCAAAGGAGAATGGCATACAGTGACCATAATGGCATCAAAATGTGAAATGGCATTTTAAATGGTTTAAATGGATACCTCTAAATGTATGCATGTGCTGTTTTCATGCATTTTCTCTCCATCATCATAGTTATGATGCCAGCAGGAAGCCACACCCTCTGCATGTTGATTAGATGACATAAGAAGACATAAACCGTACATCACACATGTGACGATCTGCATTCCCAAACATCCTTTGAGCTGTAAAAATAAAATGATACACATACAGTCAGAAATTATTATTTGACGCATCATTTCATTGGGCGCATAGTTTCTGACACTTTAAATTAATTCTCCTTGATATTGCGATGTATCCAGACAGTCTTACTGTCGGTAGGTGAAGTTTCTCCGCTGCTATCGCCACGCTGCCCGCAATTATGGCCTGTTCCGGAGAAACATAGTGTTACATCAGGGACGGGCAACTTCTGTCCTGCAGAGTTTAGCCCCGTTTCCTACCCTAATCAATCACCTGAACAAGATCAAATGGCTGCATCCAAAATCACATACAGTAATACCTCAGTTTACAAGTTCAATTTGTTCCAAGAGCGAGCTCGTAACCCAAAATGCTCGTACACCAAAACAATTTTCCCCATAAGAATGCAGTAAAAATCAATTGATTCGTTCCACACGACCATAAATGCCCATTTTAAATATTTGTTTTGCTTTTAGCCTATTAATTACAGTTAAAATTATAACCATTAAGATCTCATATAAATACTAATTAATAATTGACAATTAAAATCTAAAAATACTTGACATTTCAAGTGCAAATAAGTGAAGTTATTATAATAGTACAGAAAATAAACGAAGTGATGCTTAGAGAATGAACGAGTGAAGGGGTGATAAAGGGGTTGGAACCGCGTGACCGCTGTGTTTAGGATATTTCCAGTAAAAATGTGCGCGATGATGCTGAGCGTTAGGACTTTTCCACACAAAAATTTGCGTGGGCGAGGGAAAAAAATTCTCGCACTCCGATACAATGCTCGTACACCGATTTGACTTTCCATGCTCGTACACCGATTTGCTCGTATACAAAGTCACTCGTAAACTCGAGGTATTACTGTAATTCCCTACTGTATATACAGTTCTCATAAAATAGTAGATAAAAAGCACCCGTATGACCAAATACTTACACAAATAGCGCAGGTTTCAACTGAAACTCTCTTTATTACACAAAACAAAACATTTTAAATTACAAAACAAAAGAAGCACACTTGTGCAACAACTTGTAGAACCACAGAACACAAGAGAAGACATCCACACACAAGGTAACATTGTCGATTAAGAGAAACATGAGGGTTTAAATACAAGAGGAGATTGGGAACAGGTGACGAGACTAACAAGGAAGTCATTGACAGGACAAGTGAAGAAAACGACAGGGGAAATACAAGGAAGGGAACAGGGAGTGAAGAGACACAACAAGACTGTGACAGTAGGTGAGATTTTAGCCTATATAACCAAAATTAAATTTCTATATGAATGTATATTAACAGACAAAAAAAAATTTTATTCGGAGTTTACACGTTGTAATTACGAGTTCTGCGATGACGTGAACGCTTTTTAGTCGAAATCTCTGAATGGTATTTACATCGAGGTGTGATCCCATCTTACATTTGTTCTGACCAGCAAATCAAATTAAAATGGCTTATGAGCAGGAGTATACAATATGCACACACAAAAATGACAGTTAAAACATATGCAATGGACACTTACAACACAAAGAAGACCTGTATGGATATTATGTGCACTCTCGTCATAATGTATTCCGATATTAAACGGAATTCTGGAACCGATGATGAAGACAGCCAGCGCGATCTCCGTCACCTGTGGGTGAGATCAGTTTGAAAATCATCATCTGTGTTTCATTGCATCCTTCTTTGACGCGAACTTAACGCGTACCCCTAAAATCTTGGGTTCTGCCTCCAGGTATTTGTATTTTTGACGAGGGTTCTTCTGGAAAGTAACTTTCAGCAACGGGTCGCCCTGGGGTTCCTCCATCGCCAGAGAAACACCCGAAACCTCTGCCTCGGGTTCGCCTTTTGAACAGATTCACACGTCAAGCATCAGTCCAGGTCCGGCTGTTGCAAATAACAATTTATAATACACACATTATATATATACACACAAGAAATCTCACTCGTCATTTCCTTTTGCTGAACTTTAATGAATGCGCTCAAAACAATCGCTATTATATTGCGACCACAATCCCTGAAAATGGCTCCGATGTGGGATTTTCGGAATGTTTCCCTCCTTCTCCCATCAGGAGAACGAGTTCATCCAGACTGCTATGGCAAGCCGTTTTGACATTTAACCCTTAAAACGACTACAGTAATACCTCGAGAGCACAATCCTTTCCAAGGCGGAGCTCGTAACTCGAATTGCTCTTATCGCGAATCATGTTTTCCTATCAGAAACAATAGAAAACAAAATTAATCCGTTCCAGATCCGTAACAATTGAAAAAAAAACATGTTTTTTTAATTGGTATAGACATACACAGACACAATTATAGTACATGTATACAGTATAAGGATTTGTGCGATATCAAATAAAATGTGTTTTTAATTATAAGTTTTTACAGACAGTAGCAGCAGATGCGGAGGAGGGAGGAAGGGGGCTGGTACGTAGACACTTGATTCTGTATCGTACCTTACACGAACACTACATAATTTAAGTACACTCAAATTAACATAACTGAACTTTCCTTTTTTTATTTTCTATTTTCCATTATTATTTAGCTTTTTTCAATTTGTATTCTTTACTTTTCTTACCTTTTTTGCCTGATTACTCTCAATTTCACTTCCACCTTTTAACGAAATACCTATCGAGGGAGATTTGCTTCTGTCTCGCATTCAAAATGTTACGGAAATGAGTAAGGCATGTAACGTCAAAAAGCAGCAAAACACGACCAGTAGACGATTTATCAGGGTGTTTCTTTTCAATGAAATCAGAGACCTTCTGCCACATAACCATCACTTCCTTAATTTCACTTGCAGAAATGTTTTCCTCCGGTTTAACCTCCTCCTCCTCGCCACTACTGAGCTCTTGCAGGAGGATTTATGTTCTTGATCGCATCATACATGGGTTCAAGATCACTCATGCGGGCACCGGGCTCATATTTATAGACAATTTCATGCTTCATTTCCATGGTCATCATGTGTGTCTTCTTCTCACTACCATCCTTACCACTCACCTTCTTAGATCTCATTGCTATTATGAAGAATAATGCACAAAAAAATCGGAGGCGACGCGTACAGAAGTCTGACTGCCCAGATGTTAAATGTAAACGAAAGAAAACTCGAGGCGATTAAACTGGTCACACGAGCTTTATAGATGGGTTTCGTTCCAGCACACTCTTCTCAAACATGTAAAGAGCGCAAGTACAAACCAGGAAAAAAACACTCTGACAAACATCACAAATAAAAGAAGGAAAATAGAAACAGTAGATTATACTGTATAACAGTCAGTGGTAGAATGGCCATCTCTCTCCTCTCTCAAAAACACTCTCCTCCCCGCGCGCGCACAACAGAACAGCACACACAACAGCATATGCCGTCTTAAAGGTATATTCCCAACATAAACAAAGTAGCCGTTACAATCTCTGCTGTTAGTTGGTGCACATATGCCTTTTGTTGTTTGCAAACATATACAGTGTATGTTCATTTTTATAGCATGCCGATCGCTTCATCAAATAAATCGCTATGTTGGCTTTTGGTTATCTCAACACTTTTTTGCAACCCCCGAGGCCGTCGACATAACCAGGTTCCACTGTAGGTCTTCGTTACAATAACCATAACGAAGATTGTGCCTTTTTGGAGAGTATTTATATGTCCTAAAAAAATCAAAATTGATATAAATCTGCAAATCTAAGAATGATGTGTCTCTTATGTTCACTGCTCGTTCTTTCTATCAGACAAAAGTTAAACCAGAGATGGTCTGATTATTGGTTAAACTACCTTGCTTGAAAACTTTTTCCACCATTTCTTAAGGGGCCAGCGTCTCTAATACGGTGAATTCGCCTGCTAGGAGTGTTGAATCACTCGTACAACAAAACTAATGAATGAAAAACATCAAAGAAACATGACAACTGCCAAACAAGGACACATAATGGCTCAAAGAGGAAAAAGACTCATATTCCTTATTCCTAGATTAATTGAAATCACCTCTAGTGTCATCACCTTATTTCCATTTCCTTTCTAATCTCTCTCTTTTTGGTAAGTTAATATTCTATTGTTATTAGCATATTAAGCAGAAATGTACATTTAAAAAGTACTTGAACCTATTTCTGAATATTTGTGGTCTTAAAAATGACAAGAAACTAAAAAATAAGTTCCATTTATTTTATTAAAGTAATAAAATCACATGCCTATAGGCTAAACACGTGATTTGCTTGTGCATGCCGTCGTCATTTTCATGGATTCATGTTTTTGGGATTTGCATAGTTTCAACAAAACAGTATAGTTTCAACAAAAGCTTCCACTTTGAAACCTATTCCAGGTTCTGGGGTCATTGAAACGCTGTTATTCTGTAAGTGAGCGGCCAGAATGCATTAAAAGATTCTGTTTTCAGTTGAAAATGGTGTTGTGTTCATGGCCCCTAAGTTAATAACTAATGACTTTCAACAAAAAAAAAAAAAAAACTTAACTTTCTCATACAGCTGCTGTACAGCCCAACAATGTGTTGCATTAATTTCCTATTATCACTGTGATGTTGCTTTGAAACAATCTGTATTGTAAAAAAGCGCTATATAAATGAAGGGGACTTGACTATTGGAATAAGTACTAGTCTCTCTAAAAAGGACAAAGGACCTAAAGAATAAAAAATAAGCTCTAGTAGAAAATTACTAGTCCCTAATGGAATAGATGCTAGTATCTAAAAAAAAAAAAAAAACAGCATGAAAATAGATACCAGTACGTTTTAAAGATTAAATGTTAAAACAGCTTGCCATGGGTTTTTTGACAAAACATGGAAAGACTGAACTTGAAGGCATATTTGCAGTGCAAGCATCTGTACTTCATAAAAGAAGGTTTCTTATGAACAGGGAAAACAGTTTTGCAATAGAATATACAAGGCTTACAGACATAAGGAAATACAAGGTAAAATGCATGGAAAGAGAAATCTCTAATCTTAAAGATGTCTTAGTGAAAAGACTAGTGTGTCTGGTTTCAAGTTTCTAGCAATTCCCAAGATGCACCCACATTGCACAAGCTCTCAAGCTCCACCTCGATTGCACGCAGTTTGAAAATGACACACAAAAAATCTTTGAAATGTAAAAATTACATAATTTAGTGGGTTATTTTAACTGTCACAAAATATTTTTAGTGAAAGTATGGACTGAAAATGTTTCTCTCTTCTTCCACAGAAATCTTCAGGTTTTTTTGCACGAACACACAAAAGGTAATCCACATGAAATGAATTAAAGCGAGTAAACTATGAAAACTCACGTATGCAATGCAGAGTGAGAAAGACATTTGTGTGTTAAGTTTTGCATTTAATGCTACAATTAAAAAGGGAAGCTTTTTTGGGACAAATTATTTATTATTTGCATCCAAAATTACACATTATTCCCTTTATTCAGTGCATTCAGTGCATAAATGCAGCTAGAGTTAAAAGATCTGACCACAGTAAAGCCCTTTAGTTTACCAAAAAAAGAAAAGAAAAAAAAGACTACAAGCAAAACAGAAAGAAAAATCCTTTCTATTATTAATTACAAAACACAAGTGTAGGCCTATATATTACAACATAAACTGAATTCCCTTGTATGCAGCCTTTAGGTTTAAAAACAAATTTGGATATTTTCATCAGATTAACATTGGCTTACGGTGAAGAGCACCTATGGAAAAGAACACTTACACAAGATGGAGCAAAAGTAGATTTTGCACATCCTTCTGTAATGTCAGTATTAGGTTAGGTTCTTTTAAAAAACGGTGATTAGTTTATGAAAGTAGGCTAAAGAAGGCATGCATCGAGCCATTTGTTTGTATGCTAGGATGTGGCAAACGCTCTCAGTATAGTAAACATTATTTGCACAGATCCTAAGCATCCATGTTCATCGGTAACACTCACTTAAAGACACACATAACAGCATTAGATCTCCTGTACACCTGAACCGCTGGGATTCTCATTAGTCAGGACGTATAGGCCTCTATAGGGACTGGTACCCATCGGTTCTTCGTCTCCTGCTGATCAGATAAGCAATGACTACAATGATGATGAGGATGATGAGGATTACGCCCACGGCGATGGGAACACGGTAGTCCGGTTGATCAGCCTTGCACAGCTCAGCTGTTGTAGAAACACAAACAGAGCACAGTGAACTTGTATCTCATTGTAAGAATCAAAACAGAGTCCATTTCTTGTTGTACAGGCAAAAATGAAAGACTGGAACAAATTACATGATATTTAAAATTTGAGCACAATGATATTTAAATTTTGAAACACCAGGCATCATAAGCTTCTTGACTTTGTAAATGGTTTGCGTAAAACGGTGCATCACACACTAGGGATGAGTGAGTACAGCATTATCTGTAAACCATATGAATGATCTGTATCTGTACTCGGATTGGGCGGGGTCTAACCAGGAAGTGGTCGGGTTATCTTGAAATGGGTGGGGCTTTAACCAGTATGTTATTTTTAATAATGCAATTGATATGGGTTGATCAGAAATTATTTATTGCTGATTAGAAAACTATTTACATGACAGCATCAGCATTGAGCTTCAGATCAATGGTTTTGATCACAAACGAACTATATACAGAAGAAGTTTTGCAACAATGAATACAACACACGCGGTTGCAATTATGAAGAAAAATGTAATGAACAAGAGTTATCTAAACATAACTTTCTTTTTTTAACAAAATTTTTTATGATCAGTGTGATTTTTTTAGAATTTCCACACCAGGTATGTGTGTGTGTGTGTGTGTGTGTGTGTGTGTGTGTGTGTGTGAGAGAGAGAGAGAGTGAGTAAGAGAGAGAGAGGGGGGGGGGGACTGTGTGTTCTACAGATCAAATAGTCCAACGCTGTTTTTAAGATCTGCATTCCTTTATTTTTTATGAAATACAGCAAGAAAGTGTCAGACACTCAGTGCGTGAAGTCAAAAAACTGGTTAGAGCCAGCAGACTGAAAAAATAAAATAAAAAATTCTCCGACAGGCAAAGGCTAGTTGCATCTACCAAGAACCACGTCTGAACAAACCCCACGTTTACCAGAACTCTATTGGTTAATAAGTAAGGACTACAAACAAACCAGGATAAAAAACAGGAAAAGACGGAAAAGACCCGCAAACCAGAGTGACTGAGTGAGAGAGAGACAGAGAGCGGTTCTCTTCTCAGTGTTCTGTGTGTGAGTGAGCAGAGCGGGACACAGCAAATCTGCATGTGTAGGGGAGGGGCGCTGTGACTAGCCTATCACAGAACGCAGACACAGTCAGCAACCCAATGAGGATTTGTATTCAATCTGAGCACAGATATTGACTCGTATAATACTCGTACTCTGCAAAAATGCTTTATCCATACCGGACACTCGTTTCAGCCGAGTATCTGGCTCAACTCTATCACACACCAAACAACAAACACGTTTTGTTTTCTCACTGTAGCCACAAAGCACTGCACAATTTTCTGTAAAAGCTGTCAACTCTAATCTGAAGACTGGCTCTGACTCTCAGCAAATTGCGTTGACTCATCTCAGCTAAAATCTAGGCCAAGGTTCTGTAATGTTTTCCAGTCATAAAATAGCAATAATTCAGTAGATACAAATATACATAATATTTAAACAAGTGGCCAAAATTGCTCATTTACAGTTCTGAAACAGATAGCATTTTAAGTTGCGTGACTAACAAGCGTTGTCAGTTTAAGTAACAATAAAAATAGCAGACACATCCACGTCAGCTAATCAAACGTCAGGTAGCCTTTGAACTTTATAACAGCCATACATTGTCTTTGCACTGGTGTTTAGAGTCATCTGACTGGTCTGACCAGCTCCTTTGCATTGCCACATTTGCAACAATTTTTGCAAACAAGATATATGAAGTATGTAGGTCATAAGGGTGAACTTGATTTCACCGAGTGCAACATCTTAGTTGATCCTGGAACAACATTGCAATCAACTGATCAGATTTGAGGGACCGGTTTACATCAAGTTTAGGCTTACAACCAGGGTTAGGTGCTTCTACATCAGCGTTATTCTATCATTTCCATATGGATCGGGGAATACGTTAGGGATATGACCAAATATGTTGATCCAGGAACATGTCTTGTTTGGTCAAATCACTGTGACCAGGACATAAGTGCGTAAAAATGCAACAACATAACTTGATGTAGAGTGTAACAAAGGTTACTTTAAGGGTAATGGATATTGAAGTAGTTTATACTTACGTTTACCGAATTCTTTGTTTTCAATTTTGAAGGCCTGAATTCTGTATTTGGTCAGTTCTAGAGTCACATTGTTCCCCATGTACACGGTCTCAGCACTGCAGGAGTAAGAGTGACCCAGATCCACGGAAAACAGCTCAAGAGACGAGTTCGTCCCATTGTAATGACTTGACACTTTGTTGACAAAAAAATACAAACATAATTGCAATGATAATAGTCATAATTAGAGTCAAAACTCTTCCTCTAATACTAGGGAAAGTGTATTCACATAGACATAAAAACGAAACATCTTTGAATCTTTATGAATGTTTTAAAATCAAAATAAAATGCATTCATGTACATTATGGATGCACAGTGAGGGAAAGATGGCATTTACCAAAATAAGAATACTTCCTTATTCTTCCCTGTCAGCATGTGACTTTTATTGTCGTCAAACTGGTTGACCTGCATGGCCTAGTGTTTGTTCGTCTAACTGAAGCTTGGCTATTTCTTTCACTTTAAAAGGATTCTGAAGCAAGAATTATGTTTTCAATAGATTTTGGAGGAACCAATAAGTAAATGAAAAAAAAAGTATTTAACTTATTAAAGTAAACAGATCAATACTAATATTTATCCTCTTTAATTAGATGCCCAATGCAAAAACTGTGTAACTGTGCAGGTAAAGGTTAAATTGTTATTGTAAGTGTTTTACAAGGCAAATGACAGGGAATTTACCTTTAGGTTTGAAAGCATAGGTCAAGTCGTACTGCACCTTCTCCACATAGACCTTATTTGTGTCGTCATTCTGGAAAAGAGATCATTTGAATGTTTAGAATAAGAAGTATAATGCATTATAAAACCATCACACAATTTCCAACAGTCCTGTAACTATCAATAAACCTGACCTTTAATGGCTAAAAAACATTATTTTCATATCACATTTCATAATCAATCTGCTGAGAACACCTGGTGTCTCCCTGGGAGCTGATTGGTGGATTTGTTGCTGGGAGTCGGCTCAGGTTTCTATCAGGTACAGCATAAATAACACAGTCTTTTATACTTCCTCCTAAAGTGCTTCAAAGTTCCTGTTTTCAGACTACGCAAACTCAGGTTGTACTAGAAGAAAAAGTAATTATGTTTGCCAATAAAGACCACTAGCCTAATATAAACTAACTACAATGCTACAAGAATCCTCACGCTAAACAAGATTCGCCACATTCGAAGTAATGAATATTTTGACTGGATTCCAAACATTTATGACAACATGGTTTAGAACAGGCTTTTTTTTTTAAATCCATAAACAGACTTACATTTTTAAATTTAAGGAAAAATATGCCTTCATTGAAAGAGAGCATGATTTGAGCCTCTTTTTCCCAACATTGTCCTTCGACAGTAGTTTTGCTTGGCTGAATAATGAACGTGCCATTAACCTAGAAAAACAGAAACATTTCAGAATAATGGATAATATTTCTACGGAATACGGAAAAATTACATAATAGACAGTGTGAAGGATACAAGTGGTTTAGGTATAAGCAGGAATCACATTTGGATGCATCACTTGGAAACATCTTACCTCGTTGTTGTTCACGCGGATCCCGATTGCCAAGTTAGCCATAATACAGATATTGCCTTTATCATCACTAACATTATAGCTCCCCACTGTCAAGTTGGTGGGTGGCGTTGGTGACGGTATCGGTGCAGCGGTAGTTGTCGTGTTCGGGTTGTGGGTTGTTGCGTTCGGGCTGATGGTTGTCACGTTTGGGTTGTGGGTTGTTGCGTTCGGGCTAATGGTTGTCACGTTTGGGTTGTGGGTTGTTGCGTTCGGGCTGATGGTTGTCACGTTTGGGTTGTGGGTTGTTGCGTTCGGGCTGATGGTTGTCACGTTTGGGTTGTGGGTTGTTGCGTTCGGGCTAATGGTTGTCACATTCGGGCTGACGGTTGTCACATTCGGATTGTGGGTTGTCGCGTTCGGGCTGACGGTTGTCGCGTTCGGAGTCGGGTCGACCATAAAACTATATTCACCCGAGGTGAGAGCTGAGGAAAAAAGATGCAGACAAGGAATGTGAGGACATTTGTTGCCAGCTACAACTGACAAAAAAATTCAGTGACATCCTCAATTAGAAAAACGACATTTTTACCTGTATAAACAATTGGGAGGTTTTGGGAGGAAGTAAGAAAAATACACACTATAAAGAGAGCCTCCATCTGTCGAGCACGTGGTGTTTATATACATTCACTTCCTCTCAAGTGCGCACGCACTGTCACAAGCACACACAAGTTAAAATTTCCCAACAGGGGAAATGTGGTCATTCGCTTCAGCCAATTTCACGTGATATGGGTGTTAGATTTGCCTCAAAACGAAAGGGGCTGACAAACTAACCAACACTATCCGTGCTATAAGGAAAGTTCAGTTTACCAGAAGAAAAAAAGTGCACTAGGGTTTAGGTTACACTTGTGACTTGTAAACTTTCCTGTAGGTCAAACAGGTCAACAGAGTGTGGCGCTTGCAACGCCAAGGTCATCGGTTCAATCTCCAGGGAAAGCAAAAACTGATAAGAATGTCGATATGTTTCTCGATAAGCATAACTTTTGATAAAAGCGTCTGCCAAATGCATAAATGTAAACTGGACCGGTCAGTCTATTTTAAATACGAATTTAAGATACCCATCCCATTCCCAACTTAAGCAAAACCCTTTCAGGCTTTTAAAATGTCAAACTCTTTACTCTTTATAAACACGTTGTCATTCAAGTGAGTCATGGAAATCGAAACTACGTAGTTACAAAAAAAGTAAGTCAAATAATAAATCTTGTCATGTCTCAGTTAAAAAACAAAAACATCGTTCTCATGAATAAAAGTACCTATCGCAAAAGTTAAATATTAATAACTGGTAAATTGGACTATAGGTTACAGTTGTGTGTTGCAGCACAGACACTTCCTTATTGCTGATTTCAGTCAAGTTTATATTGATTTGCATTGTTGTTTTTGTTTTTTGGACATATAACACCATATGTTAGTATGGTATCAGGTTTTATACAGTGGAGTGTGAAAAAAAGCCTAATAGTTCGGTATTAACTACACCACACCGCATTTAAGTAATGGTGGACAGACGGTAAACGCATAAATCAACATTTCAAAGCGTGTAATGCAGTAAAATAGTGTACTTTACCTGTTGCAGCAATGAGAAACGCGAACAATAGTAACAAGTGCTTCATTTTTAGGCGTTTATTCCGAAGTACCTGACGCGAAACCTGCGGATCTTCAGCTGTAACTGGTGTCGACAGACTCTGGCTCAGCGCAACTTATTCCTCTGAAACGAAAGCAATGATAAGGTGAAGGAAGTTAACCCTTTCCTCACTCGCTGTGACTGTTTGTCCAATCACAGTCTGAAAGACAAGCGTCCCAGAAACCCAATAGCCCACAGAGACCGTGTTAGTTTGCTTTGGAGAAAACGAAAATTACCAGACAATGGGTTTTTGTCACTTTTGGCTTTACTTACTGGAACATTTAGAAGAACTGCTTGCATGATAGGCAATCATCTTTAAAAAAAGAGTCATTGAGAACCTTGTTAACTGGATTTCACACTAGTATTATGTGGCAATTAGTTATTAAGAACTTTCCTTGTGAAAAAAATATCATATAAAGCACATAAGCTTGACATATAGATATGAATAAAAGCTGTTTTGCCTCTCAAGTCATATTTCCCACTGGGAAACTCTGGGATAATTTTGATACCCAAGAGTTGGGCAACCCTTAAACTTTAAACATGATGGGGGATTTCTATCTTTATTAGCTTTTATTTTATTTTTACAATAGCTATACCACCTTGTCTTGATATAGTGGTGAATGTTTATGTTGTCAGTAAATGGGATGCTAAATGCTAATAGATTAGCTATACCCCCTTGTCTTGTAATTAAAGTAATGCATATTTACATTTATGAATAATCATTTGAGGCGTTTTGAATAGCAAAAAGCTGACCAAAAGATCCAGCATCGTTTGCAAGCTGACTAGATATAGTGGTGAATGTTTATGTTGTCAGTGAATGGGATGCTAAATGCTAATAGATTTTCCTAAAAAATAATAAACCTGGTGTCCTCCATGATTCCTGTTCTTTCCAACAACACAGAACTTGACAAACTCATAATCACGTCTTCAGAATTGGGAAGCCGGAAATTTTCGATAGCACATGAAGGCAGCCATCTTTATCTCAGTGATCCCTGTTATTTGGTCAGCTTTGTTTCGCAGAGTCAGTAAATCCTGTTTTTACTGCAAATAGCGTCAGTAATAACTGAAATCTTATTCATAAGCCTTGCAGAAAAATACATTTATTCAAGTGTACTTCTTTTAAACAAAAAAATACTTCTCAGAAATTTACTTAAAATTACATTGAAGTATACTTGACTAAAAGTCTAAGTATATTTGGACTATACATGCACTCTTTTGATATATTATAAGTAAACTTTTTTTGTGTGTGTGTGTTAAATCTGTTGATTGTGTAGCCTCTTAAATACTTTCCCCTACATATTTGACATACTGTCCATATCAGCAAGTGCAAACTAAACAAACTGGGTCAGGTCCTGATCTCACATCTGATTCCTACTTGCCAATAAATAAAGACAGGAAGCTTTTACAAAGGCAATTATTTTTAAAATCTTCATTTATTTGCTTTGATAAGCCAAATGGTTGTTACAAACCCATTACAGACTGAGTTAAGCAGGAAGTGTTTTTGCTCATCGTTCATGTGACCGAAATGCAGGAAGTGAAAATTTGACTCATCCTCACCGTGCATGACAGCTGCAGAGGGAGAATCTGCTTAACCATGTCTTATACACTTGAACCCTGACTGTCAAAGCATGCACACATGCATTTACATCTTGTTTTGTTAATGTACATACTTCTGAAGTCTAGAAAAATACACTGAAACAATACAAAGTGACAACAGGCTTGTTGAGATTTGTTTTATCGTAACCTCTGGATCTCATGACTCTTAAGAATAAGGCGGGGACGTTCTTGTAAATTCGTAGTATGTGGAAAAACAAGCACTGGAAATGCTGATCGGAATACATTGCATTTGAAGTCACATCAGAAGTCACATGTCTGCCTTCCACACTTAAATCCTTAAGATCAATACAAAGTGAATCCCAGAGATCATACTTCCATTCAGACTGAATTCATTCTTTACATTTACATTTATGCATTTGGCAGATGCTTTTATCCAAAGCGACTTACATTGCATTCAAGGAACACATTGAATCAGTTCTTGCTTTCCCTGGGATCGAACCATGACCTTGGTGTTGTAAACACCAATGCTCTACTGATTGATCTACAAATGTAGCTTGGTAAAGATCCAATATTAAATTCGTTCAATGCTTTTCCAATCAGTTCTTGTTTGGTTCTTCATCTTCTTCACTACTGCTGGATTCCCCAAACAAGTCTTTCCCACAAGCAGTGCTGGATTTTATGTGTGCACTTTGTTGGCTGACCGTCATGGTGATCAGAGTAGGCATGTCACTAAAGCCCAAAAGCAATGTGCTGTTGTCCGGTCTACGCAGAGAGATGGTCTGGATCTTAGAGTCAGGTGTGAAGACAGACAACAGCGTCCCATTGTCCAGGTCCCACATGCTCACTGCATCTACTGGACAAATAATTTACATCCTATATTCACAAGGCATTCTCACAAACGTCGGCAATTTTTTCAGGCTTTCTAGTTTCTCTTTCAAACTTAAACAGATCAAATCCTATTGTGAAGATCCCATTAAATCCCCTCACCACCATTCTAGACTGCCAAAGTTTGAATCTTTTTCTCGATCTAGATTAAACAGATAGCATCACTAGTATGATCAAAGGTCTACTATACCTGATAATAAAATAGCCTTGGATTGTCCTTCAGTGATAAAGATCAAGCTGGACCAGTTAAGATTTAAACGTCCATAACCAGAGATGGTTTTATGCTTCCTCCGGAACGGCTCCCATACTTTCAGCCTGTGTTTTAGCAAAAAAAAGAGGTTATTTTTCTAAAGAAAGGCCATGATAAATGCAACAATAACCATTTCTCTTCATAGGGATTTTTATTTTTAAGAGACACACTTCTATGAAACACATTAAAATACCCAAACTTTTGACCAGTAGTGTATATTTAACAAAAGCTATGTTAATCTGTATCATAGCTTTTGTTAAATATACACTGGTTTTGAACATTGTGACTGGGATACCACATACTTGTTGAGTCCTGAAATGCCGAAAACCACTCGGGATGCTTCATCGCTAATAGCAGTGCAACAGATTCCAGGTTCATTTTTCAATCTCTTACGCACCTTTACATATAAAATAAATCTTCAGCGTACAGGATACATAAAGAAGATGCATTAAATCTCGCTCATTAAATGAAAAGATTTGTACAGTTTGTACAACTCAGTAATGTGCTCATTCTTTTGAATAAAGAAAACACAATTGAAACATATCATTAAACCGATTGGCCCCTGATGATTAGCATACCCGGCCCTGTTGCGTGTCCCAGAGGGTGAGGTATGGAGCATGCTGGGCCTCACAGTAGTTGGAGATCACCAGGTACGCTCCTGTGTGAGTGATTGCAGCAGTACGGAGGCTCAAAAGGGACCAACGGTCCTCAAGGGTATGCAAATGCTCCTCAGAAACCACACTGAAGACGTTGAGATGATGGGCAAAATATGAGCATATAACCACCTGAAGTAATACACAGAGAAAAGTGAGAAAAGAAGAGAGATTCAAAGATGGAAATCTATAACAGCTATATTTATAGATTTGTATTATGTTAGTGTATTATGTACATACTACATATTCATATTTAATTCAGTTGTATAGGCTCTTTTTTATTTTACATTATTTTGCTCGTCCCTAACGTTAGGCAAAAGAAACTGCTGATGCAAATTTTCTTTTAGCTAACTTGAGTACATTTCTATTTTAAAATAGTATTAATGTAGATTATCCTATAATACGAAATGGATGGACGGACGGACAGATGGAAGGTCAGACAGACAGATAGATAAAGAGATAGATAGGTAGATAGTAGACAGATAGATAGATAGATAGTAGACAGACAGACAGACAGACAGACAGACAGACAGATAGATAGATAGATAGACAGACAGACAGATAGTAGACAGACAGACAGATAGATAGTCGACAGACAGACAGACAGACAGACAGATGGATAGATGGATGGATGGATACCCATGGAACGCAAGAGCCGATAAAGTGTGTACCTTGAAAGTAATCTAAGTAATAAAAGTGTCTGCCAAATGCATAAATGTAAATGTATTTCATAATTGAATGTAGTGTTTCAGTCAATTGACAGGATTGGTGGCTTGGTTGTCTCTCTACCCGTTCATCTCCGCTGAGAAGATACTGGTCTATAGAGTTGAACTTCTCTCTTTCGAGGCGCTGCTGTTCATCCTTTTCTCTTTTCACCTCACGCTCCCGTCGTCTTCGTTTTGCTGTCTGGGTTTCGGTACGCCTATCCCATGGCATCACTAGACCTGTGCAACAAGTTCAAAATTTGAGCACAGTTTCTTTAATGTTGACTATGTTGTGAAAATCTATGTGGGACTGAGATGTTGTAAGAATGCACTGGTAAACACAAGCATCACAAGGTTCATGTTCTGTTTTAATACCCGTCTTCTCTTTTGACGACACAGTCTGGGAATCTCTGTCCATGCTGGAGAGCAGGGTTTGTTTGTAGGACGTCTTGATACGTCCTTTAATATAGCCAGAGTCCAGATCCCATAATATCAGATGATCCCTACATAACATATTCATGCAACCTCATGATTGTTACTCAAGCTAGACTATGCAATTCAGTAATTTTCTGTTTCTGCTGAATGAGGAAGTGACAAATTGTTGGTTTTCTTACCGTGTTTCTGAAAGGCCCAACAGAATTTCACCCTCTAAGAGACGATAGTCTTGCCAAGGACAAGGTACAATGAACAGTCCAGTCTGTTTCTTAATGTAGGTCTTTTTAAGAAGATCATACACTAGCAATGTCTGCAACATACACAGTAAAAGTGCAATGGGAAATTGTTTGGAAAGGCTGAGTAATTGTAGTAAAATATTAAGTTGAAGAATTCCAAATACTCAAGTATCCGACAGCTGAAGCTTGTTCACTAAATTACAAACTCAATTACATGTATAAAGCAAAAAATTACTTAAAATTGCTAATTGAAAATTGCTTGTTAATTGAAACCTTATTAATTATTGTTAGTTAGTTAGTTAGTTAGTTAGTGAGGTAAGATTTAAACATTTTGTTTAAGTTTCCATTCCATGTGTTCAAGAGAACAAAATCGTCACTTCCTGGGAAATTGGTGCAAAATATCTGTAATAAAAATGGAAGTTGCTGCAATCAGGGAAGAAACTGTGGCTCTTTTTCTGTGCCTCAGAGCGCACAATAAAAACTGTTGTGTTATCTTGCGTTCAGATGCTGGTGTTTGTGAACGCAATCGTGTGAGACGCTTCTGAGAGGGAATTAAACCAAATCATTCTGATGATAGACTGAGATGCTGAGCGATGCGATTGGTCCGCTGGTAACTCCAGTTATCCAATCACATCCACTGTTGAGGCAAAGTCACATGCGTTTTTTGTTGCGCATCAAGGGATTTATTAGGTAAATATGTTTCCATCATAGTTTATGCACACACCCTCTTCTTGGATAAAAAACTCGATTGAGTGCATACTGTCAGAGTTTCACTTCGGTTTGGGTTTCTAGTGTTTTGTTGACAGCTCTGGCACTGCCCCCTTACCGTGTCTATGTGAGAGCGCGTGACTTTCAGTGCGCACTCTCGTGTTTGTGTGTCGTATGTGTCGCGCTCAGTTGGTGTGTTTACCAGCTGCACGCCTTCTCGTCATTTCATGTGAACACGCGGCGATGCGCCCTGCATTGCCTGCATGTTCGTGACTTGTTAGTGTGTAACCCCGCCCACCTTGTTCCCTTGTTTCCCTTGAGTGTTCTCAGCTTTTCCCGGCTCGTTACCCTTCCTCCTGTGTCCTATTTAATCCCTTCATGTTTTCTGTCCGGTGTCGCATCGTTGTCATTCGCATCGTTGTCACTGCTCGTCTTCTGTGTTTACCCCTGCCATTCAATTCGGTTTGTTTGTTTGTGTTATTCATTTGTTCTGTTATCTCGTTTAGTTAATGTTCTCCCCCTCGTGGGCAGTTTCTTTTGGTGTATTTTATTTTCATTATTACTATAATAAATCCCCCTTCACCCTGCATCCTGAGTCCTCACGTACTTGTATCGTGACACATACATTTTCTATGTACACTTTAACACTTGCTGACTCAAGCATGAATCTAGGGGACAGATCTCAGGACAGGGGTTTCAGATAACTATAGGTCCTGTATGATATCTTCAGCCTGTGTAGTGCACAAAAGTACCTGGTAGACAGATGTAGGTGCATCGGTGAAGTTGGTGGTACCGCGGTCAGACAGTATATAGAGTTTCAGGTCTCGTACCAGAGCGATGTCTGAACTTGAGAACAGACCGTGCTCCACTTGCACAGGACGACCCTTGAATCTAGTCCGCGCCACATTCCATATCCTCACAGTTCCGGGTCGGGTGCTTCGACACACCACATACCTGATTCAGAGGGAAATCTTAAAACTTAACATCAAAAAACAGTACCGTACAAATAACATATAAAGCATTTTGGTATAAAAGTAAAGTCAAAATATTTAGGCCTGTATTAAACATTCATAAACTGAATTAGTTCAATTTGGATTTGCGCTTTCCTGTCCATATGATCTGTCTTGTGTGCAATCCCGATTCCAGTTATCCACCAGTGCGCGGTTCATGTTTTCATCGGCCACGTGTTTTCATGTCATGTCTTGCGCTGTGTAGCACAGCTTATGCTTCCACTGACTGCGTGCTTTCTTGTCGTTTTGTTTTGTGTGAATTCGCGGCTTATGAGTGTCTCATTGGCTGCATGTTCATGTCATGTTCTGTCTGAGCACATGGCTTGTCACATGTGTTTCTAGTGCCATGTCTCTCCTGTTTATTGTGTAACCCCACCCGTCTTGTTTCCTTGTTATTGGTTTGCTTTGCCCCACCTGTTCTCCCTTATTACCATCCCTGTTTGTTCCCTATTTATTCTCCCTATGTTTGCTGTCCTGTGCTGCTTCGTCGTGTGTCGTCAAGTCAAGTTTTCCCCCTCGGAGTAGTTTTGTTTGTGCTTTTGTTTTATTAATATTATTATTATTAATAAAGCCCTTCTTTTTGCATCATTGGGTCCTCGCCTCTTCCCTTCACCCCACACACTAACAGTATGAATATAGTTACAATATGGCTGTGGAACAAGCAATATTTAGTTAGTTAAAATGTATAAGATTATAACAAATTAAATGTACAAATTACAAATGTATAAACCTGGTTATTGTGCATTTAAAACACATTCAGTTTATTAGTACTGTTAACAAAATCTATTCCATTTAATTTATATGTAACTGCCAAGTTTTGGTGATTAAGTCTAGTTTTGTTCACTATGTTTTAGACATAAAAAATTTACGTTTAATATCTTTATTGGGTGCTTTAAGAACAGAATTGCGAATATTTTGCATCATTTGATTATGTAAACAAACGGGTGAATAGTTTTTTATTTAACCAGGTTCTGTCCAAAATAATCAGTTTGTAGAAAAGAACTGGACTTCCCATTATTGTCTAGCTTACAGTATTATTATTATTATTTACATGTTGAGCAAGCAATCTCATTGGCTGCAGGATCAGCAGAGGCCAATCAGCTTGTGGCACACGATACAAATGTGATTGCTTGCAGATTGCATGTAAAGGACGGATCAGCCTGCACTCACTAAAGTTTCAGGACTGGTATACTAGATATTTTCCCTCTCAATCTTGAATACATACAGAATCAGAGTCTTGAATCTTACAGAATCACAAATGAATTGTTATTAATAAAAAGTTTAAAAACAAACAAGTAAAATGGCTGCAAATGGCTGATCATGAAATATGTCTCCTGGCAGCTCATTGTTTTTTATGGTAATAAACAGACTGTCCATATGCATGCAAGCTATTTAGTGGACTTTGTACCTTGGATATCTCTGCATAGTTACAATCTCCGCAGTGCCGTCACTGTGAGCTTTGTGCACGTTGTATGTGAGCGTTTGGTCATTTATCCTGGATCCCAGGTTCCATGTGCGTAAGAATTGCTCCCCGGCACAAAACCCCACACAGTACCGCAGGTCAGAACACACACCTGCGACATGAAGAAAAGAGACAGATATGAGCAAATACATGTCTGCTTACAGCTGAATGAAAAATAAAACACAAACAATAAACATGACTAAAACTGTTCCTGTGCCACATGTTTCAAAGCAGTAAAAGAGCTTGTAAAGCATAATTCAGTTTGCTTTAGAGGCATTATTTGCCTTAATTGCATATTCAAGTAAATGTATCTACTGTCAGAGTTATATAGTAGTGGACAAAAGTGTTCGGAAGGTCATTGTTTTTAATGACCTGCGGGTCTGATTAAACCAACAAAATATTTACAGGTTTTATTTCACTATGTAAAAAAAGTGCTTAGAAAAACAAATAGCTCACAGAAAAAAGCATACAGTTATACAGCATAATCAGTTCATAATCATATTTCGCTGGTTCTTTATGGTTTTTGCATGTGTTCATAATTTCTTTGCATGAAAGGCCGACCAAAAATTATGTCTGCGCAATTTCATTGCGTTATATCAAATAAAATAATTGACTCCAAGCACAGTAATGCAATGCGCTTACAAAATCTTTAACAAATGTTTAATAATATGTCGGAAATTTTCCTAAGCCATACATTATTTTTGGCCACTACTGTTTTTAACCATAAACACCGCAGGAAAACATATTTTGCATTAATAAAATTAAGCCTATATTAGGATATTTTAAATTGATTGCATTGTGCCAATTTTTGCATGCCAGTCAATAACAGTCAATATTGAATCAATTTTCTGAAGGATGAGTGAAAAGCTATTGTCTGTAAACAATCATTTATTGCAAAATATATATTTTTAATGTATTATTTAATCATCACCTAAAAAACTATGATGATATACTGTATATATAAATTGTTTAGAATTATATATAAATAATAATATAATATATGTATACTTTTTTGCATTACAGTAACGAGACCATGTGTGAATTCAAACCATGTGTGGTTGTTTTGACAAAAGATTGAATAATGCTGGAAATAATCCAGGTAATACAGGTTTATTGACTAACCACAAGCCAGCAGGCCAGGAAACCGTGCAATGTGTTTATGGTCTTCAGTCTCAAGGTTCCAGATGATAATCTCTGTGGTGTTGCTGTGAGGGGCGGGACAAAAGGCCACAATGTGGGACCCGCCCCCGGCAATGGTGACCTGGGAAATGTAGTCCTGACTGCAACCCAAGATAGAGCGCAGGTACTGGAAGGAAGCTGTGCTGAAGAGTTCAATATGAATCATTTCACCGTGTCTTTTATAGGGGTATCTGTAAAAACCAAAGAGACAGATGTCAAACACTTGCACCATGGTCATTTTTTTTATTATTCCTTTAAATTATTACCTGCAAAAGAGCAGTAAATACTGAGAGCTGATCTCTACAGCTTGTATAGATGCTGCAGGGTGCTGAGCTTTCAATGTGGAAGACACAACTCCAGCTTTAGCATTGAATATTGCTGCATCTCCTCCATCCCTACAAATGAGAATTGGAAATAGCATAAAGTGAGGCTTCAGCTGCAATGAGCAACTTCACAACACTGAAACAAGCCAAGCTCTTGCTTTCACTTCACCACTGTTGGTTTATTTGCTTTTTACATATCATGCGTCTCTGCATAACAATCATTTCATGTGCATATAGTACATTCAAAAGTGTTGAGTTAGTACGATTTTTTTAAGAATTAGAAAAAAAACATTTGGTTACACTTTATTTTATGGTGTCTTTGTCACAGTGTAATGATACATTGAAGTACTGAGTGATAATAATTAACTAAATATTAGGTTTAGGATTGGGGTTTGTTGCATGTAATTATGCAATATTAGCTTCTTAATCAAAACCTGCATTACATTATTGCACGTGCACAAAACAATCTGCATTGAAATGTGTCACAAAAATAGTTTAGATCAGATTGAAATGAACAGGGATAAAAAATAAACTCCAGCCACTCCTTCTTAAAGTGGAAGTCACATTAAGCTTTTCGTTCCATTGACTTGCATTCAAACGCATACGAAAGCAGAAGAACGGAAAAAGTTTTGGATTTAGCTGCATTCCAAACTTCAGGTTTGGTGAACCTTGACCAACAAATTCATATCATGTGAAGACGTGCCCAATTGAAGATCAAGGTGTGAGCTCTTAGCTGAATTGAAAGAATACAAACTTTTTGCAGTAGTATTTTGAATGTATTATTATTTGTTATATGTAGAATTTGTTTTTTTTAAAGGTGCTCTGTGTAGAATTTTGTCTGTACTAAAGCATAAAAACATCATAATATGTTTGCAGAGATTTAGGAAACATGCCTAGTTCATATAGTTGTTTCTCAGAAAATCAATGCTACAGTCAGTTATTCAATTGTAAAATGTGCATTCTGTGTCGGAAATTCAGTTTTGTTTGTGTGATCCTGCCCACTGCCAATTTACCCAATACTATTTCAACACCCCGGGTTGCCAGGTAGTGGAAAACACGTGGAAGTCAGCAAACAAACTGGGTCAGATTCTAGACCTTAAAATCCTCGGCATCCATCTCTATGAACGGGAGCGCATTAAAACCTAGCTAAATCAACTTACAGTGTGTTAGTCTCCTCGCCTTCCATTGTTAATTGCGCTCGCTTTTGTTGCATGTCAATCTGGCAACCCTTGGGAGTGTCAAGTCTAAAGAGGAGGGAGCGGGAGAAACAACTCTCTCCAATATTTTGAATTTTAATTTTAATATTGACTAGCTGTCAATATTAAATACTGCACATTTAAAAAATATTACGCCACAGTGTGTGATGTCAAAGTAGACAGGCACATACAGTTGGAAACAGTTTAAGGTTTAATTCACCTTTCCACATCTTTATCTCACCATTACTTCTGGCGTTTTGCAATATTACCATCTATCCATTTAAATGTGGGCAGTGTGTTTAAATGTATTCCTCTATCTGCGGTCGGAAAGCTGCTGAATTATGAAATTGCCTTTTTGCAGTTTAGTTTCAATAATAGGCAGTTTTTAACTAGGAAGGAAGTGTTGGGTTCTGCCGGGATTTTTTCACAGCACAATGAGCTCTTTTATCACAAAGTATTTGATTCCTAGTGACACAACCTCTTTATAGCTACTACTATTTTGTGAGCTTCTTAGCCACTTTTTGACAGTAGACAGTAGAGAGGACAAAGGAAGTCATTAGGGACAGGGAACATTAAGAGACTGGGACACAACCAGTGCCATATTCTGTCCTTTTGTTCCTCGTATGAATGCAGTATGTGTCCATAGCTCTGGCTACTACTGTTATATTAGTAAAAAACTCAGTCTGTTTCATAGTCAGAGCAGCTGCATGTACAGTATGTGCAACAGTGTTGCTTCCAGCTTAATAGCATTAAAAGCAAAGGTTCATTACTCATCAATCATCTCTCCTGGATAATCCATGCTTCTTAATTGTGTAATGAAACACAAGAAAGATAAACAGCTTCTGGGAAAGCATTTGCAATTTTTTTTATAGCTACAGAGTTACATGAAACCATCAACAAGAAAGGTAACCAGTAACGCAAACACACACACACACACACACACACTCGAGCTGACTCTTAAATAATACATTGTGTCATCAGACAATATAAATCAGTCCGGGAACAGCGGCATTGTTTTCACACATGCCTGGAAATTGGATATTGTAAAAAAAAAAAAAAAATATATATATATATATATATATATATATATATATATTGCTGCCTTAAATATTTAAGTACAATCAACTTAGATGTTTCAGTCAGTTTAACTTAAATTACAAATAAAATGACTTAAAATTAGTTGAACCTTGAATAACATAAAGAAAGTTGAAAATTGCTTATTGATCGTATTATTTTACAGTTATATCTATAAGCGCGTTTTATTTGTTTTGAGCAAATTGTTTTTATTTTATTTTGAGCGCAGTTATACTGTGATGATTAATTAATCCTAATGTGCATGAGTTTATGTGTGCAGTAATATACTAATAACCTGTAGGCGAAGAGAACAAAGTCTTTAACAGAGTGACGAGAGACTAAGATGGACTGGTCTTTGTGGATGGGCTCAAACTCAAGAGTGAGGTTCACGCTGCACAGCAGCGAACAGGACGACGCAAGATCAAACACCTAGGAGACAGAGAGAGAGAGAGAGAGAGAGAGAGAGAGAGAGAGAAAAACAAAGTTCATTCCAATCCGACAGTCATTTCCTTTCATAATATCAGTGATTGTTAAATGATAACCTGTAGGTTACCTTACAGCTAATACAACTTTGTTTATAAACTGACAAATTTTGCAACATCGGCACCATTATTGAACAGATCTGAATCAACATTATTGTCTTTTTAGAGCTGCTTTACAGCTGAACCGAAATCTGTGTGCATGTTGCTGTTTATCCCTGTACAACTGCTTTTATTCTACAATACAGATTCTGGTATTGTATAAAGCGCTATAAAGGTGACTTGACATATACGTTAAAAAATGTAAAAAACTGTAAATGGTTCAGCATCACATTATAGATGCATCTAAAAAATTTTAATATCACGGAAAAGTTATTTGACTAAAACTTTATGTAAAACCTTCATGTAAAAAACTTGAAAAAGTTTTTATATAAATTTTAATTTATTTAATTATCATTTAATTATTTAAATTTTAAATAATTTTAATTATTAAAGTTTTTTTATATTTTTTCATATAAAAAAGTCTTTTTTTATGATTATGGCTTACAGCTCATGAAAATAAAGATAAATCGAAAAAGGATTTACAATACAAAAAAAAGGTTTGTTTCCAAGTTATATTAGATTTTCACTTTAGAAAATAACTGATGAAAAATATTTTTATTTTATGATATGTACCTCTATATGTAAAATATGTTCCTCTGACCAACAAATGAACATAGTGATTTATGATTATGATATAAGCAGAGTTGCCTGGTCCTGGCAAAATGTCCAGCCCAAAACCAAATCAAAAGGAATGAAAACTGGCACAATTTTTCCCTGTGTCCAATCACAGATTTCCACAGCATACAGTGTGTGTATATATATATTTTTTTACATTTATGCATTTGGCACACACACACAGAACTGTGTGGCCAAGGTCTCACCTTAACCATGTGACTTCCATCATAAAAAACCACCAGTAACCGTCCATCGCAGGCAGACGTGACCACAGGAACATCCAAAGACTCCTTCTCCATGTGCAGCACCTTCCCAGAATCCACCTCTCTCACCTGCAGCCAGTGGCCCATCTGCAACACGAGCACACAGTCGTCTAGACAGAGGGTGAGCGAGTCGGCAGCCCAGTCCACTGCAGATCCTCGAGCCCTCGGTAAGGACCTAACAGGCCTCGTCTGCTCATCCAGACGCCACAGATTCAGCACTCCATCAGAGGAGCAGGAAACGATGTGACGCCGACCATGAGCCAGGGCTGTCACAACACTCATATGACCTGGTTAAATATTCGTCAGGGTGTTACGGACAGTTTATTCAGTCATTATGTGATAAAAATCTTATAACATAAATCACTGAATGGAGATGTTCACTCAATTTGTGGACTAAACCAGAAGGCAGACTGGTTTTCACACTGGTTTGGGTTCCCTCTGGAGTTATCAATGGGTTTTCAGAGAGACAGCCTTACAGTTTTAATAAAAAACATCTGTGGTTGAAATGACTTCAACAGACTTGTTATTGTCAGGGCTTCTGGCGCCTCTGAGAGTCTTAGGGGTTTGATGGCAGATGATAGACTTTATTATCAGAGATATAAAGCCGAGTTGGTTTGCAAAGCAACTGTAGCGTCTGGGTTTGTACTCACCTATATACATATAATCTATCTAATACATTCCATGCATTCTGCAACATTCTTAAAATTCAACAGAGGCACACCTTAAACGTGAATTTAGAACTTGCTAACAAGTCGCTACACAAGCACTATAAGAGCTGTCTGCTTACTTCTGCACAACAAATCATTCATTTGTCAAACCGCTTAAACTCACTGCCTTCTTCTGCATGTGGAAAGAGGGCAGTAGTGTTAGCTATTATTTTAATAAAATGCTACTATTTTAATAAATTCAATTTAGAAAACCATTTTTAAGGATTTAACCATTTTTAACACCATATTTAAGGATTGCTAGTAAATTAAGGAATACAAAATGCCATATGTAGAGGGGTATGTGTATTCTATGGTATTTATTAATATTTTGAATTGCTCTTATTTTTACCCTTTCTTTTTGTCATTTTGTTATATTTTAGATTTTTTATTTAGCTTTAATTTCTTTTTATTTCAGTAATTTTTTTAAAAAGTATCAGTAATTTTAGTACTTCAGCATATTTATGTCAGTTCGTTGGCAAGTAAACCTTTCTAAAATTCATTGAAGTTTTTGAATATTTATATTTTACCTGAGCTTTATTTCAGTTACTGAAAACTATTTTTAATAGTTTTAGGCTGTGCTAATTTATTCCATGCGATTTTGTGTACTGACCTTGTCAACTGATCTGTATTTCATTAGACAACCATCGTCATCTGTTTTTGGTAATTTATCAACTTGCATTTTAAAAGCATAAAGTTGGTATAGCTGTTTGTAATTTATATCTCTTCAAGTAATGTTAACCACAGAACTTAATTTACTCAAAAAACCCAAAGCACCGACCTGAAAACCCCTAGGAAATTCCCAAGGAAACCCACGACTCCACAATTTTCCAGGACATAAATGAAGCCAAAATCATTGCCTGCATGCTGATGTTGGGAAAATGAACCCTTCAGATGTCAGGAAACTGAATATGGGTACCTGAAAGGAGTGTGTGTACGAGTCCACCTGGAGGGAGCAGGCAGGTGTAAGAGGGCACAAGAACAGGCAGAGAAGAGCTCTTGCATTGTGCCAACAGATCATGCAAAAAAGAGTATCGTCTTGGGTCTCCTGGAACAACAAACACTGAGATATGAGCTGTGGCTTTTCTTCTATATAGGTGTTTTTTGTTTTTCTTGTGTATAATGTAAAATATGTGATATGTAATGCATGTTTGTGTGTGTACCTGAAGTAACAGGTTTATCTTGAGAAATTATCCGTTCCAAACGGCCCAAGAGTTGAGATGCCAGCTGGCAAGGATCATTCAAGAGCACAGAATGAGAAAGACACAAAACCTGACCCAACACCTTCACATCTAGAAGCTCTCTGTAACACACACACACACACACACACACACGCACGCATGTTGGTATAGGTGGTATACAGGGGCATTCCAGAGGCATAATGATATATTCTATCCCTACCCCTAAAAACATTCTGCAATTTTTACATTTTTCATAAAGAAATAATTTAGTATGTTTATTTTGCGTTTTGAAGTACAAGGACATGAGAATGTCCTCGTAATGTAGAGGACGTGGCCTGAAACCTGAATATACACCACAATACAAGGACTTTGCTTCCTCATAATGTAGGTCAAACCAGTACGCACACGCACACGCACACACACACACACACACACATATAGCCTTAGCATTTTTTTTAAACTTCAAAATATATAACTAGACACTTACTAATCCCGATAATAACAAAAAGTGGTTTAATTATACATAAATGTCTATTTATATACACTCACCTAAAGGATTATTAGGAGCACCTGTTCAATTTCTCATTAATGCAAATATCTAATCAACCAATCACACACAGTTGCTTCAATGCATTTAGGGGTTGTTCCTGGTCAAGACAATTTCCTGAACTCCAAACCGAATGTCAGAATGGGAAAGCGTGGCAATTTTGAGCGTGGCATGGTTGTTGGTGCCAGACGGGCCGGTCTGAGTATTTCACAATCTGCTCAGTTACTGGAATTTTCACACACAACTATTTCTAGGGTTTACAAAGAATGGTGTGAAAAGGGAAAAACATCCAGTATGTGGCAGTCCTGTGGGAGAAAATGCCTTGTTGATGCTAGAGGTCAGAGGTCATGGGCCGACTGATTCAAGCTGATAGAAGAGCAACTTTGACTGAAATAACCACTTGTTACAACCGAGATATGCAGCAAAGCATTTGTGAAGCCACAACACACACAACCTTGAGGCGGATGGGCTACAACAGCAGAAGACCACACCGGCTACCACTCATCTCCACTACAAATAGGATTTTCACGAGCTCACCAAAATTGAACAGTTGAAGACTGGAATAATGTGGCCTGGTCTGATGAGTCTCGATTTCTGTTGAGACATTCAGATGGTAGAGTCAGAATTTGGTGTAAACAGAATGAGAACATGGATCCATCATGCCTTGTTACCACTGTGCAGGCTGATGGTGGTGGTGGTAATGGTGTGGGGGATGTTTTCTTGGCACACTTTAGGACCCTTAGTGCCAATTGGGCATCATTTAAATGCCACGGCCTACCGGAGCATTGTTTCTCTGATGCTACTTCCAGTAGGATAATGCACCATGTTACAAAGCTCAAATAATTTCAAATTGGTTTCTTGAACATGACAATGAGTTCACTGCACTAAAATGCCCCACAGTCACCAGATCTCAACCCAATAGAGCATCTTTGGGATGTGGTGGAACAGGAGCTTCGTGGCCTGGATGTGCATCCCAAAAATCTCCATCAACTGCAAGATGCTCCTATCAATATGGACCAACATTTCTAAAGAATGCTTTCAGCACCTTGTTGTATCAATGCCACGTAGAATTAAGGCAGTTCTGAAGACGAAAGGGGGTCAAGCACAGTATTAGTATGCTGTTCCTAATAGTCCTTTAGGTGAGTGTATGTATATCATATATTTATATCTAGGTCAAGGCACTTGATGTTCAAGTCCTTCTAAGTAAATTCTGTTTATGAGGTGCAACATCAGGTGCGTTCAAGTCACTTTCGGGTGTGCCTTCTCTTAGGCCACGTATACACAAAGCCGGTGCATTCCCTATCCGATCATAAACATGGCATCGTCTCAAGAAATATCAGCGTCCACACGAAGCCACTAAAATCGACTGAGAACGGTGTAGTATATCTGCCAGACCAGTATGGGGCGCTGTAATTCTGCCACAGATATACACTATACACAGAGAAGAAGACTTTGAGCATGCGCATTGTTGTTGCTGTTCAGTGTTGCCAGATTGGGCGGGTTCCCGTCCAATTAGTCTCCTTTTGGTCACATCCGACCGGGAAAAAATGCATTGGGCTGGTTGATAAAATTTGGGCATAAAACTGCGCAAAAAATTTTCATTATTTATAAGAGTACGCACTTTGGGCTGGTATTTTTTTAAATAGGCGGGATTTAAGCTGTAGTTGAGCTGGAAATCTTCAGTCCAATCTGGCAACACTGTTGCTGTTACGTGTGACGCAGCCGACACGTGATGTGATGACGTCATCGTTACACAAAATATACGGATTGGCCGTCCACACGAGACCGCAAGGGTGTCGGATTCAGATCTATCCACTTTAGGATCCGGTCTAAAAAAAAGAGCGGATTCAGTCTCCCAAAACGCCGGATCCGTGTGGACGAAACGCCAATCCGATAAAAAATGTACAGTGATACGCGTCTATGTGTGGACGGGCCCTAATTAATTAACTGCACAAAAATACTCTTTGTCTAGAAACTCTTTGTCTTTTTTTTATTAATTTATGAGCCTGACAATGTTCACTGCTTAATACCTGCCATGCCATGTTTGTCACTAACACACCCTCAACTCGTAAACAAACTCGGGGCTTAAAGAAAATCCAGAGCTTGATACTAGTATTTACGACTTTGTGGTGTCACACAACACATGACTTGAACGCACCATTTCGCTGTTCTATCGCAACAACATCAAACAGCTATTCCTGCCAAACACACTTGTTTGGTGATCATATCTTCGTACTTATCCGGTATGACGGCAGCTTTAAGGTCCTCCTCGACATGATAGACGGACAGACCCCAGAGTTTATGCAGCAGGAACTCGTAGTTAAACAGACATTGTGTGAGCAAGGGAATAATTTGCCCTGAGTTGATGTAATGATACGGCAAACAGTGGAGTTTGCGCAAATTAAATTCATAGCATCTCCTTCCCTTCTCCTTCCTGATCCATGCTAGCGGCTGAAAAACCTGGCTATTTGGGACATTTCCATTAAAGTAATCTGCAAAGTCTGCATGGACAGCTTTTATCGAGTCTTCTGTTGGTGGGTATCGCTGCAAGACGACGCGGCCGAACTCCGCATGAGTCCAGCGCAGCACCCACGTGCCGTCACTTTCCACTTCATTGACGTAATCCTTCAGACTGTGCAGCAGTCGTGCCACAAACGCATAAGGCACTGGGGAGTATTCGGAAACGGGAAGTGTCTGATGATGCAAAACAGCCATCTCACGTGTGACATTACCATCGCGTCCCAAAAGCACTAAAAGTTCCTCTTCGGTCACGCCAGAACAGGACAGGGATACGAGCAAAGTCAAACGTCGTACCAAACACGGCCCATGCTCTTGCTCCAAGCGAACAAGGATGCTCATGAAAAGTTGATTTGCATCCGTAGGGATGTTGAGGCTCTCTTTTGGTGTGAATGAACTCCATTGTCTGGTCTCAGTATAGGCTAAATTGAGATAGAGAGGGGATGGACAGGATAGACAGGACTGGAATAAAACACTCCACTGGTTTTCGGTAAGCTGGCGAAAATCTGAAGCTAGTCTGGAAGCCAGTTCTGATGCGATCTCCTCTCGGGGAAGAGCAGGTAGGGACAGGACAGTGACCTTGACCTCGGACTGAAAGAGACAAAGAGAAAAGGAATTCAAACTGAATACCTTCAAAAACCAATCTTCACTTTGATTTAGTTGAATATTCTGAATATGCAAATTAGTCCCCACTTCCATTTACTCACACCAGCTCAAACCACCTGATCCACTCACTCAACTTTACTGTAGTACGTTTCTAACCAACCTCAAACATTTGAATGGTAGTGCAAGTCCTCTGTGACCCATCTGGATTCTCACCTGTAGAATCTGAGCACATTTCGACTGTGTGCCGGCCGACAGGACAGTGAAGACATTTGGCAGTAGAACATTACTAAGCCAGGAAAGGTCAGTCTCATGTTCCTCACTCAGGTTATCCAGACCGTCCAGCACCAGGGTCAAGGGCCGGTCTTCTGTCACCAGGCCCAACAATGAGCACAGTTCACTGGACAACTCTGACAGTGACTGGGAGGAAAAAATAGACTGTATTTCATAGTGCAACACTATCTATTTCATAGATAAGAAATCTCATAATATCATGTATCCATTACGGTTTAAAACACCTTATGAATATTTTATTTATCTTCAAAAAATGTCTGTACCTCAGATATCTCTGTTTTGAGGCTATAGATGTTTGCTAACTGCAGACACAGGGTCCGGAGGAGCAGACGCACGTTTCTGCTCTCAGATGTCAGACCCACAAAGCAGGTCAGCACTTTAACATCCCTAATAATTAATCACAATAATCCAGATTAATCATCATATCAGAATGATTTCTGATCATGTGACACTGAATACTGGAGGAATGATGCTGAAAATACAGCTTTGATCACAGGAATAAATTACATTTAAAAAATATACTGAAATATAAAACAGTTATTTTGAATTTCAATAATATTTCACAATATTACTGATTTTATTATATTTTTATCAAATAAATGCAGCTTTGGTGAGCAGAAGAGACTTCTTTCAGAAAAATTAAAAAAAAAATTATCGTTAGTGAATTTTTTTATAACTACTTTAAAATGTTAAAAATTGTTTGCCTACCCAGGTATCCAAGTAGGCATGAGTTGTGCCAGTTTGGCGAGTGTCACGCTCTTTCCAGACCCCGGTTCTCCCAGTAACAGCACAGCATTCTGGGAGGACGATGATACTTGAATTGCATGCTTCACTTCCGTCAGAAAGTCGTGCCTGAACACATAGCCCTGCGCTCTAATAAGGAAAAAGAAAAAATATTCTTGTTGGAATTCAAACTAGTCAAACAAAATGTAATCATATTAGATTTTGGGACTTACGTTGTTTTCCCAAATCTGACATGACGCAGAATCTCTTCTTCAACTTGGAGTCTGGAAACCTCTTTTCTCTGCATGTCGAAGGAGCCTTTAGCCTGACGGACCTGCATAAGTCTGAAGCAACACTTTGAGAACACAGACAGTGATAAAGTAAAGTGAGATGACAGAAACGTCTTCTTACCTGTTGAGGGATGCAGTGACAGTGCGCTGGAAGTGTGAGCAGAGCCGCTCAACATAGAACTGATGAGATCTGTTGTGTTTGGCACTCAGACCTTTCCTTCCCCAGCTGATGTTTGTCTCATGGATATTAGTGTGTCGCAGCTTGAAAATAATACAAATACAAGATGTTTACATATGTACAACAATGTTTTATAAATTCAGATTAACTATGTAGCATATAGTTATATAAACCATTTTGAAATATCTCTGAAAGATAGATAGATAGAAATAATATAGTTAAAATAATAGTAATATTGTGAGATATTGTTACAATTTTAAATAGCATTTTTCTATGGTGAATTTTCCGCATCATTATTTCTTCTGAAATTATTCGAACATATGATGATTTGCTACTCAAGAATAATTTATTATCATTGTCAAATGTTGAACACAGTTGAGCTGTGTAATATTTGTGTGGAAATTGTGATATTTTTTCAGGATTCTTTGATGAACAGAAAGTTCAAAAGAACAGCATTTATTTGAAAGGGAAATATTTTGAAGAAATATAAATGCATTTAATGTAAAAAACAAAACAAAAATCTAACATTTTAAAAATAGTGTGAATGTAATAGATCAGTGTTTTTCAACCAGTGTGCCGCGAGAGATCGCCAGGTGTGCCGTCGAAATTTTTTATTATTGATTATTAGATGTCTATCGCTCACTCCGTCAACAACCGAGTATCGTGAAAGATTTTTAGCATCTTCGATCTTCGGTTGTTGGTGTGCCTTGTTATTTTTTCCAATGAAAATATGTACCTTGGCTCAAAAAAGGTTGAAAAACACTGTAATAGATAGATTAGAGACAGACCTTGAAGTGGATGTTGCGTATAAAGCGCTGCTGAGCTTGATGTAAGGTCTGGTTGATTTCAGGTCGTCCTTTGTGTAGGTCTATAAACAGTGATGCGTATTCATTTTTCAGATTGTACAGAAGGTCAGTAATGATCCTCTTGTAACAGTGACTGTACTCCTCTGCTGGCTGCTTCCCTCCAAGACCCTGCTCCACTTCCCAGTCCAACACTGAAACATATGCAACGATTGGCTTGGTGATTTAAATTAGACTTTTTTACATCCATTTCCAAGACTGACTCAAGTAAGACGAGTACAGGCTTCATCTGCATCTGTGATTGACAGATGTCTGCAAAACACCTGTTCTAAGCAGACGGCAGGTGGCTTCTTCTCCAATGGCCTCATGTCCAGACCTCCACAGCACGTTCCACAGTTTCACACAGGAAGAGCGCCAGGCCTTCCTTCCCAGCTTCCTGCGATGCCCATCCCGGCTGAGGAAGTCAGGGTGATGTGTGCTATTATAAAATAAAGCAAACAAAAGAAGAAGCAAAGGTATCAGAATAAAATGAGCTCTAGGGAGAAATCAGAGAAAACCACTGGCCAAGTGGGAACAGTTACAGTCGGCATGCATGAAACCGAAGTTGTGATAGTCTTCTTCCTTATTGTGACATATATACAAGTGAATCGGCTTCTCAAACAAGAAAAAAAAGTAGGACGGGACTTGATTTTGACCATTTGAGACGAGATGAGAGGAGAGGAGAGGAGAGCTCAAACTGTAGAGTGGGATTTTAGAAGGAGGGGCTTCATAGAGACAAGAACTAAACAGAGCGATACTGACAGACGGAGGAGAGAGGTGCTGCAATAATGTCAAATATGTGAAAAATAATGTGTTTTTTGAACATTCAAGCGTGAAAACCTGTTTGAGTAGAGCCATAAAAACAAAACCATAAACATGACAACTGCATCAATACAAGTTGTATTGTGTCTACCATCACTATTCTCTGCCATGGGAACCAAACAAAGAGAGTTTGTAAAGCTCAGTAACGACAGTAGCAATTACTCCTTTGTTTTCAACTTGTTTGCCAGGTAATTCCTGATTTGTAGATATCAATTTCTAATCCTCAGTGCTTTGGCTGTTTATGTTCAATAAATGGAACGGATGAACTAACTTGCTTTTACAAATAACATACAATAGTCAGAGTGAAAAAGGTACTTGTTATGTGATTATGTCACTAAAGCACACACTTACCTAACAGGAAGCAAGCGGTACACAGCAGGAATTGTGTTTTTATCCAGCTTATACCATGTCTGCAAGAGAGTCGAATCCTGGTCGTAGTCCATCCAGCTCCTGGCCAGCTGTGTCTCGTCTCCATCCGACAGGGAACTGCTGGAGATCGAGTTCTCACTCATGACGGCAGAACTTTGCGAAGGTTCCTTCTCCTCCGACAAAATGGGTTCCTTATCAAGGATAAAACTCCTACTGTCACCGGTGCCAATACTGGACTGTGACTCAACAGCCAAGTCTGACTGTCTCCTGGACAGCTTCTTTTTGCTTCTCTCTAGCAATTTTAAAATGGCTTCAAAATCTGCTTGGGGAATGGTTTTCGGCAGTGACCGTACCTCATGCTTCTGTCCTGTGAACAGCTTCAAGACAAGGAAAAATACTTCAATACTGATAACAAATACAGTAATACCTTGAGATACGAGCGTCCCGACATACGAGTATTCTGAGATACGAGCAAACCTTCAAGCTAATTTTGCTTTGAGATACGAGTAAATATTTGAGATATGAGCAGCTTACAGACGCCAACGCTAGATGTTCAGCACTCGGAGCAGCTCAAGCTCCTCATTTATGGGGTAATTGCATATGATCTCCACTAGAGGCAGCTTGGTTTTACAGCGGGAGGTTACCGGGGGTGACGAGTGATTCACGAGTATTATGCTGGGAGCAGCACGAGTTATGAGTGTTCAATAATAATAAATATGAGGTTCTGAATTTATCCAATACACAACACGGGAAGAAATACTACACTTCTGTATTGTGTTTGCGTAATCTACGTTATCCCTCCTCCTCCACACATGCCGTCATTAGCCGCTACTGTATCGTCTGTCTCGAAGGTAAGAACTATAATAATTAAAACCACATTTTATTTTATATCACAGGAATCCTTATATACTATGAAACATTTTGTGTGTGTGTGTCTCTATAGCAATTAAAAACATGTTTTTTCCGTTGTTATTAGCACTAATAAGGGAGTTTTAGAGGGCCAGAACAGATAAAAACTTTTTTCTGTTATTTCTTGTGAGAAAAAGTGATTTGAGTTATGAGCTGGAACGGATTATGCTTGTATCTCAAGGTATTAATGTATTCAACCCCCCCCCCCCCCCCCCCCCCCCCACGAGACTCTCTTGGAATGTAAATAAACATATTGTAATCTTACAAAAAAGTCTGGCCCCTCGGTCTCCTGACAACACCTAAGTGTCTCCATGTGCATCTCTGCCAAATCATGATGGTCTGAAACAGGATCTCCGACTCCTGCTCGCAGGTCTATCATCCTGAAATCATATCCTCTCTGTTTACAGTGTAGATACAGCCGAGGATACACACTCTCCATCAGTGCGCTGCGCTCTGAGACCGTATCTACACACACACAACACAACATATTTTATGTGCAGCTTCATTTTCATTTCATTTAAATTATAATATTCAGTCATTTATTCAACTAGAATGCATACAATTGAATTACAGTAAAATATATTTATAATGTAATTTATATTTCAAATAAATGCTATTCATCAAACTTTATATTCATCAAAGAATCCTGGTTTCTATAGTCTCTGTTTTCAACAATAATAATAATATGAAATGTTACTTAAGTATCAAATCATCATATCAGAATGATTTCTGAAAGACTGCAGGAATGATGCTGAAAATTCAGCTTTGCATCGCAGGAATAAATTACATTTGAAAATATACTAAAATAAATATAATATATTAAAATAAAAATAATAATTTTCACAATATTACTGTTTTTACTGTATTTTTGACAGCCTTGGTGAGCATAAGAGACTCTAACAGACAACAATTCATTTATACCTTTATATCCCCCACACAGATAGATCATGAATCTCCTCTGTTTAAAATGCAACGATGAAATGCTGTCATTGTTTGAGGTGTTTGGAGAAGAATGATGTTGCGGTTTGGGATCTCTTTCATCTAATCTTTGTTTGACGTCAATATCAGCTGATCTAAACGGTCCCTCAGACAGCGATCCCTGTCCATCCGGAGCCTCATCTGTGCATGAAGACGCGTTTTGAACAATCACTGCACCCTCTTTCTTTTCTTCCTCCTCCTCATCCTCTTTTTCTTCCTTGTCCTCATCCTCTAGCGGCACGAGACTCTACAGGACAAGAGGAAAACTGTTTGATGAAACCTGGTGCTTTAAAAAAAGTAATGAATGTCTATAAAGCCACATCATTCCTACATAAAACTCTGTGATTAAAATAAATGCTTCAAACTGTAGCGCATCATACTAACCTTGAACAAAACTGTTTTTGTCAAAACAGCTCCTTTCTCCTCATGAAATGAATTCTGAGGGATTCCCTTTGAGTGACGCTGATGCAAATGGTACTGGACAGAGAAATTACCCAACTTAATAATCATTTAATTTTCATTATTTACATTTTCCATTGTTCCATTGTGAATTTCTCAAACTCGCTAATATTTATGATCTGATAATCAGCTTTTTGGCCTTTGGGTTATTCAAAAATGACATAGTGAAGGATACTATTCGGAAATCCATTGCCGCTTGTATATATATATTCTTTCATTTTTCTTATTTGTACCTATATTATTTTCTTTGTCTTAATTTTCATATGTTTCTTTGTCTTATTTTTCATATGTTCTTCTCCCTTTCTTATTTGAATGATTTGTAAAGAGTGATTTATAATCAAGTTAGGGATTTTTATTAATTAAAACCTTTCTTTACTCTTCTGTGTTTTTCCATCGAGTAAGGATGAATATTGTCAGCACTTCTCAACAGATAGAGAATGTTATCAGAATGTTTTGGTTTATAGTTGAAGCCTGAGCCGAGTTCAGCCTTGGAGAAGCTGTATGTGTGTGTGTTAATATGGTCAGTATTGGTGAGGTGATTAGCTGGCACCATAAAACTTGTTGTTCTCGACAAGCCACGTCACGAGCCCGTCAACCACGTGATCAACGAAGATATGCTTCAGACTGTCTGCTCTCGAGTGGAAAATTACTAGTTTTGTTTTTCTTTCTTTCTTAGCCAATCAGAATCATTTAAACGTCATCATTGACGTAGTTAGCACCCTCTGTTAGAGTATAATTGCAGTAACAATGTTATTGTATTTGGGGCGGCCTACGAACTCCTTGTGAGACCTGAAGCTGGCTTCTGCTGATGAAACTGCAAACTAAACTTCACTAAAATTTCTTCTATTGACTGCACTTCTGACTCCTGGTCTTCATTCAACATATCTGGTCCTCGGGTCTTAACTGTAAATTCCCCTACAATAGCAATAAACTCAGTTTAAGTCTTACAATCCTAAGTATTTTAAATGGAATAGTCATTATTAATTATCTATCCGAACCCGAAATTAGGCTTAACCCAACTTAACCCAACAGGGAATTTTCTCAGAAATTTGGCAAATATTCTGGCAAAAATTGAAAATTCATATTACTTAATATGTTCTTCCAGGAACATTAACAGTATGTTTGTTTAAAGTTATCTAGCGTTTAATAACATTCTCAAAACGTTTGCATAAAATCGCTATATGTTGTTCATGGAACATTTTTTCCATATTACCGGTAACGTTCCCGCAACATTTAAAGAATTATAACATAGAATGTTCATTCATATATAAAGAAAAGTTTTTTTAAATAAAATAAAAATGTAAACAATGTTTTGAAGATTCAGAAAGAATGTCTTCATAACAACGTTCTCAAAACGTTTGCATAAAATCGCTATTTATACGTTGTTCATGCAATGTTTTTCACATGTTACTGGTAACATTCCTGCAACGTTTGAAGAATTATAACATGGAATGTTCATTCATATATAAAGAAAATAAAAGGTTTTTAAAATAACTTTAAAAAAACAATGTTTTGAAGATTCAGAAAGAATGTCTTCATAATAACGTTCTCAAAACATTTGCATAAAATCGCTATTTATACATTGTTCATGCAACGTTTTTCACGTTACTGGTAACATTCCTGCAACGTTTGAAGAATTATAACATAGAATGTTCATTCATATATAAAGAAAAGAAAAGGTTTTAAAAATAATTTTTAAAAAGGATGTTTTGAAGATTCAGAAAGAATGTCTTCATAACAACGTTCTCAAAACGTTTGCATAAAATCGCTATTTATACGTTGTTCATGCAATGTTTTTCACATGTTACTGGTAACATTCCTGCAACGTTTGAAGAATTATAACATGGAATGTTCATTCATATATAAAGAAAAGAAAAGTTTTTTAAAATAACTTTAAAAAAACGATGTTTTGAAGATTCAGAAAGAATGTTTTCATAGCTTAAGTCAGCAAGATGTTCTTAAAACCTATTTTTGTGAAGTTGTTCATTCATCTTTCAAACTTACTTTAAGGTGAGCTGTGATTTCCAGCTCTGTTTCCACACTCACTCTGGATGATGGAACGACTCGGCGGCCTAAAGGGTTTTTCTATTAAGGGAATCGCACAATATATTAGCACTTAAAACTTATAACGTACAGATTAGGATGTATTCTGAGTAGCATGAAATCTGGAATCTCTTATTCCTCATGCACCTTCTTCCTGACGGATCTGTGTGGATCCCTCAGAGCCTGGGAGAAGAACAGCTCCTGAAGTCTTTGGGCTGTGGTTTGGCCGTTGGTGTGGTGATCCTGAACAAGTCATGCATCTTAAATGAGGGAGCAACAATGTGTGCTACACAAACAGCTCCAATGATTGGCTTCCCCCAGTAACACAAGAAGCCGAATTAGCAACACTAAATTAACAGATTGTGTTACAGCTGATGCAAAGCTTTCCAGTGCGAAAGAAGAAAACCGTCACAGTGTTTTAGTTTGTTAAAAAAGGACAAATATTGACAAACCAATGAAAAAGCTTACTAGTATTGCTGACTTCCCGTTGGAAATTGGAGGAAGGTTGACAACTTCATTCTCCTGTAAAACAGGACTTATTATATATGTACTTATTATACAGGCTTTCCTGTAGCTCAATCAGTAGAGAGTGGTGTTTTCAACGCCAAGATCATAGGTTTGATTCCCAGGTAAAGAACTGATTAGAATGTTGATGTGTTTCTTGAATGCAATGTAAGTCCAAATGCATAAATATATGAGAGTGTACTTGATTATGAGAGTTGACTGTCTATTTATGTTAATAACTAACAAGATGATATGCTTTTTAATTAAAGTTCAGACAAATAAATCACTGGTTTTACCACATTACAATTTACTTACTTTAATATTTTACTTTAATTACAATTTAATCACATTACTCATTTAATTAAAGGAGAATAATTCAGGCACAAAATATATTGAATTGAAAATACAGTCTTACTGATTTCTGCTTATTTCTTTTCGGTACAACTCCGTTTCTGTAATATGTCCACATGGCACCGGTTAGATTCTTCTGAACGTCACATAATAAGAAAAGTTGGATCCATATAGTGCGGTCGCAGATGCGTCTCCTTTAAACTGCGCTTATATGCATCTCATCTGGGCTGATCCAGGAGCGTCTCCTCAGTGACGCTCAGCTTCCGCCAGGTGGCGCGCTGAGCGTGTCGTCATCACACATTGCCATGGAAACAGTGGAAGCTCGCGGGATTTCAAACTTCTGTCACACTTTATATACCGTACATACATTTATATATATATATATATATTTTTTTTTTTTTAATCTTCATACGTGCATTTTAGTTTTATTATATTTATTTCAGTGTTTGTTTTTAATCAGACTTTTTTTTCATTGCAATTCCTCTATATTTTATTTAAACTTATTTAAACTGTATACTTTATTTAAAAAGTATACACACACACATATGCGTGTGTGTGTGTGTGTGTTCTATTATATATTTTACTATACTGTTTATTCAATTTTTTCTGTTATTCAGTATTTTATTTTGTTTCTTTATTTCCCTATTTATAATTTCATTGTTATTTTTTTCTGTCGGTCATTGTTTTTAATGTATATTTTATTTGTCTGTTTCTGAGTATTTTTGTATACTCAATATAGACATATAATATAGAGAGATAAATATTTAATATAAAGATATTTTATATCTATTTTATATCTTTTTACATCTATTCTATTTATTTCAGAATTTGTTTATTTATTTAATGTTTCAATTTCAATTTCAATTTGGAAAGCTTTATTGGCATGACAAAAAAATACATTTTGTATTGCCAAAGCATTAAGAGAACATAGGAAATGGAACATTTAAACATGAACATGGAACATTTGGTAAAGTCTATGAGAAAGGATGAAAATTAAATAAATAAAAATTAAATAATAAGATAGAATACAATTTAAAAAATTAAAAATACATATATATTAATAAACATTAAATATAGTGTTTTTAATAAATATTTCCCTTTCGTTACTTTCTCTCGTTCTAGTGAACTCAGCCTCCCATGATGCTTTGCGGCATTATCGTTCTGCTGAACTCAATCTCCCATGATGCTTTGCGGAACTGTCGTTCTACTGAACTGAGTCTCCCACGATGCCTTACGGCATTGTTATTGTTGTTGCTGCGTCTGGCAACATGGCCACCCTGGCCCACAGCTCCTCCGTGAGCGGCACCCTCAAAACCACCTTAAAAAGGTTAATATCGAACCCGTCTGTCTCCCCGCGAGCACGAACCCGCTCGGAACCGCTGTACGTGATCTCTTTGGAGCGCTACGGCAGAGACGCAGACTTCGGGGTCCGTTTCCCGGACAGTATTTCGCTGTCGGAAAGTCTCTTTGACGCCACGCTCACGGACGGAGACTGTAAGATCCGCGTATCTCTGGATCCCGCACTCAACAGACTCATCAGCGGGAATAAGCTGCACTGCGGCTCCGTCGTCCGGCAGGTGGAGTTCCGGCGCGGGGAGGACGGCGGCTGTGTTCATGTGTGTAGCCTGGAGGTGGACGGTTTCTCCGGCGGGGATGCGGCTCTTCGGGCGCTGTCATCTGTCAACGTGAGAGCTATTCCATGGATGGGAGCAGAGCCGAGCGCTGGCCCTCTCAGAGCCCACAGGAGCTCCTTCCTCCCGCTGTGGAACAATCACGACTTCTATGGAGAGATGTGGAGGGAAGCGATTCCCTCTCATCCCGAGGACTCTGGAGATGAAGAAGAAGCGGATGGTGTGTTTCAGCACTTCAGGGCATCACTCACATAGTTTTCACCCTATAAAATAGCTAACCTTTGAATTATCTTCACTAATTGGATTCAGTCAAATTCACTAAAAATCAAAGTAGGAAAATACGAAAATAAACAAGGTAAAAACAGTAAATATTTAACATTAATAGTTGAGTAAATTTACATTGTGTATAACACATTTTAACATATAAAACAAAGGAATTGTGGAAAAGCACTTTTTATGTGTTTTCCTGAAGGTCAAACTGTAGAGTATGGCGCTCGCAACGGTTTTGGTTCAATTCTCAGCCAAATGAACATCCATGTTAAAAGTCTATTCTATGCATTTAATGGGATGTTCAGGTTTCTTTGGATAGAAGCATCTCCCTTAATGTATAAATGTAAAAAACAAACTGGCATATCAAAATACTTAATTATTTTAGGTCTGTGCAACTGCTTTTGACCATGAAATATACACATCAAATCGACTAACTCGCATAATTTTAATATAAACTTCATCCGCATTTCTTAAAAGCATCGTGAGCTAACATTGTTGGTGGTTTGTGATGCTTTTGTGAAAATCAGCCCAGATTGGTGAAATTGTTTATGAGACTAAATTAGAAAAAGTCACAAAACTTCAAGAAAAACAGCAAATGTAAAACCAAATTGTGACAACTGAAAAATCGATGCACGTCAAATTGACCCGCAACACAAAATAAGGGAATAATTCTCTCAAAAATGATTTACCCTCAACCCTTATGCCTTTCTCTCTTCTGTGGAACTTAAAAGAAGATAATTTGATGAATGTCACAGTATTGACTTCCATTGCATGAACAAAATAAAGACTCAAAAATATATTATTTTATGTTCCACAAAAGAAGGAAAGAAAGCCACCATCATTCCTGTCCCTAAAAAATCATCTCCATCCTGCTTCAATGACTACCGCCCAGTCGCACTTACCCCCATCCTTATGAAGTGCTTTGAGCGGCTAGTCATGCACCACATCAAATCTGTCCTCCCCCCCTCCCTGGACCCCCACCAATTTGCATACCGGTCAAAACGCTCGACCGATGACGCCATTGCCACTGCTGTCCATTCAGCACTCACACATCTGGACAAAAAAGACACGTATGTCAGAATGCTGTTCATTGATTTTAGTTCAGCTTTCAATACAATCATCCCTCAACAGCTCACCCAAAAACTGTCTCAGCTGGGACTCAGCACTTCGCTGTGCAACTGGCTGCTGGACTTCCTGACAGGAAGACCTCAGGCAGTACGGGTCGGCAGTAACACATCCAGCTCCATCATTATGAACACTGGAGCCCCTCAGGGTTGTGTGTTGAGCCCCCTCCTCTTCACTCTGCTGACCCATGACTGCACACCCATACACAACAGCAATCTCTTCATCAAGTTTGCGGATGACACGACTGTAGTTGGTCTCATCACCAACGGCGATGAGACAAACTTCAGGAGTGAGGTGAGCCACCTGGTCAGGTGGTGCGGCGACAACAATCTCTCTCTGAACGTGGAGAAGACGAAGGAGATTGTTGTTGACTTCAGAAGAATGCACACCCAGCACCCTCCTCTGACCATCAACGGTGCGACCGTGGAAAGAGTGAGGAGCACCAAATTTCTGGGTGTGCATATCACAGAAGACCTCTCCTGGACCACCAACACCACAGCACTGACCAAGAAAGCACAGCAGCGACTCTACTTTCTCCGCAAGCTGAGAAGAGCCGGAGTCCCAGCCCCCATCATGCGCACCTTCTACAGAGGCACCATCGAGAGCATTCTGACCAGCTGCATCACTGTGTGGTACGGCGCCTGCAACGCATCCTGCCGCAAGGCACTGCAGCGCATAGTGAGAGCTGCTGAGAAGATCGTTGGTGTCTCTCTCCCACCCCTCCAGGACATCTATAACACCCGCCTCTCCCGCAAAGCCCTCATCATTGCGAGAGACCCCTCCCACCCATCCCAGAGCCTCTTCAATCTGCTGCCATCAGGGAGGAGACTACGCAGTCTCCAGGCAAGGACCAGCCGACTGAAGAACAGCTTCATTCCCCAAGCTGTCAGGGCATTGAACTCCCTCCCGTCTCTGCCCCTTTTCCTCTCTTTTGCCCCATGCACCTGACCCCCCCCCCCCCTACTATTGTTTGCACTGTCTTTACCATCGCGACTTTATCTCTTTATTTCCTTAATCTATTTTATTTTATCTATTATTATTTATTTTTATATATATATATATATATATATATATATTTTTTTTTTTTTGGTGTTGTTGATATATATATATTTTGTTGCTGTTGTTACTGTTAATGTAACCTGGTTGCACCTTGGGTCTGAGAGTTACAGAATTTCAATTCTCTGTATGTATGTGCTGTATATATTGCAGAATTGACATTAAAGCTGACTTTGACTTTGACTTTGACTTTGAAAGGTTTGAAGCAGCATGAGATTGAATAAATGATGACACAATTTTCATTCTTGGGTAAACTTCTCCTCTTACACCCCATATACCATGATGTACCCTTTTACATTTATCCAACACTTTTATTTAAAGTGAATTGCATTCAAGAAACACATTGACATTTTAATCAGTTCTTGCTTTCCCTGGGAATCGAACCCATGACCTTGGCGTTGCAAGCGCCACTCTCTACTGTTTGAGCTACAGGAAAGTATCCTTTCACAAAATTGCCATCCAGGTAGGCATCTCAACCTCTTTATGACTAAATAGGTGTTTCTGAAAACAATCAGTAAGATGAGTGCCATGTACATGATGTATGATGAAGTGTTGCTGTTCATGCATACGCTTTTGTTTCTGATGGTAGATCTCGGGTCCACGGTTTCGCTCGCAGAAGTTCGCCGGCATTTCTTGAGTGGATCACGCCGGTACCGGGGCGCCCTGTGTGTGCGGATCCTTCACAAATCCAGACTGATATATTATGGGAAACCAGATCAAAATTGTGAATGTCCCTATAAGGTGAGAGGTAAAATACGAGACTTCCTTTTCCATGCAAATTTCTGGTACCCATATAAACTTGTTCTAATTAAAATATGTAACATATTTTAACATGTATTCCTTGTCAGAATTTTCTCATCCAAACCATTCAAGTTTCGCATCAACTATTTTTCTCAAAATGATTAGTTCTTGCTATCTTTGACATTGTGAGAAATGCCTAATATCACTTAAGTATCACAGCATTGAAAGTATCTTCTTACGTCAATCTGTTTTTCTCAGGCAGAGCTGCAGGTCGGCGATGGCTCATCCACTGCCTGTGTTGTCCTGTGGAACACCGTCTGTCTGGAATGGTACCGAATCCTATATCCGGGTCAAGTTGTAAGATTGCGTCACTACAGAGTCAAGGAGAGTTACAGCAGCCGCACGGGGCAGGAGTCAGAGCCACACATCGGTAGGAAGAATTATACCCATCTAACATATTAACAAGTTATGACTTTTATGTAAAAAATGAATTCTATAGTATTATGAATCAGGACATAAAAAATCATCTGGTCTTAAAATGAGGTAAAAGCAACTTTAATAATTCCTAAAAATGGTATACAGAGCATGTTTAAAGGAAATAAAACAGGACCCAGAATTGAGCCCTGTGGAACCCCATACAAAACCGGTGCATGAGATGAGGAATAGTGGCTAGTCTCCACAGATAATCAATCCTTTAAATAGGAAGCAAACTAATTTAGCCTGGACCCTGGATCCCAATAAGCTCTAAACAATGTAATTTTAAAAAAATGCAATGATCAAGAGTGTCGAATGCCGCACTGAGATCGAGCAATGTTAGAACGGACAGGAAGCTGTCAGGGTTCTGTCACTTTGGTCTTGTTTCTAGTGTTTCGGTGACAGAGCTCTGACACTGCCCTAGTGTCGTGTCTTCGTGGTGTGTACATGTGGCTTTGAGTCGCGCGGTCTCTTTTGTGCGGGTCATGATTGTCAGATCCCGAGACTTTGGTCTTGATCAGTCTTAGTTTTGTGTCGGGATTCGGACATTCATGACCCGTGTGTTTGTCCTTGTTGTGAGCGCATGGGACGAGTGTTTGGTCGTTCTTGTGTGCTGTGAGTGGGCACGGTTTACGTCATGTGAGTGTCATTGTGTTACCCCGCCCATCTTGTTCCCTTGTTAGTTTGATTTGCCCCAGCGGTTTCCCTCTCATTATCCTCCTCATGTGCTCCCTATTTAATCCCTGTTTGCCCAGGTTTGGTGTGCATCTTGTCAAGTTCGTTTTCCCCTTCGGGGCAGTCTTGTTTGAATTTAGTTTTTTGTTTTTATTAAATAATAATAACCTTCCCTCTGCAATTGGGTCCTCGCTTCCTTGCCTTCCCACCATGACAGAAAGCAATAGGTCATTTAATACTTTGAGCAACACAGACTCTGTGCTTGGGTCTTCAGCCAATAAAGTGTAAATCCCATCCAGCTAGCACACTTCTCATAATATATATGCATTCGGTCTGTAGCGTGGAGAGTAGGCGTCTTTTCTGGCAGTTTGAACACATTCGACCACATGCGATTCTACTCTACGAAAGCAATCCGGTTATATGCGCTTTCGACTCCCATAGAAAGTGGACAAGCGCAAAACGTTTTTAGATGTTTTCGTCCTCTTGTGATCCAATTGACCAAAACGCATCTTAATACCAGGTGTAAACAGGGCCTATGTTCCAGTATATGAATTAGATGTAGAAATTCATAGAAACAGTTAGAAACTGTAGAAACAGTTTGTATTGTACCATCTTCTGTTCATCCTTTAGAGGTTAGTCTCAATTCCAGGAACCCTACTGCTCAAATTACTATAATTCCCAAGAACCAGATTTCTCCAGATTGGGTTTTGCCAAACCTGCCTCATTCATTCATCTGCAGGTATGGACACAAAAGTCACAATCTCAATATCCCCAAGAGTTTTACCTTGAAATCAAAGACTTGTCCACCACAGAGAAATGTATCACATGATTATATTTTAAAGGCAGGAAGTTCCTAGTTGTCCACAAGGCCACATCTGCGAAGTCGTCGGTGTGGTGATCTTTGTTGGTCGACCAGAACGTGTCAGAAAGAAAGGTGAGATTTTTACATTTATGCATTTGGTAGACGCTTTTCTCCAAAGCGACTTGCATTGCATTCAAGAAACACATTGACATTCTAATCAGTTCTTGCTTTCCCTGGGAATTGAACCCATGACCTTGGCGTTGTAAACACTGGTTGAGCTACAGGAAAGCTGTATCCAACATGGTGTTTGGAGCACAGTGAAATATGCTTTATCTTAATCCAATACACTTAAATATGTTTTCCTCACAGATGGGCAAAGGTCAGAGATCAACGAGTATCGGTGGCTCCAACTGGTGGATGGAACATCAGACAAGCCGATCACGATCAAGCTTTTCTCCACATCACAGCCTGATATTCAAAGCCGTGTCTATCCAAGTACCAAGTCACTCTATTTTCTCTTGGTTATTCTCTATCTCTGTGCTGTAGTTACAGACAAACTGTATTGTTTCTTTTTTCAATTTAGTGGCACTGGTTGTCTGCACTAGACTAAAGCTGATCAGAAGTGCAGTTGACAGAGCTACAACTTTTGAGTATCTCACCAACACGTCACTCACCCAGATTTACTGCACAGGTAAACAACACCTTCATAGATCAGAAATATAATATACACTACTGTTCAAAAGTTTGGGATCAGTAAGATGTTTTGTTGTTGAAAGAAATGAATCCTTTATTCAGAAAGGGTTATTATAGGCACGTCGCATTCAAGACTTTGAAGTAAATGCCCATTGCTATGATTGGGTAACAATTTTGCATATTACCGTATTTATTCGAGTACATCGCGCACACGTGTATAACGCGCACCCCTAATTTTCGATTAAAAATCGGTATAAAATTTTGTTTCACACCAAGCATTGTAATTGACAAAAAAACTTTGTTGAACACATGCAGCCATGATAAAAAACATTTATTTATTGTATAACATAAACTAATGAACACAATACCGAAATAGAATTACCGGTAAAAATATTTATTTAAAATCCTTCAACGTCAGATTCCTCATCAGAGACACTAAAGAGTTGCTCCCATTCTTCTGGAGTTAATTTTTCATCAGTGTCTCAGTTGGCAGGAACATCTGTTTCTCCGGTTTCTTCGCTTTCTTCTGCGTCTGAATTCCACAGCAGGTCGTCTTCTGTGCTGTCCATTTTATTACTGATGACTGTCTTCACAAAAAACACAAAATGCCGGTCTTCTCCGTAACGTGTGGGTGAGGAAATGAAGCGGCGAGGGGACGTTTTTTTTTTTCTTCTTCGCCCTCGCGTACAGTGAGAGGCTGCAGCCTGTAAAACTCACAATTCGCCGGTGCCCTCAAAGGACCGGCCGTCAAAACAAACCCCACCCCAGCCCAGCCCTCGTGCATAACGCACTCTCTAACTTTGATTTATTTTTTTGGTAGAAAATTTTGCGCGTTATACTCGAATAAATACGGTAAAGTAATTTTCAACATTCTCACCATTACAGGTGTGGAATTGTTTATAAACAGTTGATAACTGAACGCACAGCGCCAGCTGAAGTGAGTGGGGCTCTACATCCAATGATTAGATTTGATTGGTTTTCGTGGGCATTCGCAAATCAGCCTGAATGAAGACGTGATGCTGTTAATGGCAAAATTAACAAATAATTAATTTAACAACTCAGTCACTTAGATACCGCCGCTTTGTCTAAATGTTTTACGGGCAAAAAATGTCTTACGGGCACCAAACACTTGGATGGTAGTGGCTTATTTGCAGAATTGGTAGAATCCACTGCTATCATTTGCATACATGAAAACAGGCACAGGCTCTCGCCCCGTGATGCCATACAGAGGTGTACGGCCCATCCGCCAGTTCCTTCACTGGCTGAAGCAGGTGGATGAGAGCAGCCTGCTGGAAAGAGCTGTGATTGGAGGATACTTCAGCTACCCACCACTTCCTGTTTCACTGAACAGCTTCATGGAAAACAGACAAGGTGAGAAAAACAGAAAATGACTTGAGAATGTTTGTAGTTTATACAAAGATATATATTTTTGATTGGACCAAGCATAGAACAATGCCCCCTAATTGCAACCTGCTGAGTTTAGCGTAGAATTAATTCATTCAATAATCAATTTATTCAATGTACCTCTTCAGGCATTTGATTCAGTGTCTAATGTTTGTGTGTGTGTGTGTGTGTGTGTGTGTGTGTGTGTGTGTGTGTGTGTGTGTGTGTGTGTGTGTGTGTGTGTGTGTGTGTGTGTGTGTGTGTGTGTGTGTGTGTGTGTGTGTGTGTGCATGCAGGGGAAGCTGGTCTCATCAGTGGAGGAGAGATGAAATTAGAGTGCGAGAGGTTAGATTATAGAGAGAAACGACAGTTTGCTATTCAGTGTGTCATCACTGCAGCCTGCTACCACCATAGAGAGGTACATGCAGAGACCGCAACAAATAACTCATCAATAACACACACTCATATAATAAACCTTTTGGATTGCAGTTTTTTAAGAAGTCTCTCCTGCTCAACAAAGCTGCATTTATTTAATCAAAAATGCAGTAAAAACTGTAATATTGTGAAATATTATTACTGGTTCACATACCTGTTTTCTATTTAAATATATATTTTGAAAAGTCATTTATCTGTCTAGTATGATGGTAAAGCTGAATTGTCATCATCAGACTTCAGTGTCACATGATCCTTCAGAAATCATTCTAATAGGATGATTTGCTGCTCAAGATACATTTCGTTAGTACAGTATTATGATTTATTGATGGTAATAAAAATGACAATATTATCAAGTATTGTGATGCATTTATTCAGGATTCTTTGATGAATAGAAAGCATTGTCTTTGTCACTTTTTTATCAATTAGATGCCTTCTTGCTGAATAAAATCTTACTGACTCCATATGTTTGAGTGATAATGTGCCTCTTTTATATCTCTATTATCTTCACTTTTATAGAACAATGGCCGAACACAGTATTCAAATCTTCCATCGGCTCCACTCAGCCCTAGAGTGCCACGGCAAAGAGAGGGGTATGTGTGTGTTATTTTGGGTTCCTAATTGGGTTTCTGATTGTTTATTTAGCTAGCAGCTTTTTACAGCATCACTGTGATTGTGTGGAAAAGAGACCCTTCTTTTGATTTTCCAAGACAATCGTATGAGATTGGCTTTTATTAAATTAAATAACTAGGTGAACTGACCCTCATAATTTTTTTACCCCAGGTCTGAACCTCACAGGACACCCGTGAAGCGGAAACTTTTCAGCAGTCCTAGCCCGAGAAAGAGGTATAGATAGAGGTCGGATACAGAAGAACTGCTGTTAGAAGAATAATTATAATAATAAATCACTCTTTCTCAGGTTGGCTCCACCACTGCAACCTTTTGCAACAGATGACGACTCAGAGAGGGGTAAGAGAATGCAGTGCCGTCGTTAACCAATTACACAAACCATGCAAATTCTCGGGTGTAAGTTTGCCTATGTTCGTGTCGGTAGTAAATAAACAATGTTTACTTGTTTTGCGTGTAACCTGTAGCAAGAAAGTCTTTTGAAAGCTCCATGGCTTTCATGAAAACTATAGATACACAGTTTTGTATTCCCGCCCACAGACAGTCGGATCAGCAGAGGGTTATTAACAGAACCGTTATTGGCTAGGTTTATTACTGAAAATTATATTGTACTTTGTATACTTGCATTTCCTACTCAAGCAAGGCGGTATTTGACAACCGAGAGTGACGTTGGATGGCAACATGCACAGTGGGTTATGGGTATTTCCAACAGCACCTTTTCGGTTTTCTCTAGTTAGCACATTTTTTCGAGGGTGACTTACCTTTTTAATGCATCCTACACATAATTTTACTGATACCCAGACAGCTAATCATAATATACAGTCTTGTATCTCTCGTCAAAAGCAAATTTGCTCAGATTTGCATGACATTTCTAGTGACATACGGGTGTGTCCCTGCAGATTTTTCTCTGTTTGATGGTGCCATGGAGTTTCTAGTCGGAGAACAGGATGATGACAGTAGTGATGAAGGCGATGACGAAGAGTTCTCGACGGCTCCCACTAGCCCCGTGACCTCACGTCTGGGACTGGCGCGAGTTGCCATTGAAACTTTGCCACGGTTTTTTGTTACGAGCGACGGCACGTTCAGGCTGTTGCCGTGGGGTTGCAGGTTAACAGCTTTCACAAGCTCCTCCCACAGAGAGAGCTGGAGTCGTTTAGCCCCGCCTCCTGCTACACTGGCTACTTCACTCTGACGATGAGAGGTGCTCACTTAAAACACACAATCTGTTTACTTTTGCATGAACAGTGTGAAGTCAAATAGATTGGGATTAAATGTTTTAATCTCCCTTTTTGCGCGTAGCTTTATCAGATGGAGTGATGCTTGATGTTCTTTTTCTGCCTGCTGCCCCGGGAAACTTGCACTGGACGCCCCTCCCTCTTTCACATGACAACTCTTGGGAATCTGTCCTATCACATGGAGGGTTTTCACCACATGCCCCGCCCCCAAGCCCCGGTAAATACAAGTGATACACACTGCAGAGTCACATGACATCCAGCTCCAGCACTCTTAAGCTCCACCTACATCAAGCAATCTCTTGTTAAATATGAAGGCCTCATTTATTTAGATCGAATTTTACTGTAAAAACACATGATTCATAAATCTATTTGCACAAAATGGTGTAGCGAAATCAGCTCAAAGGTAACCGGGGTAGCGGGATCTATGTATATAGTTTAATCATGTGTTATGACCAAATATGCACATAGATCCAGCTTAAAGGGAATTGTGTATATTGATAATTAATCATAACGGATTACAATTAATTATGAATACAAATAGCTTGATTCTAGCAATGAGTTCAAAGCGGCGGCCATATGTGCGCTCATACGGGGCGCGCAATTTTTTTATGAACTTTAATAAAAACCTTCTTCATCGTCATAAAGAAGAATCTTTCATTATCGTACCAAAGTACTTAGCATTGTAGCAAGATGCAAACGTAGAAGTGACTTACTCAAGAATATTAAAGAATTAATCTTGTGTGATTATATATACAGTGTTTTATTAAACAAACTACGAAAACAAACATTAAACATAACATAGACAGACTTAATGGAGAGTGAGAGAAAGAGAGTGTGAGAGAGGATGGAAGGAGAGCGAGAGAGAGGAAGGAAACGGCATTCGTACAGACAATTAAACCTTTGAGAAAACCAGCATGGAAATTCACCTCTTAAAAGGGGCATATAAACTTTAAACGCATTTAGAATTCGTAAACGATGCTTGCATTGGGTTTCTCGTGTGTGTGTCGTTACCAAGCCTTGCGTTGGGAGAGTTGCTTTTGTTGGATTTGAATCGCGGGAGATTCAAATGGCTGTTGTCTGACAGTGTGGTCGCCATAGGAAGGCTCGCTCCCTGCAAGGCCGAAGGCCCTGCTCCCAGGGGAGCAAGATATGCAGGAAGTGTTTCAGGAGAGGAAGTTCAAGAAGGGACAGAGAGAGAACGTTTGGATATCAGGAGTCTTTATAGAAACATTAGGACACTCCCACACCTTGGATGAGGAGCCAATCGCTGGCTTGGAGGTGGATGCTGGGAAATTTCCTTTTGTCTCTGTTCAACCTAATCTGCATAGTTTATGATCCTGTTGGAGTTTCTTTGAGTTTTGATGCAACACTGTTAGAAATTATACAATGCATTTCAGCATTAAACAAAATACAGATTCGGAAAGTGAAGGCTGAACGAATTCAAATGATACCAAGAAAGGTAGAAAGACATAAAGTGGTTTCGTTTAAACGATTATACACATTTAAACATCTAAATGAACTACCTAAAATAACTAAAAAGACTACAACATGGAGGGCATGCATACATACATACGAATACATCAGTGTTATACGAGTTTACATAGTGTATGTAGGCATTATTGTATATTCCATGTGTGTGTGTGTGTGTGTAGATGGTCGGGGGAACAAAGGGTTTTATGGCCCCAGGGCCATAAAATGACCGTGAGTGAGCCTTCAAGTCTCACTCTAGTAATTCAAAAGTCACAATCAGATGTTTGTTTTTGATCGATCAATTTGAGACACCGTCCACACTTCAGCTAATTTGGCTTTCAGTTAGTAAAAATAGCGTAGTATAGTCTTAGAAAAGATGGTTCAGTCGGGTTCTATATAGACCCCCCGCAATTTTATGCCAAAAGATTCAATGTGAGGAGAAATGACGTAAATTTATTTTATAATACTTGTTTAGCTCTTTATTGTGTTCTAGTGATAAAGTAGGTTTACAAGCCGTTTAATTTATAATAATTCAAATTAAAAATGAATTCTAAACAAAAATGAATTCTAACTAAATCCATAAGATGAAGTGCCTGACAGAATCCTTTAAGGTTCTATATAGAACTTTTTTTCCTAAGAGTGATGGGCATGACATAATCTTCTTTCTAAAATACTCTATCTTCACAAAAAAATCACAAGAATTTTATTCATACTCTATTCCATCTACATTTTACATTTCTGCATTTGGCAGACGCTTTTATCCAAAGTGACTTGCTTTTAATTCAAGAAACACATTGGCATTATAATCAGTTCTTGCTTTCCCTGGGAATTGAACCCATGACCTTGTCGTTGCAAGCGCCACGCTCTACTGTTTGAGCTACAATTCCAATAAAAGAGAGGGAGTTTTTCCTCTCTCTTTTTTTAAATCAAGTTTGGTGAAGTTTCTTATATGTGCTCTGATGAAATATAGGTCATAAAATGGAATTTGAATAAAAGTAATAACAAAAAGCATAAACTAGTGATTTAAAAGCAGACATTTTTTAAATTGTATTATTTTTATTTCCTATGGGTAATAAAATAGCTCTGGTTTCTCTTTCTTCTCCAACAGCCGACATGATCGCCACTGCAAATCAGTTGACCAATCAGAGACTGGTGTGTGTGTTAGATGCATGTGCACTGGGAGCAGAGAAGACGGAACTGGTGCTGAACCGTGGATTTCCTTTAAGATGATCAAAGCATTCTTGAGATGGAAGGACACATTGATTTAAAAGGGTATGAATTTATACAGCTGATGTAAACAATCACCCTTGATTTATGTCAGTGAATGAATAGATATATATGTTATTTATTTATTTATTTATTTTATTAACAGAACATATTTTTTCATTTTATTATTGAGTATGGTTCCATGAGGTTTAATATCCATGGTAATAAAATGTTACCACCCAGTCTTGTGTTGCACTGGCTTCCTTGAGGGATTGGCTGTGGTGGACGATATTCAAAGGTTTAAGACTTTGTCATTTTCATAAACAATCTGGCCTTTGATTATGACGTATCTGATGAGCTCCTGATGGCCCCCAAATTGGTAGACCAGATGTTCCCACCTGCAAAAGAGGGAATGAGAACTCAAATTATAACAACTTCCTTAGCAAGTCGCATCAAGAACCAGTCATTATCTGAACCTCAACAACTGATTCCACATATTTAGCCATTTTTATATATTTTTTATACCAATTTGTGAACAGTTTTGGGGGAAGTTACCTTTAAAAGTAATGCATTACAATATTGCGTTACTCCCTGAAAAAGTAACTAATTGTGTCATGTAATAATACTCGTTTACATGTCAAGGTTTTTATTCATTTTAAGGATTAATAATAATAATGTTTACACAACGTAATCAAAGCTTCTGCACTTAAAGCCAATTTCTCTCATTGTGTAGATGTCAGTCAATAAATGGCAAAAAAGTTTGAAAGCAATGTGTTACTTGAAGAAACTAATCTGATCACATTTACATCTATGCATTTGGCAGAAACTTTTATCCAAAGCGACTTGCATTGCATTCAAGAAACACATTGACATTCTAATCAGTTCTTGCTTTCCCTGAGAATTGAACCCATGATCTTGGTGTTGCAAGCGCCATGCTCTACTGATTGAGCTACAGGAAAGTCTTCTTGCATTACATGTTATTAGTTATTCTCAACACTGCTTGTGAACAAAAGAATTCAGTAGTTCTCCCTGTAGATCTCTAGCTAGTGTGTGTGTGTGTGTTTGTGTGTGTATGCGCATGTGTGCAGTACACTAACCGTGGTGCATTGATGATCACAAGGTCTCCCTGTTTCCCGATTTCAAGCGACCCGTGCGAATGTGAACGGTTGAGAGCGTAGGCTGCGTTTATAGTGCTTGCAGCCAAAACCTCCGGCATTGACATCTTCATCATCACACAGGCCAAGTGCATCACCATTGGCTAAGAGAAAAAGATTTAATTATATAGAGCGGTCAGGTCAAAGTCCAAGTTTATTCATAACTATATGATGTGTGTGTTATGGACACCATTGAGCAACAGTAGGCATTGGGATTGAAGTCACTGCCCAGGGCCACTATGACTCCAGCATCAAGCATATCTCTCGCACGTGGAGGAGAAAGCCTTAAACACAAGGAGAATCAAATCCGTGATCTCTTTTATTCATCATTATTTTATTGCATTGATATGACAGTGAAGGAAAAGAAAAGGGCAGGTGAGAACATCAGTGTAGTGTTTTTTTACCTTAATATATAGGCAGTGGTGGGTAGGAGGACCGCTGATGTTTTAGCTTTTGCCATGGCAGCGATTCCATCATCTGTCACTTCTTCTAAATGGCTGATGGCTAAAGCACCAAGTTCAGCCCCAAGCTGTTCGATTGGAGGACAAAGCGCTGATACAAAATTGTGTAAGAACAACACCATTTGAATATTGCAAGAAACTATGCGAGTATGCAAACATACATGTGTGGAGTTCATGGGATGGAGTTCGTCGCCGTGAAAGTTGATGTTGAGGCCCATGTCTTTGCCGGCCTGGAGTATGCAACGCGTAGAGTTCAGATCGAACACGCCTTTCTCACAGAACACATCAATGTTGTCCACCTGCAGATCACCTGAAGCGATGAGCGCTTTTAACTCGGGCAACTGCACTGCCACAATGTCCTGAGTGGCTTCTTCCATAGTCTTCCCTCTGAATACACAAGGACAATATTAGATATGCAAATTAAGAGTTACTGTTCAAAAGTTTGCCATTAAGATTAAGAAAAAAATTTTTCTGAACACTTTTTATTTGATCAATAAAATTGTCAATGTTACAATTTCAAAAACCTTTCTTTTTAAATAAAATCTATCTATATCCATCCATCCATCCATCTCCATCCATCTATAATCTATATCCATCCATGCATCCATCCATCTATAATCTATATCCATCCATCCATCCATCCATCTATAATCTATATCCATCCATCTATCTGTCTGTCTATCTATATCCATCCATTCATCTATCTATCTACAATCTACATCCATCCATCTATCTATAATCTACATAATCAGTTACATTTATATAGCGCTTTTTACCAAGCTCAAAGCGCTTGGGAGGGGGGGGGGGGAATCTCCTCAACCGCCGGTGTGCAGCATCCACCTGGATGATGCGACAGCAACCTGTGCCAGAACGCTCACCACACACCAGCTAAGGAGAGGAGACAGAGCAATGAAGCCAATTAATGTAGGGGGGTGATTAGGGGGCCGTGATGGACCAAGGCCAACGGACAGATTTGGCCAGGGATGAGATTTGGCCTCTTGTGAAGGATATCCTTGGGATTTTTAATGACCACAGAGAGTCAGGACCTCGGTTTAACGTCTCATCTGAAGGACGGTGCTTGTTGCAGTACAGTGTCCCCATCACTATACTGGGGCATTAGGACCCACACAGACCGCAGGGTGAGCACCCCCTGCTGGCCTCCTCACACCACTTCCAGCAGCAACCTAGTCATTCCCAGGAGTCTCCCATCCAGGTACTGACCAGGCTCAACCCTGCTTAGCTTCAGTGGGCAACCAGTCTTAGAGTACAGGGTGATATGGTTGCTGGATACATCCATCCATCTATCTATCTATCTCTCTCCATCCATCTATCTATCTCTCTCCATCCATCCATCTATCTATAATCTACATCCATCCATCTATCTATAATCTATATCCATCCATGCATCTATCTGTCTGTCTATCTATAATCTATATCCATCCATCCATTCATCTATCTATCTATAATCTACATCCATCCATCTATCTATCTATCTCTCTCTCTCCATCCATCCATCCATCCATCTATAATCTATATCCATCCATCCATCTATAATCTATATCCATCTATCTGTCTATCTATGTATAATCTATATTCATCCATCCATTCATCTATAATCTATATCCATCCATCCATCTATCTGTCTGTCTATCTATCTATAATCTATATCCATCCATTCATCTATCTATCTATCTATCTATCTATCTATCTCTCTCCATCCATCCATTCATCTATAATCTACATGCATCCATCTATCTATAATCTATATCCATCCATCTGTCTCCATCCATCCATCCACCTATCTGTCTGTCTATAATCTATATCCATCCATCCATCTATCTGTCTGTCTATAATCTATATCCATCCATCCATCTATCTGTCTGTCTATAATCTATATCCATCCATCCATCTATCTGTCTGTCTATAATCTATATCCATCCATCCATCTATCCAGAGATCTATTTGAGGACTACAATAGAAACTACATGTACATTTTTAAATTACCAACAAAACTGCTAAGAACATTTTAGTCTATGATCAAATCTTTGGTAGAGAGTATGTACAGGGGTACAGCATGGGCTCCGCAGTATGTTGCCGATATCCCAATTGGCAGTGCCATTCTCGCTGAATCGATCACCCTCAGCATCTTGAGTTCAGTGTCCAGCTCAAGTCCATATCCGCTCTTACACTCCACCAGCGTGGTTCCCGCTCTCATCATGCGCTCCAGACGGCTCTTTAACCCATCTAACAGATGCTGCTGGGTTGCCGAGCGAGTGTGTGCCACTGTAAAATGAATTCCACCTCCTGCTTCGTGCACTTCCATGTATGTGGCACCAGCCAGCTGTACACAGAACAAGATTTCTTCTCTTACACTAACACTTAAAGATTTATCCATACAAAATGCAAGGAGAGAGAAATTGAATGAAGTGAAAGCAAAACCTTCATGGCAAACTCATGCACTCTGTCTCCAGCCCACACTGGATGTGTGTGTGCATCAACCAGACCTGGAATATTATGTTAAGATTCTTCAATCTCTTTTAAATATCAGGATTTGTCAACAGAAGAGGTCAAACTGTTTATTTTGGGTGCAAGATATAACACTAACTCTTACCTGGGAGAACACACATGCCAGAAGCATCCAGAACATTGTCAAACTTTGCTCCTTTGAACTGAGTCTCAATGATGTCTGACGATCCAACAGCTTTAATAAGTCCATCACTACACACACACACACACACACACAGCTAAATGAGGACATAGCATAAACATAAATAATTATTTATAATTTATAATCTGTTAATATTCATTATTAGTTATAGATCTAATTGTTCCATGTTCAGTCATGTTAATTCACAGTGCATTAACAAATGATAACAAAAATTTTTTGTCATACCATTGACTAAGATTAATAAATGCTGCAGAATTGTTGTTAGAGTTAATAGAGTTAAAGGAACACTATATGTCATTTTTTTGTTTACCATATTTTAAAATGAACTAAATGTAAATTAAGAGTCAATACATCAATTCTTCTTGCAAATCGTGTTGTCTTACCCTGATTCACCATGCTAAACCTATTATAAGTATTTATATATTAGATCTGACGGGATGGTTTTCGGGGGAAACTGCCTACTGTGTGAATAGAGAAAAGTTGCTCTGGCTACTTTGACTCATATATGGTGTAAATAGGCCACAGTTTATGGGTGCAGTTGCCACAATGGGTGAGAAAGATTGGCATGGTGACAGAGCTCGTAATAAAACAAGAATCAACATTACTTAGCGTTTCGCAGATGGTGTGAACTGAGGGATCTGATATATAGTAAAAGTGTGTTTTACTATAAACACATAGTAAAATGGCGTGTTTATTACTCAACAGGCGAATAATGCATTTTACTGAACAAATAAATTGCCAGAAGTAGATCTCTAACAGAATTCATTGTGAATTATCTATTGTGAAGGGTCATATTCATCAGCAGTCACTCAGAGCCAGGCACAACCAAAATAATGGGTCTCATTCACTAATAATTGCGTGGATTATTGCATATTTGTACACGTCAAATCTCTTCCTGAGAACACGTGAACGCATATGATTGCTCATAATCTTGTTCTGATGTTATAATGAATTTGGACTATTCTAAATTAGTCATTTGCATAAAACACTCCAACAATCTCCATATAAGGGCTTTCCACGCGTCTCCTTTTGGGGCGAATCGTGATTTGTTCTTAAAATTCTTTGTGAATGCGACCCCAATGTTCTTCTGCGTAATGCTTACTTTTTTTTTTTTACTGTCAGATGGCCAAAAGTTACTGGCAACAAAAATGGTTAAAAATTAAAGAGACAGACCATCAGTAATATAAAGAATATTCATTTGACTTACTGTCCAATCACCACACTGCCATTCTCAACGACAGCCAGAGTCTGCATCCCATTCCTGGTAAGATACTTTTCACCATTTCTACAAACTAAGACCACTTGGGTTGCATTCTTGACCAAAAGTCTAAAACTGCTGGGAGACATTGTAGTTAAACTTTGGTGCAAGTGTTTCAGAGCAGAGCTCAGTGATGAAAGACTGGGTAAATATTATCAAAGCCAAAATTAGGCAACTGGCCAAAGGTCAGAGAAACCGGGAGCTACATTATCAAGGAGGGAGGAGCTTATGTTTAGACTCAGCCAATCCTAGACAAGGTAAACAAATCTCATCTTCTTTGTACTTATTACTGCACTGTTGACCTATTTCAAGTAATAGATGTGCAAATTCATAATACTAAAAATATTGAGCATGGGCTTTCTCAACATATGCAGTTCAGATGAATGTAAACTATAGAGACAAGTTTCTAACTGTGAATGTGAACTATAAACTTTCACACTGACCTTGCCTTGTTAGCATTCAGCAGGAGTTTCATCATTAAACTCATCTGTGAGAGTCTCTAAGCTCCACACCAACTAATCTACTAGAAATGTAACCTATATTTAGTAAAAAAAACATCAAGAGTGGCTCCATTAGGTTCTAAAACCTCCAGAACAAACCTGTCTAAACCTGAATATACTCGTCTTTTTAAAATTGGCAGGAGTGACTAGTAGGAAGGGATTATGATTTTACTCCTCAGAAAGTGGCCACAAAAAAAGTTCTTTGTTCGAGGAGGAAGGAACCGACGACAAATACAAAATAAAAGTCCCCTCACGGACAACTGCCGCGCACACGAACACAACATAAAACGTCTCCGGTTACTATCGTAACCTCCGTTCCCTGAGAGAGGCGGGAACGAGACGGTGCATGGAAAAGATGCATTTGGGAACCTCCCCTTCACGTAAATTTCTGAAACCTTATAGGATAACGCCAGTTGACAACTGGCCAATTGTCGCGCGATGCGCTCTGGCTGTCAGACAGTATAAATAGCATAAGCGCGGCACTTGCGTCAGAATCATGACTGAACACGGCACAGCTGGTCAAGCGACGAACACGGCGGACATTGCACCGTCTCGTTCCCGCCTCTCTCAGGGAACGGAGGTTACGATAGTAACCGGAGACGTTCCCTTTCGAGGGCGGGAACGAGACGGTGCATGGAAAAGATGCATTTGGGAACGGTGTTCAATCCCGCCGTGATTGAGACTTAGACCAGTCTGATACAGGGAAACATACACCAAACACAGCTCGTCCAATGGCAACGTCGCCACGTGTGCTCACTACTGATAGGTGCAGCTAAGCCAATGAAATCTTAGCTAAAGCTTGTCAAAATTTGCATATCAGCAGCATGAAAAATAGCGGGCTGCGTTATTACAGGGCAGACGTGACTATTCAGAAAGCATTAAAGCACAACTAGTGTGAGCGCATAGCGTCAACGGCAAAGCGGTGACCGTGAGCACATAAGCACAAACTACTGTACAGAAATCCCCAGCGTCAACAGCACAGCGGTAACAACTGTATTTTGAGAAAAGTAGCAATATCCCAGGAATAATTGATTCAATTACTCACCGAAAGCACTTGAGACGCCAAAGATGGAACATCCAGTTTATAAAACCTGGCGAAGGTGTTCTGAGAAGACCAGCCAGCAGCAAAACAGATATCCTGTATTGACGTACCTCTAGACCAGGCCCACGATGAGGCAATAGCTCTCGTCGAGTGAGCTCTGATGTTGAGAGGGCATTCCTGTCCCTGATTCGCATAAGCCAAAGCAATAGCGTCCACTATCCAGTGAGAAAGCCTCTGTTTAGAGACAGCATTTCCTCTAGTAGCGCCACCATAGCACACAAAGAGCTGGTCCGACTGTCGGAATGTGGCGGATCGGTCCAAGTAAATACGCAAAGCCCTGACGGGGCAGATAGCCCTCTGAGCGCCGATGTCCCGTGAGGTTGACGGCTCTGAAGACAAGGCGAGCAGAGAAACTACTTGCGCTTTAAATGGAGTAGAGAGCGATTTTGGCACGAAGCCAGGTCTCGGCCGGAGAGTAACACTGCAGTCTCCGGGCCCGAAACGAATACAATCGTCACTCACTGAGAACGCATGCAAGTCCCCAATGCGCTTAGCCGATGCCAGTGCGAGAAGCAGCGCCGTCTTCTGTGAAAGCTCCTTAATCGCGACCGATTCCAAGGGCTCGAACGGCGGCAGAGAGAGAGCTCTCAGAACCAACGCCAAATCCCACGGCGGAACCGATGGGGGGCGTGGGGGGTGTAATCTCCTCGCACCTCTGAGAAATCTGACCATTAGTGGATGCCTCCCGATCGATTGCCCGTCGTCCGGTGAACGAAACGAGGCGACAGCGGCCACATAGACCTTTAGAGTAGACGGAACACTCCCGTCATCCAGCCGGAGCTGTAAAAACTGTAACACATCTGACACGGGACAGCTCACCGGGTCGATATTGTGCTCGTTGCACCATTTCACGAACACTCCCCATTTCAGGGAATAAAGGCGTCTCGTGGAAGGTGCACGAGACTCCGCGAGAGTCTCCAGCACACTAGAAGGTAGTGCGAGCTCTTCTAAGGCCCCTGAAGCGGCCACGCGTGCAGGCTCCACAGCTCGGGGCTGGGATGCCATACCTCGCCGCTCGCTTGAGACAGTAGATTCTTGCTGACGGGAATCCGCCACGGGGGGGCTGCCAGCAACTCTCGTAGGTCCGGGAACCAAGGCTGATTCGGCCAGTTCGGGGCGACTAGGATCACCGATGCTCTTTCCTCCCTTATTTTGCATAGGACTAAAGGCAGAATTTTTACCGGAGGAAACGCGTACAACCTGGCTCTCGGCCAACGCGATGTCAGAGCGTCCCCCGCTAGAGGGGCGTGCGACAGGGAGAAAAACAGCGGGCAGTGCGCGTTCTCGCTCGTCGCAAACAGATCCACTTCTGCCCTCCAGAAGCGATCCCAGATCATTTGCACCACCTTTCAGTGAAGCCTCCACTCTCCGTGAGGAATCCCGTTCCTCGAAAGCATGTCCGCTCCGCGGTTTAGTACACCCGGGATGTGCGAAGCTCTGATGGAGAGGAGATGTTGATCTGCCCACAGCAGGAGGCTCGTTGCCAGCTCGAACAGGGCCCTGGAGCGCACGCCGCCTTGGCGATTTATGTATGAAACCACGGACATGTTGTCGGTGCGAATCAACATATGCTGCTGTTCTATTTGCGGCAGGAAAGCCCTTAGGGCCAAACATACCGCTTTCAGCTCCAGGCGGTTGATATGCCACTCGCTCTGTGACTCCGACCATAGACCGGAAGTCGGAACGCCCTCGCATGTTGCACCCCAACCTGAGCTCGACGCGTCTGTCGACGCGTTTGTGGAGCGCGCGGTTGATGGGTCTCAGATCCAGAATCGGACGGAGCCCCCCATCTTTCTTGGGCACCACGAAATAGCGGCTGTAGAATCCGCTCTCTAGCTCGCTCGGAGGGACGCGCTCTATCGCTCCTTTCGCGAGCAGACTGTGAACTTCCTGTCTCAGAACAGGTGCGCTTTGAGGGAGCGCCAGAGACGGGACCACACCAGTGAAACGGGGCGGTCTGCGTCTGAACTGAAGAGAATAACCGTGCTGAATTATTCCCAGCAACCAACCTGAGATGCCTGGAATGGCCCTCCAAGCTTCCAGGAAATGATGAAGCGGAGGGTAGGCTGCACGCTGCTCGACGAGTGTCGGGAGCGGCGGGGAAATGTCGGCTACTATTGAGGGAGCAAGTGCATACTGTGGCTCCGCGCCGCTCTGGGGCAGGGCAAGCGACACAACACTGACAGAATGAGGAAGAAACAACTCTTTTTGTGAACAAGCATTTGTTTTTATTATTGCATCCACACAAACCGGGTTTAACACACACACATTGCAATCGTCGCCCATACGAACAGAGGGGACATAACGCACAACATGGTGTTTTGGGGGCGGCCCACCCGCGAGCTCTCTCTTCCTTTTGACGGGACCGTCAGGAAGATGGCTTGCCTGCGGGAGGCTGTGCGCCGTCATGACGGGGGGCCCCCCTGGGCGCGTGACGCCTCTTCCCGGGTCCCGCCCATTGCTTGCGTCGGACATCCGGTTCCGGGCGAGAAGCCGCCGGAACTGCAGCCGCCGATTGCTGTGTCACCGGTCTGTGGGGGAGGCGCGGCGCCGACGCCGACCGCGCCCTTGAGGGCTGCTGGTACGCGCGCCTCGGCATCACGTGGCTCATCGCTTTCGCGCGCTTTTGCGCCTCGGAAAATTTTTCCATAACCGACTCGACTGCGCCATCAAAAAGGCCGGCGGCTGCAATTGGTGCGTTGAGGAGCATTTTCCGGTCTGAGTCCCTCGGGTCCGCCAGAGTTAGCCACAGGTGCACCACTAAAAAAACCCATAGAGCGGCCGATGGCTTGCGCGGACCGCTTGGTTGCCATGAGAGCGACGTTGTCGCTCTCAGGTCCCTCACATCCTCCGCGTCCATGCTGCCGGCGTCCAGCAATTGCACGGAAAAAAGGGGGGATCCCCTCCTAGCTCCAGCTTGCTGGCGGCTGGACTGGAGGAACCAGGAGTCCAGCTTACTTCTCGCGGGCTCCTGTGGAGCACTCCAGTCCAGGTCCAGCTCTCTAACTGCCCTCTCGAGGACCCTGACTAGCTCCTGCCGGAGGTCTAGAGGGCCCTCTGTGTCGAGGCACTCCGACGCCGCCCAGTCCCTGTCTGATGCAGCGAGGGATACTGAGTCCACGTCTCTGTCATCCTCGACCGGGAGGAAGTCCGCGAAGAGAACTGGTGATTTGGGGGGACGGCAGAGGACGGCATGCTGCGTCGTCACCGTCACCCCGCGAGTGTGTGGGGGGGGACCGCCAGCGGCTCGACGGCGGCAGCGGACCCCTTCCCCGCGATACTGCGCGCTATGTCCCTCCTGGATCTCAGCGCGCGCCCCGGCAGATCCCCGCAGGAGGACTCCAGCAGGGCATCCTCGGCGTGGGCCAGACCCAGACAGACGACGCAGCACGCGTGAGTATCCGGCGGGTCAATGGGACCCGCGCAACTTACCTTACATTTAGTTCCTGTTGATTCCATAACTGTTCATAAGTCCGTGTGAAGGAAATAATCTGACGCAAGTGCCGCGCTTATGCTATTTATACTGTCTGACAGCCAGAGCGCATCGCGCGACAATTGGCCAGTTGTCAACTGGCGTTATCCTATAAGGTTTCAGAAATTTACGTGAAGGGGAGGTTCCCAAATGCATCTTTTCCATGCACCGTCTCGTTCCCGCCCTCGAAAGGGAACCCTGGACTGGCCCAACGTACACGGCTTAATTCAAGAAAATTGTAACTTTTTACCTGACAAGTTGCCTATTTCTTTATCTAACGTCCGTCAACAATGCCTTCTTTCATGGAAATTATGTTTTTTGTCCATAGCTTTTCCCCACACAAAGTTCTCCTTTGGAACAATGTTGATATTACTGTTAGAAATAAATCTCTTTTCTTTCCTAGATGGTTTAAAAATAACTTTAATTGCATTCTATCTGTTTTTGATGACTTTGGTAATATTCTAACTTATTGATTTCCATAACTTCCCAGTCCCATTAAATGAGTTTAACCCAATTAATTAAAAATCACCTTAAATTTAATAACGGCAACAGTGTCTATCTGGCTTTATGATAAGGTGGGATCAAAATTTTAGACTGGAAATGTAATAGGCATATCTTTTGCTAAATAAATTTGTTTTCTAACAAAGTTAAGGAAATTCATTACAAAATCCTCCATAAAATCAAGCCTGTTAATCTATGTCTAGATATTTTGATATTAAAGTTGTTCTTTTGCTATAGAAACATCTGCCCACTTATTTTATAATTTTATTTTCAGATTTTGGTCCAAATTAAGTTCTTGTTTCTAGCCCTATAAATGTGACCCACACCTTTGTCCTCATAGAGGTTATCTTTTATTATGAAAACCAAAAGCTGTTGTCCCTTGAATATGTTGTTAATTTCCTTATTTTGTATGCAAAATTCTTCATTCACAAACAAAAGTGGCTTAATTCTCATTTATACTTAGTCATTGCATCCCTTAAACTTAGTAAAAAAAGGATACTTTTTAATGCTTTACGGTAAAGTATTTAATATATGATTCAACCTTATTATTGTGCTTTTCTTTTTCTCCATTATCGCAAATTCAATGTATGCAAACCTTTTTTTTGTTCCCTAGTTTGTAGTTCTGATGGTTCAATATGAAAGATACAATTTCGATTTTGCATTGCAATTATGTAAAGATCTGCAGTAAAATAAATAAAAAATAATTTTAACTTTCCAAATGCATCATTTAAAGATATCAGCATTAAAAATGGCAAAGGCTTTTTGATTAGGGCCTTACAGTGAACTTTAGCACTCATGAACCTCTCGACTAATGTTACACATTACCCAGTGAAACCAGATATTCAATATTGCAAAAGAAGCAAGGTGGGACTTGATTCTGTCTGTAATTAACTGGATAGTGGGGAATACCAGAGAACATGTATAACATTACATATCAGACCAAAGTCAGATTTTATGGGTTTTTCTTTGGAATTACATGCACTTATGAACTCTGGGGTAAACTTATATTTCATGTTAACTTTAAATATTACACAAAGTCAGACAAAGAAATGACAAAAACATACAAAAGTGCACAATTTATTTGTCATTGTACCACCAATAACTTTTACACTGTAAAAAATACGCAAACTAACAATTTTACAAAGAAAAAAAAAACCCAGCTTAACAAAAACTAATACAAACTGTAAATTAACCAATACATCTTCCAATCACATTAGAAAAAGAATCTCTTCATTCTCTCATCTCTCCATCTTCTTCCTCTTCTTCTACTCCTCTTATGTACAAAACATTATTACATCTGAAAAAAAAAAAAAAAACATTAGTGGGTGGTATATAACACAAAATATGCATTTCCATTTATTGAGGAGTCGTGAATGGAGTGGTGCAAGTACAACATTAAAACCTGGAAGAATAATTCACCACTGTTCCCTCAATTGTCCTTTGGGCGTTTTTTGTAATAGGGTTTTTTTAATTTAGGAGCACAAAAGCCTGTCATAATCAGAACTTGACACTTTAAAGTTGTGTTTGACAATGAAAACCGCATACACTTATTCGAAAACAGAATTTTTTGTTTTAAAAATAAACAGCTTAAAAATGCAAAAATAAGGTTAATATAGCAAAATGTCTCTATATGGGTGTGTAATTTATATTGAACAAAACTTAATTGTTAAAGAAATCTATGAAGAAAAAATAGGTTGTTGACAAAAAGGTTTTCACGACTAAGACGAGACCAAAATGATTAAACGATAATTCTGACTATGCAATACTATTGACGACAGAGACTAAAAGGTAGTTACCGTAGATAAAAACTACACAAATCTTTTTGGTATAGTAAAAAAAAAAATATCAAAGCAGTTTTACATTTATAAATATTGACTTTTTAACACCTCTGCAAGCTTTCATGTGTGCGGTTGCCAGGTTTAAATCCTCCAATCAGAGCTTTTCTTTACATTTATTGCCCAGTGTTTATCTTCATTTGTGCAATCTGGCAACCCTGTGCTCCCGCTCTCTCTTTTTGTACTGTTGTTATAACCGAAAACAACGTACTTTGCAATTATTGGAACTATCGTAAGGAATCGTTTTATCAGTTTTCATAATGTAAACAGTGCAATAATTTATATGATAAATAGCCTACAATAAATCTGATCAAATAAACCATGACATTCTCTTGATTTGTGCTTTAGGTGAAAGTGCAATAACTGATGAAATGCAAACATGAAGAACATTCGACAAATACCAGACAAAATTAATTTACCACAGACCTTATTTCATTCATAAACTGAAATAGCCATTATAAAAACTCATAGGAAAATCTCAAGGGAAACAGGAGCAAAATCAGTCTTCCAGATTTTGATTTTTACAATATAATCATTGATTTTCAACCCAAAACCTTACCTGATGAGCACCTCACCAAGATGACCCGCTAATGCTCCATCCACATACTCTTCTGTGTTGGCCAGCTAGATAAATCAGAGAGACAGAGCTCAATTAACCCATAAAGAATCACAGATGCATCGACCATAGACGACGTAAAAGAACTCAATGCTAGGTTTTATGGGTGAACACCAGAAACACACGCACAGAAAGCACAAATATTGAATAGAGTTCTTTCACGTCTAAATCAACACAATTATATCCAAACACCCGTCTTGGCAAGTATTGCTGTAAACAGTCATTTATGGCAAAAGTGAATGTAAACACTTGAGAAATAAGCACGTATCAGTATATTGGATCTGTGCAGCTCTTAAAGTGACAGCAGCCTAATATTCACTGCACGTTAATGTTAATCAAACAAAAAACAAGACAGCAAAAAATGCTACTATATTAGTTACAAGTTATTTACTTAATGCAAAGAACTGTTTCCATTTTATTACATTACTGAATTTCTGTACCTGAAAACTACTGTTAGATCTACCTGAAACACCATTTATTTCACATAAAATGTTCTGTTGTATTCATGCAGGCCCATTTAAAGGTTAAATGGATCCAATTCATGCTTAATAGAAATGAATGGTTCAGCAATAAGCTAGATAGTGCAACATACTCTATGCATTTTGTAATTGTTAAACCTTTTGTAATGTAAAATCATGTTTAATTGTGGATTTCCGTTACACTGACATTTACATTTATGCATTTGGCAGACACTTTTATCCAAATCAACTTGCACTGCATTTAAGAAACACATTGACATTTTAATCAGTTCTTGCTTTCCCTGGGAATCGAACCCATGACCTTGCCGTTGCAAGCGCCACACTCTACTGTTTGAGGTACAGGAAAACTTATGGCTAACATCAACATCAATGACTGACTAATGCAATCGTCTCCAGTCTTTTATGTTGAGACTGACCTGCATGTTCATGTATCCGTCCACCGACACCAGGTACCCCTTATACTCCATCCCCCACTTCAGCTTCACCATCACAGGCTTTCCCGTCAGGCCGTTCAGAAAGGGCTTGGGATTCAACGGCAAACTCTGCAGAAAAGTCCAAAGTTAGAACTTTGAAAAGAAAAAGTTCATACAATGATAATAATGGACCGTCTCAAAATTCCAAATGGAACCTCTCAAAATTCAAATTCTTTCATAGAACTCCAACATAAACTAGAATGAACGCAAGTATCATATAAGACTATAACAAGAAAAAAAGTATAATTTTCAGTATGAATATTTCTATAACTGGTCAACAGAAAGATATTATTCAAATAAAGTGCAAAGCCAGACGTATTCCATTTAAGATTTATATATACATAAATAAATGTATTCTCAAGAAGATTAATAAGAACTTCAGATTAAACAATAGACTTTTTAGTAAATTAGAAGCGAATTAACATAGGAATTACACACTTCAGGATTTTCTCACAAGTTAAGAGAGAGAGAGTATTTTTACACGCTGTTTACGGAGAGCAGATGACTAGCAAAAGGAAACATTGATCATACGAGTCGAGTATCATCATTCATAACGCCTGATAACAGCGTCGAAATGCTGACGCGCTCTCAGCTCATCCACACCGCGTATACTGAGCCCAAACAAACACATTCTGCTGATCTTACCATGACTTAACCGATAAGGTAGATTTGCAGAAGATAAAAATGCTTTATTCGATTAGCATGGGCTAACGCAGCACAGTCGCACGCCTCGCCGCCGAAAGAAGGAAGAACTACGAGCGAACTCTGACCGCGCTGCGGGAGGGAAGATCGCGTTCGCCCGCAGCGCCCCGCGCAGCACCGGGGTGGAACATTTCTCTTCCACATTTACATTTCTGCATTTTCCAGATTCTCCAAAGCGACTTGCATTGCATTCAATAAACACATTGACATTCTAATCAGTTATTGCTTTCCATGGGAATCGAACCCATGACCTCGGCGTTGCAAGCGCCACACTCTACTGATTGAGCGACAGGAAAGCTATTCGTCAAATGCATTACTTTTATTAATATATCATTTTTATATGTGAATTTCCCTGTACGTAGTACACGTTTTAAATCTCTTTTGGATCATTTTACAATTTGATTTGAATCATAATGCATCCACTGAGTTTTCAATGATATATTCTAGCCTATATACTATTAGATTTATGTTTGAAAATAACAGTAAACTAATCTAAATTGGACAGCAGTGCTCTTTATTTGTACAGCAATTCTGTGTTGCATATAAATAAATAGAATGTGATTATTTTCCACAGTTGATTTAATATTCTAGCTGAAGAATTCTCCAGCTGTTCTTTTGCATTTCATTACCATCTATTAAAATATCATGTAAACTTGGCTGACAGGGGTGCCAAGAGATAGATAGATAGATAGATAGATAGATAGATAGATAGATAGATAGATAGATAGATAGATAGATAGATAGATAGATAGATAGATAGATAGATAGATAGATAATTAATTTAGGTAAGTCTGTGTAGTGAATATATTAGAGTGCAAATATTAGATTCTGTTGAATTGTTCTGAACTTCTGTGATGTGTTGGGTACTTTGTGAATGAATCAAAGATTAAAAGCTGCCTGAAAGCCAACAGTAGCGGATTAGAGCGGAAATCTTTTGCAGATCCGCATACCAGACAAGAATGATTTTTTTTATATTTTCAAAAGTGACCTGTCTTTCATCCTTCATTATGCTTTCCTGTTGACCAATCTTAAAACAAGGCTTTTCTGCCTTGATCAAATCAATACAGACTCTTTTATTTTCCTGTCAGCTGATTTCACATGATCTAAATCTCAAAATATCCCTGCTGCTTTGATTTCAGTTAAAGTAGTAATTTTTAACATCATTTGTAACCATAATGTGATCAAACAAGAGTCGCCGTGGCATTTTCCGTGAATAAAAAAAAGAATCTTTGATAAACTGAAAAGTAGAACAGTGTGAAATGCTTTCATCACAGAATATAGAATAGATATAGAATTATTATTTAAACATGTGTATGCAACCTCAACCTAATTAGTTTACATGCACTGCATGTCTGTCTATATGCAGAATATAAGTCTGAACATGATATTTAATATTGCCTGTATATAACTACATAGATAACAGGTGGTCATTTGTCATTTTGCCCTACATAAATTATGGGACATTAAGACAAACATCCTTTTAATATAAAATAATTTAATAGCAAATTACATTTCCATTCATGCATTTCGCAGATGCTTTTGTCCAAAGTGACTTACAGTAGATGAAGAAAACATCCATCAAAAAGCAATCAATTCAGGCCAGGTTCATTAGACAACTAGATTAGCCAGCTAGAGAAGACAACAAATGCAGTGTGTGTGTGTGTGTGTGTGTGTGTGTAAGTGAGCGTGCGAGTGAGTGAGTGTGAGTCAGTGAGTGTGTGGATGTGTGAGTGATTGAGTGAAGATGTGTGTGTAAATGTGTTAATGTGAGTGAGCGAGTAAGTGTGTGAGAGTGTGGAAGTGAGTGTAGGAATGAGTGGGATTGAGTGTGAGTGAGTGTGTGTGTGAATGAAAGTGAGTAAGTAAGTGAGTGAGTGTGTCAGTGTGAATATGCAAGTGAGTGTTCAAGTAAGTGTGAGTGAGTGTGAGCTTACGACTGAGTGTATGCATGAATGAGTGAGATTGAGTGTGAGTGAGTGAGTGTGTCAGTGTGATTATGTGAGTGAGTGTATGAGCTAGTGTGAGTGAGTGTGCAAGTGTGAGCTTACGAGTGAGTGTATGAATGAGTGTGTGTATGTTGTGTGTAATTGAGTGTGTAATTGAGAGTGTGCAAGTGAGTGTGAGTTTGTGAGAGTGCGAGTGAGAGGGTGAGAGTGAAAGGGAGTGAGAGGGAGTGATTGTGTGAGTGAAAGAGAGTGAGTGAATGAGAGTGTGTGTGTGTGAGAGAGAGAGGGAGAGTGAGTGAGTGTGTGAGTGAGTGTGAGGGAGGTGAGTGTGAGTTTGTGAGTGTGAGTGAGAGGGAGTGAGAGTGTGAGTGAGAGGGAGTGAGTGTGTGAGTGTGTGTGAGAGTGAAATGGAGTGAGAGTGTGTGAAATGGAGTGAGTGAGAGGGAGTGAGTGTCTGAGTGAAAGGGAGTGAGTGTGTGTGAAATGGAGTGTGTAAGTGAAAGAGAGTGAGTGTGAGTGAGAGGGAGTGAGTGTGTGAATGAGAGTGTGTGTGTGTGTGTGTGTGAGGGAGAGGGAGTGAGTGAGTGTGTGAGTGTGAGGGAGGAGAGTGTGAGTTTGTGAGAGTGTGAGTGAGAGGGAGGGAGTGTGTGTGAGTGAGAGGGAGTGAGTGAAAGGGAGTGAGTGTGTGAGTGAGAGTGAAATGGAGTGAGTGTGTGTTTGAAAGGGAGTGAGAGGGAGTGTTTGCGAGTAAGTGATTATGTGAGTGAGAGGGAGGTGAGTGTGTTTATGAGTGAGTGAAAGGGAGGGAGGGAAAGAGAGTGAGTGTGTGAGTGAGAGGGAGTGAGTGTATGAGTGAAAGGGGGTGAGTGTGTGTGTGAGTGAAAGGGAGGTGAGTGTGTTTATGAGTGCGAGTGAAAGAGAGTGAGTGTGTGAGTGAAAGGGGGTGAGTGTGTGTGTGAGTGTAAGGGAGTGTGAGTGAAAGGGAGTGAGAGAGAGCGAGCCCGCATCCATGCGTGTGTGAAAGTGAAAAATAATTTTGTCTACATGCGAAAATAATTATTTTAACTGACAAAGAAAGAAACCTTAATTTAGAAATTCATCTAACAAAGGCACGCCTCCTTTAGGTTTAAGGGGAGAGTAAATGCAATTAATTAGCCTTATTAATAACTCAAGTGTCTATTTAGACAGCAGGGCAAAAGCCTCGAAAGTGAGGGAGGTGGAAGGCACATTCTCCAAGAGCTGACGTTGAATGACTCAGATGACTCGTGCCAGGAATGCTCCATTAAAAGGAGAAAAATGCTGGGAGAAGGGGCGTGGCCTCCGCTCCTCAAAGCTCCTGTCAGTCACAGCGGCTCCAGCAGATCCCAGCTCAGGTGTGACAGAGGACAGACAGCTGTCAGCCTCTCTCACGACGCGCAGGTGAGGTTACACTCCAATGGCGCTGTTGCGCGAGACTTCTGTCCTCTTCCAGGTGAATAGTTTCTGTGTGTTACGGGGGCAGATCACCTCAGCTCAGCGTTTGCGCACCTGGCCAACCCACGCCAGTGAAGTCGTGCTCCTACATGCACTCTGAAAGGCTCTGGAGCGGAATCAGTTTCCCGTGCGCGCTGTGGATTAAAACCTTTGATACGTGTAATTTGTGGATGCCCCCCCCCCTTCACTGGATTAATGACTAATATGGAGCTGCCAGGGAGATACTGCGTGTTATTCGCAGCGCTCGTGATGAGCTTTCCTCGCCCTGCGTGTTCAGGTCAGTGTTTTATGCGTGTGAACTTCAGCCGCACGTGCGATCAAAACAAGTTTGCTGGTTGCCAACCAAACAGAGACGAACTGATTGACATGGAGAGACGGGGAGGATTTGAATATACAAAACAAAACTAAAGTTTGCATGTGCATACACACCCAGTAAGATGTTGAATCCAGTCAATTTGAATTCGGATTGATTCTACAGTTGTAAAATTAAAAAAATGCTTTTAATTTGTCAGTTTAATATATTTGCTATGTGTGTGTGTGTGTGTGTGTGTGTGTGTGTAATACATATATATATATATATATATATATATATATATATGTATGTAAAACATAAACAACGCTATATTTAACATAAACAAGGCTTTAATAAATCAACTAAAAATCTATTATACATTTACATTATTTATATACATACTATACTTTTACATATGCTATATAGTGTATATACGCTATACACTCTCTTGTGTCCTGCTCACCATTATTTGCACCCATGAAGTTTATGTACATATTGTGGAATATCTACTGACGGAAACCTATCAAGTGAAACAACATATTACTACAGATAGCTTGTGTTTGATACAAAACAGCAAATGATAAAGAACATTTAAAAAAATAAACATTATGAGAAAAACATAATGCTTGCCGTGTCAATGGTATTGGCACCCTTTGCTGCAAATCAGTATGGAAACCCAATTTGGCTCACCCATTGCAAATCACAAATGAGGATGACCTGTGATGAATTGCCTCCACCCATGTGACATGAATTTGCCAATCAATGATTATTTTGGTGTTTGAAAAAGCCACCTGTTATTCCCTCTTCATGTGTAAAAATGGTAAAGACAAAAGAGCTGTTTGAGGACACCAGAAATGCTATTATTTGCAAGCACAAGACCTTCAAAGGGTATAAGGCCATCCCCAAAGACCTTGGTATCCCTGTTTCAACGGTGTGTAATGTTATTAAGAAGTTTTCCAGGCATGGAACTGATGAAGGAACCTCTCTGGATGTGGGGGGAAGAGAAAAATTGATGTCAGAAGTCTTCAAAGGTTGGTGCGAATGGTGGAAAAAACACCACGTCAAACATTTAAAGTCCTGAAGACCAACCTGGAGCAGTCTGGTGTATTTGTTTCAACAAGTACCATACACTAGACACTAAACAAAGCAGGGGTGTATGGGCAGAGGCCAAGGAAGACCCCATTGCTGAAGAAAAGACAAAAATGAACGATCGATCTTTGTGAAAGAGAACCTGGACAAACTTCAAGCCTTCTGCAACAGTGTTTTATGGACAGATGAAACAAAAGTGGAGCTTTTTGGTAATGCACACAAACAGTATGTTTACAGATGGCGCAACGAAGCCTTTATGGCAAAGAACACCATGCCAACAGTCAAGCATGGTGGAGGATCCATAATGCTGTGGGGCTGCTTTGCTGCATCTGCTACTGGAGGCCTTGACCGTATCACAGGCATCATGAAATCAGAAGATTATCAAGCAATTCTAGAGCAAAATGTCTTGCCCAGTGTAAGGAAACTTGGTTTGAGGCGAGATCATGGGTCCTCCAGCAAGATAAAGACCCAAAGCACACCTCCAAAAGCACACAGGACTGGTTGAAAGGGAAAAAAAATACTGTTTTAAAATGGCCAGCAATGAGTCCTGATCTCAATCCAATTGAAAATCTTTGGGGGGAGCTGAAATCTGCCATTGGAGAGAGGAGCCCTGCAAATGTTTAAGAGTTTGAGCATACTGCAAAGGAAGTGTGGGAGAAAATACCACCCGAGAAGTGCAAGAAGCTTATAGATGGATATAAGAAACGTTTGGAGGCTGTTATCGCTGGCAAAGGGTGTGCAACCAAATATTAAGGAGGGGTGTCAATATTAGTGCATATATTGGTTTTTTGTATTTCCCTTTAGAATTACAATACCCATGTTAAAATAACAATTGTCTTTGTTAAATTACTTTGGACCTCCAATTAAAAGATCGTGCTGACATAAATTTGGTACATTTCCATTTATTTCTGAAGACATTCACTAAGTTATGCAAAACATGAAGGGGTGCCAATAATGGTGAGCAGGACTGTGTATGTTTATATATATATATATATCCTACAAAGGTCATTTTCGGTCACAATATGTCGACGTTTTAGTCTCGCGCAGCACATTATACTCGTAACAAAATATCATATTTTATATTACATATAGATATTACCATATCTATCTAAAAGCAGAGCAAAATACATTGTTTGTAATCTGTAAATCTATAATAAAGTCATGATTCAAACTGAGTGAGTGTTGAAGTTGTTACTTCCACAAGTACCTTAAGGGCCAGTCACATAGCCGATCACGCACGAATCACTCACAAATCACGCACAAACCGCCTTCAACGCACATCCACTTACAATCACTGACGGTCCACGCTCGTTCCTCCGATGAAATACGCATACGACGCACGCTCCGCACAGAAACGAAAATCTGTGTGTAATTTGTGCGTCATTCATGCATTTTCGCTGTGTGACTGGCCCTTTAAATACCGCACAGATATGATTTATAATCTGGCTTTAATCAGAACTGAAACTCTGTTGAAACACATATACGCTAGTTTTAAAGAGTATATTTAAAGTTTTGGTTTGTGTGAAACATGACGGGGGATTAGGGATGAATATAAACCGTAACACAGCAAAAAAAAAACTTTTAGTTTATGTTCTTGGAATTCATTTTTTAATTGTTTTAATATTCAGGCAATTTTTTAATGAAGTACTTTATTCCAAGAGTTTCTTTATAGTTCCAGGATGTGAGAATCGGGTGTGTAATCCACGCATGGGGAACCTGGCAGTCGGACGTCCCGTACAGACAGTTTCTCAGTGTGGCTCAACCTCTCCAGAACACTACTGTGACTACAAAATGGGTAGTTGTGTGTTGCACTGCGAGGTGTGTGACGCCTCAGTAACGCATCGTGCGCACCCACCCGCCTCCATGACGGACTCGCCCTTCAAACACCCGCCGACCTGGTGGCAGTCCGCTCAGGAGCTTCCCATTGAGACTCTCCAGCTGGATTTAGAGGTGGAATTTTACTTCACCCATCTCATTATCATATTCCGGTCGCCACGCCCTGCTGCCATGGCGGTGGAGCGCTCGCAGGACTTCGGGCACACATGGAGCGCTCTCATGCTGTACGCGCACAACTGCAGTAAAGTGTTCAACCTGGAGGACGGACACCGCTGCACTCAGAAATACTCCACAGCGAAGCCTTGCAGCAATGGAGAGGTGAGCGTGTGCACACACAATTTGGGTGATGCATTTTCATGGCTTACTTTTCGGTTGGCATCATATAATGCCAGGTTGCATGAACATGGTTATTAAAGTATCATGGTATTATTTTCTGTAGCTCACCGTCATTATGAAAATTGCTTTGTGTACACAGGTTATTATTATTTAATATGATTTCATCAACCTGCCTGCTTTGTTACTTCAAGGGTTCCCATATGTTTTTGTCATTTCAACCTCTTATACGTGGAATATTTACTTGGAAGTACAACCTGATATTAAGTTGATATTTCAGTAATTTAGCAATACATTCTCATGTTCGCTGTTCTCTGATGTCTACAATATTAATTATTGTTATAAAAATAAATATATTAATGTTTTGATCATTATAATAATGAGATGCCACTCTGAAACGGGCATCACATTAGACTATACAGTTATGTAATTAAATTGCAGGCTTTCATTTTATAATTACTCTAATAATATATTGTGATTATCGTGCAGCCTCGTTTATTTATTTTAATTTTACGTTCCATATACAATTAATTATTAGCCTTTTATCAGCTCAAAAACCCCTGTTACTCAAACAAAAGTTGCACATTTTTGCTTTTTATATTGTTCAAATCCCAGTGCTAATAAATAGTACATTATTAATGAAAACAGCTGAATTCTAAGAGTGTGTGATTTGTATGTGTGTATTTTCAGGGCCAAATGTCCTCGTTTATTTAGTAAAATATTATGACACCAACTAGTGCAGATATTTTACTGGCCCTCACTTGTTAAAAAGGCTTATAAATGTTTTCTTTTTTTTGTTTTGCACATGTTTCTGTGATGGGTAAGACTTGGGTTAGGTGATATACAATATCATTAACCTCATATAAAATCAGTGGAGGTCTATGCAATGTCCTCATTAATATAGTGATCTAATATGTGCGTGTGTGTGAGCAGGTCATTTACCGTGCTCTGTCACCATGGGACAAACTGGATCCATACAGCATTGATGCCCAAGCCCACCTTGGCATCACTAACATACGGATTCGTCTACTTCAACCGCAGTCCTGCCCCTGCCAGCGTAAACTTCCTGATGCCAAAATGCCCACTGCCCACTATGCCATCTATGACCTCATTTTAAAGGGAGGCTGTTTGTGCCATGGACATGCAGACCAGTGTGTGCCCGCTGCTGACCAACCGATCACACGCTCTCCTATTAAACACATGGTAAGTGTACAGCTGTGATACAAAGTTGCTTTTTTTTTAGGTCTGTACATACTGCATGCTTATACAGCAATACCTTGATACGAGCGTCCTGACATACAAGTATTCCGAGATATGAGCAAGCCTTCGAGCAATTTTGCTTTGAGATGCGAGTAAATATTTGAGATACGAGCAGCTTACAGACGTCAACGCTAGGTGGTCGAGCACTCGGATCAGATTAAAATATGTAATGAACCCAGACTTGAAGTCAGGTTAGAATCCATTTTGCTGAAGAGATCAATGAACAGTCCAACATGTGATCAAGGCAGAAATAATAATCCAAAAACGTAAGTCCAATAAATAGGCTGAAGATCATAACATGAGGTAAGACGATGGCACAATGGAGAAACGCTCGGTAAAGATGGTGCACTGGCAATACTTCTCAATGGGCATAGTCAAAGTCCGTTTCAAGGAAAGTCTGTTCACAAAGGCTTTGTTAGTGATACTCCTCACACTTGTTATCCACACAGTAAATTACTGACAGAAACCATCTTTTCACTCTTTTCATCACCACTCTTCCATCTGCCATATATGATCTAATTATGAAGTCTAACTCTACTTCCTGTCAGCTTGACCCTGCACCGACTGCTTTACTTGAAATGTGTGTGTCTGATATTTCCCCCATCATAACCAGTTTGGTAAATTGTAGTTTAATGTCTGCTATTGTCCCTGCAGAATTAAAAATGATTGGTGTCACATCTATCCTTAAGAAATCCTCTTAAGGATTTCAAATCATTTAAATATGAACAACCAATCTCTCATTTAGCATTTTTGGCTAAAGGTTTTGAGAAAGTAGTTACCTCTCAAATACTTAATACTTCAAATAAATCATATTGCTGCTTTACTGTAAATAGTCTTTTTGAGCTCTGGATTTCGCCCATCCCACAGTCCTGAAACGGCTCTTATTTGCGTGGTTAATGATATTTTTCTTTCTGTGGATTCTGGGTTTACAAACATAATTCTGCTTGGTTTATGGTGAATGTTTGATACTATCTATCTTGATATTCTCATTTCCTGTCTTTCTGATATCAGAATCCAGTGTTTCCCACAGGATTGTTTGAGACTGAGGTGGGTGGTCCTCGATCTCACAGCAAATCTATTTTTTAGTCAATTTTAAAACATTAGATTTAATCAATCTGGTGCACTTTGAAAGTTCAAAATCAAGAGCTCCAGCTCATGTTTAGTGTGCAAATTTAACAAACAAAAAAAAAAGATTATGAATTGACTTGTACCTGAACTTTAATCGGGACTCAATTCTTTTTCTTTCTTTTTTTGGTGTATTAGGAAGCCAAACAATTGGAGTATAATAATAATAATCTTTTTTTTCCCACTTTGAAATGTGCAGCGCGAGCAGGCTTATTCAGTCACAGCTTTTTGGTATTTGATTTGAGGATAAAGCCATATTGCGCTTTCAATTTTAGTTTGTTTAACAGATACTTTGCCAAAGCAGTAGCGCAAAACACAATGTTAAAGATGTTTTATATGTGAAGTGTAAATATATTTTCGGTTATTATGAAACTGGCAGGACAGATTAGACTATGGCGGGTCACTACAGTCTATTTAATGAAACATGGTAGAAAGTACTATATCACCATGCAAGGGTATAAGTCCACCATAATTCCTCTGGTGTTCCACAGGGCTCAGTTTTTGGTCCGTTACTTTTTATCATCTTCATGCGGCCACTTGGTGATATCATACGCAAGTTCATTGTTATGCTGATGACACCCAAATCTTTCTTGCCACGTCCTCTGATATTCCATCTCTGCCTGACTCACTGACTGCATGCATTAGAGAAATCAAATACTAGGTGCCCATGCCTAGATCTTAAACTAATTGTCAGCAAAACCAAAATAATGCTGGTCCTTTGACATAGATGTTTTTTTTGTTAAAACCTCCTTTTTGTTTCTCATATTGCTTTCGCTGTTAAACTCTTTATCACTTGGATAATCTTGCACGTCGCCTCTCCTCCCTCAGTCTGGCTGATGCAGAAACCCTAATAACTTCACTAATGCACTTCTCATTTAGACTACTCCAATTCCTTGTTAATTGGCTTACCAAAAAATAAAATGTATTAAAAGGCCTCAGTATGTAGAGCAGGGGTGTCAAACTCAATTGCACAGGGGGCCAAAATCCAAAAACCCTTTAGGTCGCGGGCCGAACAGGATAAACATTTATTGAACACACTAAAACTAAACTTTTAAAACGTACCTTTTTTTTTAACATAAATGTGAATAAAAACAGACAGGAATATTATTCTGGAATAAATTAACTTACTGTATACCTTAAATAACTTAAAAATATTTAAAATACTAATAAATAAACGTTAAAAGTTAAAAGAACAAACCAAATTTCTTTACTCTTATGTCATTTTATGTAAAACTTACATTTTAAATATCCCAAAAGATTTTGCTCTCCATAAAAATATGTCCTGTCAAAATTATACAAATTCAAAATATGCTGCATAATCCGCAAATGAGACACACTGGTATACCGGCAGAATGTCAGTAAAAATATACCGAATTTTCCCGCATGGGTTATAGGAGATTTTACAAACTATATCACAATTTTTCTACACGTAATAATATTTCTATATATTTGTCATGTCCCTAGGGACGTAAGGTTTTTTGCGCTGTGTTTTCTTTTCTGGCGCTTGCGCCATCACTCTGACAGCTGGCGCTGATAGGCTGTCTAACCTGTCAATCATGCAAGAAGACGTGATTGGCTGTGCTGCATGAGGGCGGGCTTTTCTCATCCGATGATCAACACCTGATTTTCGCGCACACAAGCACTGGGGTGCGGATTATGGTCTGCGGGTTACATACGCGGAGAGACAATACTCAGCCTCCCATCGGTTTTTAAAGGCTCTATTTTCAGAATAAACTTTTCTCTTCGGAATCGTGAGGGCTAGCTTCGCAAAAACTTGCAGCATCATAAGCTAGACTTGATTGACACGGGAAGTGTCTGTAGTCTGTAGCGCTTGATATCGCCGGGCCATTAATAATAATATATAAAATGATCTCGCGGGCCGGACATAATTGCACGCCGGGCCGGATGTGGCCCGCGGGCCTTGAGTTTGACACCTATGATGTAGAGAGTGCTGACCTCAACTAAATGTAGAGCTCACATAACTTCCCTTCTCCATCATGTTCACTGGCTACCTGTTGCATCACATTCGTTTTAAAGTACTTCCTTTAAATGGTCTTGCAGCTTTAGATGTATTAGATCTACTCCAGCAATACCTGCCCACCCAGTCTCTTAGATTATCTGAACTTGGCCTAGATTGTGTTATCGTGATCTCCTAAGATCTGAAATTTTTTACCTGCCTCTCTCTGTAATATCGCTTCTCTATCTGCCAGTAACTCTCAACTTAACATATTTGTTTGAAATGCATTTGCAATTAATTATATTGTTTGTTTTTTTTGTTGTGTGTAAACTGTAAAACTGTAAACTTAAACTTAAAACTGTAAACTTTTAAGCAACCTTGGGTTGTGGAAAGGAGCTATACAAATAAAACTACTACTACCACCACCACCATACAGTAATACCTTGAGATACGAGCGTCCCGACATAAGAGTAGTCAAGAATTTTCAACAGTGGCAATGCAAAACAAAAATGGCAAACAACTTTGTATTATTTAGGGTTATCCCCATTCCCAGAGAGCATGTTTCCCATATGATTACATAACAGTTCCCAATCTCTCACTCGTTCGTTTTCTTTCCTCCTCTCACGGTCATTGTTTCAGATTATATAAGCCGTGTTTGCTGTTCATTTGGCTCTATCTCTGTGGAGAGATAAAACTGATAGCAACTGAAGGATAAAAAGACAGTCAGACAGGAAAACAACGAAGGGAGGAATGCCGATAGAAGAAAATGAGGCGCTGTGTTTGCTCGGCCCTTTTCCTAATTGAGTTGTTGTTGTTTGCACGCTGTGATCAGACAATAACCGCAATTAGTCTCACTCGCTCAAACACACACACACGCACATCATCTCCTTGCTCTCTTATCAAAGGTCAGACCGTTTGATCCAGCAGCCCAGACAAAACACGCACCCTGTGCCAATCGACACACGTGCACCCAGACATGCAGACATCGACATGCTTCGTCCATCCACACTCATAAGAGGAACACGTGCTCACACGCAACCCTTGTGTGCCCCCGCAGGAATGTTTTGGTTAGCAGGGAGAGTGTGTGCGACTGAGTGCGTTTCCTCCCGTATTATGATGATAAACATGTGAAAGTGTTTCAGATGCCAACTGCGTGGAACGCTGCCAGTTCTCTTTCCCCCTCCCTTTTCATTTGTCCTTCTCCTGAAATATTTTCAAAATTCCTCTCTTGCTTGTTTGTTTTCACTGTTTTATTTTCATTCCACATGAGTGACTGATAATATTTATCCTCGAAACTCACGGAGGAGAGGACATCTCGATGGATGGCATGAGGTAATCAGGGACGTTGCGGGCGAGGAGGATGTTTTTATACAGGACTTTTGAACGAAAGACGTTGAGCACGTAACTCATTTAAAAGGGATGTAGTAGAGAATGAGGTTCTGCAGCATGTGAAAATGGATTATGGATATATATACATACATACACAGTGGCTACGGAAAGTTTTCAGACCCCCTTACATTTTTCACTCTTTGTTATATTGCAGCCATTTGCTAAAATAATTATAATTTATTTTTTATAATAATAATATAAAAGAAAAAATTATTTACAATATATATTTTTTCCTTATTAATGTACACACAGCACCCCATATTGACAGAAAAACATAGAATTGTTAACATTTTTGCGTATTTATTAAAAGAAAAACTGAATTCTATTGGTTCTAAGTATTCAGACCCTTTGCTGTGACACTCATATATTTAACTCAGGTGATGTTCATTTCTTCTGATCATCCTTGAGATGGTTCTACACCTTCATTTGAGTCCAGCTGTGTTTGATTACACTGATTAGACTGGATTAGGAAAGCCACACACCTGTCTATATAAGACCTTACAGCTCACAGTGCATGTCAGAACAAATGAGAATCATGAGGTCAAAGGAACTGCCTGAAGAGCTCAGAGACAGAATTGTGGCAAGGCACATCCATATCCATTTATACATATTTTTGTATAAAGAAATGTATATATTTTTTATCATCTCTCAGGCATAATCCTGCTGGCTCAGAAAAGTAGTAGCACAACTCTTCCTATAGTTTAGCATATAGTTTGATGTAACGTTCATGTTTGTTAATTAATTCATTAAAAACGTTAAATATTAGAGTTATAATTTACGTATTCCAAAGAGCGATGGCAGTCGAGTCAGAATGTTATCTTTTACTCTACTGTTCAATAGTTTGGCTGGAATTATTTGATCAAAACTACTAAAATTGTAGTTTTTCACAATATTGCTTTTTTAATATTGAGTCCTATTTGAATATATTTTAAAATGTAATCCCTTACTCTGATGATAAATTACATGATCCTTCAGAAATAATTCTGAAATGCTGATTTGCTCCTCAAGAAACATTTTTTATTATAAATGTTGAAAACAGTCATGCCGCTTGATATATTTGTGGACATTAAGTTAAGTTTAGTCTTTAAATGGAACGTTCAAAAGCACATTTATTTGTAATAGAGAACTTTGTAACAATGTGAAAGACTTTAATCTTGTGTTTGATCAATTTAATGCATCCTTTCTGAATATAAGTATTACATTTACTCCAAGTAAAGCTTTGAATGGTAGTGTACCAATGAGTTTTGGCAATATAATGACAATTGGAAAATGTCCAGTGAATGTAATGTAGCAAACAAGTTAAGTGTAGGTTCATGTTAGAACACAATGTGTTGGCTCATCCTATTGGTTTGGCAAAAGTATGTGGTATGATAAAATATTTGGCACCTGAATGAACACAGTTAACGATCGGCTTACTAAATCTGTGCTTGTAAGATTTTCACAAGCCTTTGGACTGAGGCCCTTTAAGGTGAACGTGTAGCAATGTCGTGTTGTGTTGTGAATTGTGTTTTTCTGGGCTCTGTCACAGGTTCACGGTAAATGTGTGTGTCGGCATCACACAGCCGGGGATCACTGTGAGCGCTGCGAGGGCCTTTACAACGACCGGCCGTGGAAACCAGCTAACGGTTTAACCGGAGAAGCTCATCCGTGTGCTAGTAAGTTTCAGATCATGTGTAAAAGTAAGCTGTCAAGTGGAAAACTGTCAAATTGTTTTAATTTCATGTCTGTCAAAACGTAATGTTTGCGTATGCCTGTCTCATTGTGTAGAGTGTAAATGTAACGGCCATGCAGAGAGTTGTCAGTTTGACGAAAGCCTATGGCTACGCTCGGGTCAGCGGAGCGGGGGTGTGTGTGACTGCCTTCACAACACCAGTGGCCGGCACTGCCAGCACTGTCGGAGCGGCTTCTACAGAGACCCCGAAAGACCCTTCACTGCCCCAGACTCCTGCAGACGTAAGACCCAATCATGCGTCATTGAGTAAACGCACATTAATCACTCAACACTGGGCTTTCCTGTAGCTCCAACAGTAGAGCGTGGCGCTTGCAACGCCAAGGTCATGGGTTCGATTCCCGGGGAAAGCAAGAACTGATTAGAATGTCAGTGTTTTTCTTGAATGCAATGCAAGTCGCTTTAGATAAAAGTGTCTGCCAAATGCATGAATATAAATATGAATACTTGATTCTGATTGGCTGGAAGACCCATTTAAATAATTTAATGCTTAGGTAGTTCCAGTCAGTTTAGCCACCATTCTTAGTTGAAAGTCTCGAACCACCTGGGAATCACCTGTTTTCTGCTGACAAAAAGAGAGCGCGACAGAGCTTAATCAATGTTGGCTTGACTTGTCAGAGATGACGAGAACTCAGGGATTTGAAATGTAAAAGCGACTTGGAGATGATGGCATTTTTAGGTGATCAAGGTATTTCATTGAGCAGATAAATCCCCATATGTAGCACTCTAACAGAAAACCTGTAACTGTAAAGCATTATCTAGAGTGAAGGGTCATTTCATTGTGGTTGTTGTTGTTACACTTAAGGAGCTTTGCTGGTGTGCGATGCGGAGAAACACGGAAGGAATCAGCTGGTTTAAACTTAAATTCTCTTTATTCATAAACTGGAAAAAAACACTTTAAATAAGATCAAAAACGGCACTCGTTTGTTCAGAATATGGGAAACACGGAGAGAAACATCCACATAAAGTGACAATAACCGACAAAGACAAGGGAAACACGAGAGGGATTTATACGAGCAAATGGGAAGCAGCTGACACGACTAAGACAGTAATTGATTAACAGGACAGGTGTAGGAAGGGCAACGGAGATACACATTTATTTCAAGTAAGTAAAACTACAAGTAATGTCTTCAGCTGGTCAGCATGACATCCTTTCCATCTGAACTTATTATTTTACGTTCATGCATTTGGCAAATGCTTTTATCCAAAGCGACTTGCATCAGTTCTTGCTTTCCCTGGGAGTCGAACCCATGACCTTGGTGTTGCAAGCGCCACACTCTACTGATTGAGCTACAGGAAAGATAAAATCTCTTAAGTCTAGTAGTGAATGTTTTATGAGCAGTAGGATAATATCTCTCCCTCTTTTTAGTTACGAGAAAGTTTGTGCGGATGAATATGGTTCTATGTTCATGCAGTTTTACCTTTAAAGCGAACTGAATGGTAGATCTAACAAGTCATAACTGACGAAAATAAGTCATGTGTACCCTTCCGGTCAATTATTGTGCGGCAAACATCAATAACAGCTTCAACGTCAGTGCTGGCGAATCAGCATGGTATAATAAGCAGGATAATCCATAGCTAGTTGTGCTTTAAACTATTTGAATGCGTCAATTGTCTCCATGTCATCCGTTAAAATCGTTTAAGGCACAGCTATCCGTTGATTATCCCTTACTATGGAATACTTCTAAAGCAAACTGGATGCAATGTTCCTTTTAATTAATAATTGTTAGCGCGTGCGTGTGTGTGTACTTGTGTCTTGGAAAAAGATGAAAGCCATTAATCTGAGATTTTGAAAAGCTGCTTAAAATGGCATGCGGCGTATCTGTGATTTTCCCGCTGTACGCTTCCGTTCCTGATCGCAGTCTTTCTTCAGCGTGTGCGTGAGTGTTTGAGAGTCTGTTTCCGTGTGCAGCTTGGCCTAGATGATGTCAAAATTCAAGAACTCCTCAGAGCAGCGAACATGTCCAATATTGTAGCACGCACACATTGAGGGGATGCTTGGTATTGAATGTTGTTCCTGCTCGGAATGCTAATGGCTCTTACGGCGAGTTGGGACATGTAGGATAACAAGAACATCGATGGGATCTCGGCCATGTGTGTGTGTGTGTGTGTGTGTGTGTGTGTGTGCTTGAGTGTAAACGTTTATATTGTGTATGTGGAGGCAGACAGACTCATAATAATTGACTGCGTCGGTTTAGTCAGGACAGCTCTGCCTTCGTTCTTATGGTGCGAGTCACTGAGAAACCCGTCGCATATTAAGTTTACTAATATGTGTGTGTTTTTGCAGTATGATGTGTGTAACTTTCTTTCTTTTTTGAATTGCAGCTTGCGTGTGTAACCATGTTGGCTCCACAAATTGTAACCCTGATAATGGAGACTGCGTCTGTAAGCCAGGGGTGGCTGGGCCGCTCTGTGACAAGTGCATGCTGGGATACTGGGGTTTGGATGAATATGGTTGCAAGCCCTGCCAGTGTGCTGGTGATTGTGACTCGTTCACAGGAGATTGTATGATTAGGTGAATATGATATGGTTATTTGGTCATGTCTTTATAGTCACTCATGTTTATCTGATGCATATGGGTCTGCAGCAGCGTTATGATTGACTAAAACTATAAAAAACATATTTTTGGTATTGAAATGAAGCAGGAATAAAATATAAGACATTGATAATATATTTATTTGATTAAAAAGTATAATAAAATACACCCATACTTTACATTTACATAATGCTGATATTAAATAAATTATAAAAAAAAAATAGTATTAAATATTATTGTTATTATTATTTTTTTTTTGGGTGGCCTAACATCTGTGTTATTATTAACTAAAGCTAAACAAATGATTTTGGTTATTGATATAAAATACAAAGCTGAAGTACCAAATACATATATTTATATTTATTTTCTTTAATGTATTTATTAGTGTTGGGGAAAGTTAATCTTAAAAGTAATGCATTACAATATTGAGTTACTTAACTAACTTTAAGAAGAGTAATTCGTTACTTTTGACTTTTTCTCACCTGGGCTGGGTTTTAATTTTACTTTAGTTTTTTATAAATGTAAATGCAAAAACGCACATGAAAATGTAAATAATTAGGCTTAAATAAGAAATAATTAAAGCAATAAATCTAAAGTCATTTTTGCTTATGGTTGAACAGAATCATCGAGGGTTAAGTGAGATTAAATGAAATGAAATTTTCAGATTTTGCATTTCACAAGCTTTATTCACTTTAAGGAATACTGAATGTTGTTTTAGTGCAAGTGGGAGTAATAAATGCTCACATTTAGTCTAGAACTACAATAACCATCATGTTCACAACAATGACTCTGATTTCTCTCAACATGAGGATGGTTGAGCTGTCAGTCAATAAATGGGAAAACACAGTAACTTATTTGAATAAGCAACTAAGACACTTTATTGAAAATTTAAAAGCACAGTAATGCGTTACTTGAAAAAGTAACCTGATTACATAACTTGAGTTACTTGTAATGCGTTTCTCCCAACACTGTATATTATGATTTAAAATGTGTGTGTGTGTGTGTGTGTGTGTGTGTGATTCTTGTCTAGGTCTGAGTCGGATCTCAACAGCACAGCAGAAGATCATCTTTTTCGAACAGAAGAGCTTTTCTCCGCCCTTAGTCATCCAGGTATTAAATGGAAATCTTGGACTGATAACAGCTCTGTCTTGTTCCCGTGAAAAGTTTGTCTGGGTTAAAGGCATGCCTGTTTTTAAGTTGTCTCGGCAACAGAATGAAACCGACAGCCAATCGTTTTAATTGCTGGGTATTTCTTTTCTCGACAGATAAATGTTTATGCAAAGAGCAAGCTCTTGGAAACAGCAAAATGTTCTGCAGCGTTAAATATGTGTATGGTAAGTAGCATGGAAACCGGTCCTGGAGACGATCACGCTTGCTGTGCGCTCACTTCACCTCAGGGTTGTGTGTGTGTGTGTGTAGCAGTGAAGGTGCGAGTGCTCGGCGCTCACGACAAGGGCTCTCATGCAGAGGTGGATGTCAAGGTTCTCAAGGTGTTGTGGGATAACTCGCGCCTTGGGCTCTCCCGCGGAAATCGAACTCTGTATCCCGAGTCTTGGACCTCACGAGGCTGCACCTGCCCTGTGCTGTTTCCAGGTTAGCACACACACACACACACACACCCACACACACAGAGATTCACGGTTTACGATGAGCGTCTGCACATTTCCAACCCATTTCTGGGGAATGGATTTCGATCTTATCAGATGGGTTAAATAAACTTCAGAGAACCATATTTAACTAGACGTATAGTCAAATGCAATATAAATGAAGTGTGATTTCTATAGAAATCTGCTGTGTTTTCACAATCTGATAATTACGTTGACTGAGAATGTGTTCGGTGGACACGTGTGGCGGCAAAATCTTTCATCAATTCTGAATAAGAGACAAATTTCCCAGTTGTCTTTATAAAGGTTTATTTTCTTGCAAGAAAATGTCAATAGTCATACAGACAAAGAAGGGAGGGCTGATCCAGCATTTAAATCGCTAATCTTCAAGGCTAAAGGCTCCTAAAATGGTTGTAATTTTCCTCTTCATATCAGGAACACATTACCCTCTCTATACCTCTAGCTCTCTACACACCATATGTGTTTTAGATTTCTTTAAATTGATTCTCTTACTGTGTAATTCTACAGAATAGAATTCAATTAAAATCACACAATAATCAATAATCTCAAGAAACAATTATAATCATGGATAAAAAAAAAAAAAACATGACGTATGAATACAAATTCCACCACAACACGACCTATTAACTTGTGGGAATATGAGGCATGGCCGCGAGGTTACGGATCCTGTGTTGAGGGAATAACAGCCACGAGTTTAATGCGTAAACAAACCTGCATGACTAGAACATGAAAGATGTTGCAATAATATCGGCCTACAAGCAAACATTATCCATCTCATCTCACAGCATTTTAAGTCCATTCACTGATCTCATGGCTTTTTTTATTTACTATTATTATTATTATTATTATTATTATGGTTTCATTCAATTATCGCATTTCAAGGACCCTTTACAACATAATGCAATTAATTATTTTAAAAATGGCTTTCGAGTAGAGAGTGCTGCTTGCAACACCAAGGTCATGGGTTCGATTCCCAGGGAAAGTAAGAACTGATTAGGATGTCAATGTGTTTCTTGAATGCAACTCACTTTGGATAAAAGCATCTGCCAAACAACTATATGTTACAAATATGAAATAAAAAGAAACAATCGGTGAGTGGATAAAAACGTAAAAAAATTATAAAAATGAAAAAAGCATGAAAGCCAGTTAGTAGTTTGAGTTTACAAATGATACTAAATTAGTTCATTTTTAACGCTGTGCGTTTAGTGAAATTGGGCTAATGTGATGTTTTTCCTCTTGCTTCAGGAATGGAGTATCTTGTAGTCGGACACTCGGATGTGAGGAAGGGCCGTCTCATGGTTAACATGAAGAGTATAGTGAAGCCGTGGACGCCCAGCTTGAGCCGAAAAGTGCATCAGCTTCTGAAAACCAAATGTAGCTCAAAGACCTAGAGTCTTCCACTCAGCCTTGATTTTATTCAGATCATTTGCACCCTTTGAGTCTTAAAAATGCTTTAAAACAGTGGTTCTCAACCGTCCGGACGTTTAAGGCCCTCTTTTGTCCAAGACTACATTTGGAGACCCTCCTATCTAAGCTGATATGTACGTTTGGAACTCCTGTTGTAATAAAATAAGTCATTAAATTAAATTTATTTTTTAATATTGAGAACCATAATATTAATATTGAGTTTTTATTTTTATATAATGACATACCATTTTAAGAGTGACCCGACTCCCGGTTGAGAACCATTGCTTTAAAACCAGCTGTATGGATGCTTTTACTAGCTGTCAGGTGAACACTAGCACTGTACAGAATGTATAATATATGTATGTGTGTGTATATATATAAGATAATATATGTAGTTTTTTATTTCTTTAACACTGTATATAGCATGCATTTTGTACACGTAAAAATACAACACATATATGCAATATTGTCCTACTTGTCACAATTGTAAAAAACTGTTTTATGATATGATTGATATGATTTATCTTTCGTTTATTGTATTAATATATATTATAGTACCAACCACGACCACAAGGTGTCACACTATGATCATATCAAGTATACTGAGTATGTTGAATCATATTCACCACAAGAACATGTATTAATGTATGCAACTTTAGATTACTGCTGAAAGAAAAGGTTGACGCTTATTACAAAAGGGAAATGGCTAAAGCTCACACTTAAAGGGCTAGTTCGTTAAAAAAATGAAAGTTTTGTTGTCATTTATTCACCTTCAAGTTGTTTCAAGCCTGAATGAGTTTCTTTCCTGTTGAACACAAAAGAAGATAATTTGAAACCAAACATTACAGTAGCCATTGACTTCCCCAACACAACTTTCTGGTTACTCACATTCTTTAAAAAAAAAATTATCTTTTACGAGACAGAAATTCATACAGGTTTGGAGCGGCATTTGCAACGCCAAGGTCATGGGTTCGATTCGCAGGGAAAGTAAGAACTGATGCGTTTCTTGAATGCAATGCAAGTCGCTTTGGATAAAAGCATTTGCCAAATGCATAAAAGTAAGACAAAATTACAACATGAGGGTGAGTAAATGATGGCAGAATTTATTTATTTTGGATGAACTGTCCTGAACGTTTAATTTTTTATTCTCCCACATTAGTGCTTTGGAGGTGACATTTGTTAACCACATAATATATATTACTGTTAGAATGTATGTATATATATATATGTATATATATATATATATATATATATATAAAAAGCAAATATTACCTATAATCTTTCCTCTCAAACAGTAGAGTGTGGTGCTTGCAACATCAAAGTCATGGGTTCGACTCCCAGGGAAAGCAAGAACTGATTAGAATGTCAATTTGTGTCCTGATTGCAATGCAAGTCGCTTTGGATAAAAGCATGATCAATGGATAAAGTAAATGGATCAAAAAATATATTAAATGTATAAACCAGGGATTACTGAATGTCTGGCAACCCCTCTGTTGGGCGGGGCTTCCGCTGGTCCTCGAGGCCCCGCCCCCTCTCGCATCCACACCTCTGTCAGACGCGCAGATTGGCGTGGCGCGATGCCGCTTTCCGCAGTGAGAATTCCGCCGGAATTACAGTCAAACTAAAGAAGGGAAACATGTCCGAAGTCCGAAAATTCACAAAGAGGTTGAGCAAACCTGGGACGGCTGCGGAGCTCAGACAAAGTGTGTCGGAGGCGGTGAGGACGTCCATTGCTGTGGTTAGTAACTCAAGAGAGTCTCTCTCTCTCTCTCTCTCTCTCTCTCTCTCTCTCTCTCTCTCTCTCTGACTCTCTCACACACACTCTCTCCCTCTCTCTCTGTCCTAGTTTATCATCTGACCTCGTATATGCATGTAAGCTGTCAGGTATTACTTACCTGACCAGGCCTTTCTTTTTCTTTTTCTTAGTTATTATTAAAGCACGTGCCAGATTGCTCAGATTGCAAGAGTCATCACGTCTCGTGCCTTTAAAGGCAATTACCGCAGCACAGCTTCAACATCTGTCTTACACATCACACACACGGCAGAAGCATTTAAATCCTGAGATGTGCATTGATTCAAATCATACATTGAGTAAAAAAAAGCATCAGGGATCCACTTCACGAAAAGGCTGATTGCTTCCTCACTGGAAGCACATGGAGCATCCTTATGCCTTTGTGTAAAGAGAGGTGTGCATGTGCTCATGCACCAGTCCAGCTCTCTTTGCCTTTATTGGACCATAATCAGAGGCAGAGAGCAGATATGTGGCATTGAGAGGTTTATTAGAGAGGATATAGATTGTTGCAACATTCATTAGAGGTCAGTGGCTGTGCTCAGAAAGGATATTTTCAGCCAGACACATGTCATGAGACTGAGAGTTGTACAAGTATAGGCTTATAATGTCGAGATTGTCAGTGTGATTGTGGTTTCCAGGGATATAGACAACAAATGGCAGTCTATTGAGATTGCAGAGCCATTGTGTTTCCCTTGAGAAAACCCTCTGGCTGCTCAGCTGTGCTTCCTGTGTCCTCTGCATGTGCTGAATAAAGCGTTTGTCTCATCTTTTCCTCTTTTGCGCCTCTTTCGCACAATGTGCCTTTGCGCAAACTGGACTAAAATGATGATGTGATGGAAATTTCTAATTTTCAGGTGGTATAAGGGGGCGGGGCATTGCACTTCAAGGGAGGATTTGATTGGGCAAAAATCGGTGTAGTGCAGGATGAGTCATTAGGATTTTTTTTTGCTCTATTTTACTGAAAGAGTATGGCTGTACATTATAAATGTGTATAAATATCTAAATTGCGGGAGGAAAGATGGCAGAAAAATACAGTTTTGTAAGAAACCTCCTTAAGTCTGATAGTTTACTTTGCTGAACATATCTAATTAATTAAATTTAATGCTATATAAATAGCGTTTGCTTAATTTCATAAGTATGCGAATGATTAATCACAAAGGGTGATTAAGTTTTATTTTAAGGCAACGCAGTCACCACATTTTCCGCATATAACCCACACCCTTATATAACCCGCACCCATAGATTTATGAACTTTTTTTGTGTAAGTTCACATTTCGAATTTTGCTCGCATGACGTCAATTATCCATAACTGTTCAGCTCGGTACACAGTGCTTGTGTGCGAAATTCAAACAATAAGAAAACAAACACAAGTCAGAGTCAGAAGAAGCAGTGTCTCCCGCTGTGCAGCAGCTCGTCCCTTAAGAAGCGATTCTACAGGTGTTGATCATCGGATGAGATAAGAGCCCGCCCTCATGCAGCACAGCCAATCACGTCTTCTTGCATGATTGACAGGTCAGACAGCCAATCAGCGCCAGCTGTCAGAGTGACAGTACAAGCGCCAGAGACAACAACCCTCGCAATAGAGAAAAACAGAAAGAAAATACCGCAAAAAACCCTTACGTCCTTAGGGGCGTAACCAATATATTTAAATATTATTACGTGTAAAAAATGTGTTATATAGCCCGCACCCTTATATAACCTGCACCCCCTGCAGGGTTTATAAAATCTGGTATAACCCGCGGGTTATATGTGGGAAAATACAGTACATGTTACTACATGCACTTACTATAGTAATAACAGTACAGTATGTTATGGATAATTACAAGTAACAAGTATGTTGTTAATTAACATTACTCTGTACTTATTTGAGTGATTATAATGTAACTGTCTCATTAAAATATAGTGTAACCAAATGTTTAATCAACAGTCCTACTTTAAATAAGGGACAGTCGTGGCCTAGTTGTGTAAACTATTGAGTCGCAGTGTTTTATGCTATGTTTGCTGCACAGGACTCACTGGACATAAATATTTCAGGATGCTTTCAAATGGTGGGCCTCAAATGCTCACAGATCCACAGAGCATGTGCTCCTCCGTGAGCTTTAGAAGACAAGATAAGCTTTTTAAAAGGCTTGTAAAGATCAGATCTGTGATGCAGAAGTTCAGACGGAGGCCGTTCGGTTCAGACGCTGTATGCGTATGTGTTTACACACAGTGGCCTAATGCACATCAGCTGTGGTAGGAGCTCTTTTGGTCTCACATCTGGAAAGTATGTTAATCGCTCAGTAGACCTGCTCAAGTCGTGGTTTCTCTACAGCTGTCGCCCACTTCGTCTCCCTTCACATTTTCATGTTGCGTTCTTGCATACGGAAATAACATGAGTGAAACACGCATGGCGCCAACGCCCATGAACTTGTGAGCGGCCAGTAATCTAGCTTATGTTTCCTTTTACCTCAGCCTGTGGTTTGATGCCCTTTGATTCTTCTTCTTTAGTTCCTCTCTGTCCTCAGCAGAGGTGACGTCGCTAGCCCTGTTTTAAAATGATCTGAGGGCTTGTGGTTGTTTTTGCAGAGGTTGGGCTATTTTTGGTAATGGGAAGCTAGTTCTACCACGTTAAGGTAGCTTAACCTTGGGCCTGAGATTTTAGGGACGGGACTTGGATTGGGGCATGTGCAAGGATTCCCATTGGAGAAGTTGGTGCTAGCTTGGTTTGAAAGGACAGTTGAAAGTGAAGCCACAAGCCAACAGAACGTAGATGTAGCTCACGCTCTGTTGCAGCAGAAGCTAAACGAGCTGTGGTTTTTCTGCTTCTATGTGGGATGACACATGACAGGAAGTTGCTGCTGAAACGCTTGCATTGGTTCTCAGCTTATGTGTAAGTGCTTAGAAACACAGGAAGCATTTATGTGTATTATAAGAGATGTTTTTGATGTATGGCTGTTGTTGTCTAGGTATATTTGTACTGTTATTTCCCTTTATCAAGCAAGATAGTTAATGAAAGCAAAACATACTATATAGTGCCATTTGAATATACACTGCTGTTCAAAGGTTTGTGGTTAATAATACTTTTTATTAATTTAGCAAGGTTAAATGGATAAAGTCTGTTGTGATTGGTCTACTCTGCTCTGATTGGTCAGATGATCCAGTCTGTTGTGATTGATCTGCTCTCCTCTGATTGGTCAGATGACTCAGTCTATTGTGATTGGTCTACCACTTACAATGCATGCCAGAAATTAAACACCTATTACCATATCAGAATTTCAGCTCCGGATCTTCCTCAGGGCTTGATATAAAACAATGGTGTTGTTTTTCTCCTTATGAATTCGAGCACGGGTCCTTATCCTTTTGATCTGCGTGCAATGTAGATTGTCAGCACTGAAAACCTTGTCTTCTCGACAACACGAACCAAACTCTACAGTTACAGTGTTTGAGGCTCAGTCGGGCAGCCAACGAAGACCATAGACTGGCATTATGCAAATGTGTTGCGTTGTTACGAAGGTTTGAAACAGGAAGTGAGAGTGGAATCACTAACGACTCGTTTCAGCAGTTCAGAGTCAGTTCTTTCGTTAGGAGACAATAACTTTATTTGTTGTGCATTTTGATTTTTAAAACTTTAGACTTTTTAAATTCACAAACAGTGATATGACACACTGCATGAAAGGCAATATAAGAAAACTTTAAGCATTTTCTCTCTGCAACAGCATCCATGCTAGAAGTTCCTCTAAGATGATTTCTAAAAAGGATTAGTTGAAATTGCTCTAATTTGGACTCGTTTTCCTTTACTCCTTTGAAATATTCACAAAAGACCCGTGTGATTATGGGTTTAAGCCCCGCTGATCCTGTCAAAGCTGAACTGCTAGAAACATGAGAAACAATGAGCAGCTTTAATCAACCCGAACTTTGAACAGAAGACACCAACTGCCCATTTTTATATAAACCAAGTGCTGTAGTTATGAAACTGTAACTTCCTGTTTATATCTCTGATCACTCTTGTGTTGCTAACAACCTGACGAAAACTTTAGGAGAAGGAGAAATAAATTAAAGGTTTTATAATAGGAGTTGCAGTCTCTGGTAATTTCCATTTGGCACTGTGCAACATGGGTTTGAAATGAATCAATCATATTGTTCAGATTATTCTGGTCCACTTCCTGTGTCTTCTGTCCATCCAACATGATCTGTTATGGTGGAAACACTCTCTCTTCTGTGGACTAAGCTCTTTGAATGAGTATCAGACCATGACACAGGCCTGTTAGCTGAGTCAGTAGTGTGTGTTTAAGCTTTAACACATGATTCTCCTTTAGACTTTACACTTTCAACCAAACTCAAAAGCTTTAAAAGTAAGAAATCGGAAGTCCTGCATCTCAGATTGTTGTGTGTAGAGGGTCAGTAAGCTGTATCTGCTAAATTCACTGGCAGAGCCGTAAACTCAGTGTAAACCAGTGGTTCTCAAATAGTGGGGCGCGCCCCCCTGGGGGGGCACGGAGCGATGCCAGGGGGGGGTGCGTGTGACCGTGGGGAACATGCTTTTTTTGTCAGGGAGTAGGTTTTCTTGCACTGAACAAGAACAGCAGATATGAAGTTCAGATAACAAACTCTTCACCCGTTGACGTGTACGATCACACCGGTGTTCATGTGTCATGTGATCAATCGCTAAATTCACACGCGTTTTCACGCGATATCTGGCACTGATCCAAAAAAGACGCGTTCAGAGACCATGAGCATTATAAAGGTTTTTAAGCGACAAACACATTCACTTCTACATATCTGAGAATCTGAATAGCAGGTAGTTGATGACAGAGCCAACAAGTTGGTCAATATTTTGAAGAAAAAATTAAAAACTAAATAAATGTTAAACATCTATCATACAGCGCTTTTTGTGACTGCGGTCTGTCACGTGACAAACATGACGCGTCGCCATGGAAACAATAAAGCGAAAGTTCCAAAATAGGGGGAGGGGGGCGCGCGAAATGTTTACTTCTTCCTAAGGGGGGCGCGACAGAAAATAATTGAGAAGCACTGGTGTAAACTATGCTAGATTAAACCGATACCCTGTTCAGATTCACGACGCATCCGGTGTGTTTGCAGGAGCAGCCGAAGATCATCGAGCCGCTGGACTATGAGAACGTGGTGTTCCAGAGGAAAGCTCAGATCCACAGCGATCCTCAGAGAGACCTGCTGCTGTGGCCGGCCGATGACGTATCAGTGAGTGTTTTGTTTTCAGACGTGGTCGTCGATCTTGTGCAGACGCCCTACAGACTGATTTGGCAGCCGAGGCTTTGCAGAGCTTAATATCACAAAATATAAGATGCATACATCAATCTGTCTGTTCCTTAAAAGAACAGCATTTATTTAAAATAGAAATATTTTGTAACAATATAAATGTCTTTACTGTCATCTATCCATCTATTTATCCATCCATCTATCTATCATCTATCCATCCATCCATCTCCATCTATCTGTCTATATTATACCATCCAATTATCCCTCCCTCCTCTATCTATCTCTATCCATCCATCCTTTCGTCTATCCATCCATCCATTCATTTATCCATCCGTCTATCTATCTATATATCCATCCGTCCGTTTATCCATCTATCCGTCCGTCTATCCATCTGTCTGTCTATCGTCTATCCATCCATCCATCCGTTCGTCTATCCGTCTATTTGTCTATCCATCCGTCTATTCGTCTATCCGTCTATCCATCCATTTATTTATCTATCTATCCATTTATCTATCTCTATCCATCCATCCGTCTATCTATCTCTATCCATCCATCCGTCTGTCTATCTATCCGTCCATCCGTCTATCCATCCATCCATCCGTCTATACATCGTCCGTCTATCCGTCCGTCTATCAATCCATCCATCTATCCATCATCCATTCGTTTATCCTTCTATCTATCCATCCATCCATCTGTCTATCTATCTGTCCATCTCTATCATCCATCCATCCATCTCTATATATCATCCATCTATTCATCCATCTCTGTCTATCCCTCTATCCCTCCATCCATCCGTTTGCCTCTTCATCCCTCCATCCATCTCTGCTTGTCTATCTACCTATCCATCCATCTTCTCTATCTAGGAGGCACAGGTTGATCGTCAAAGGAGAACCATTGTTCCTTCAGTTCCTCAAAATGCGGAAAACGAGGCTAAAAGCCTGTTCGTCAAAGAGGTAAAGATTGTGCAGAATCTCACTACCAAAGCAAGAGCATAGCCTAAAAAAATATGAGCTCACACTTTCCTGTTTTTCATATTTTGGTGCGTTTCTGATGATGGGATTGCACTTTGGCAGTGCATTAAGATGTACAACACCAACTGGCACGTCATCAACTATAATTACGAGGCCTACTCTGGAGATTTCCGGACGCTGCCCTGGTATGTCAAAGTTTGCTTTTTTCTTGCCAAAGGTTTTGGAAATGCTATTTGCAAAGTTTTTGCTTAAGCTACTTTTTCTGTCTTGCAGTAAAGGGATGAAGACGGAAAAGCTTCCCAGCCAAGTGTTTGAGGTGGATGAGGGGGAGGAGGTGAGAGACGCTGATGTATGATGATGGAAAACTGAGGACAGTTATTTTTTCCATGATTTTAAAAATGCTTTTCTTCCCGTTTATCTTTTGAGTTATGTGCAGAAAAAGAAAAAAACACTTTTGCTTATTTTTTCACAGATAAAACAAGAGAGTACTTCAAAAAACTGAGCCTTTATATAAATGAATAATATATAATTAATAAACATAATAAAGTAACATACATAAAAAAAAAGCAAAAGCCAGATTCGCTTACTTATGCACTATTCTGTAACGTTGTTCCAAAAATTCCAAAAAGAACAAATAGCACTTTAAATTCCCAGATGATGTACTTAATTATGCACTTAAATGTGGAATGTTGCCAACATTCCACAATGAAATAAAACGATACAGTGCGTAATTTTCAACTATTGTGTGTAAGTTGTGTTATAGCAAAAAAACGGTAATATCTCTTCAAATAATGTTAACCATAGACCTCATTTTATTCATATATCAAGACACTGTTCTGAAAATCCATTAGAATATCTTAGTTGGCCTACAAATTATCATCATGACTAAACTGTCTGAAAGGACTGTATCCAATCAAGCTATTAAAATGTTTGTGTATCGAATTTTTTGGTACTGAATTTTGAGGTTCAAAAAGTCACACATTTACTGTTTTCATGATCAATTATTGTAGTCACTTCACTCAAATACTCAAGAGTTAATCCCAACCTTAGCACTCACATCCTTCTTTAGTGTCGACACACTACTCGTTAACATTACAGAATACTGCATGAGTAAGCAAACTGTCAAACATGGATTTTGTAAATGCTGTTTGCTTTAAAAATGTGTTACTTTATATAAATGAATAACATATAATTAATAAACACAATAAAGGCTCAGTTTTATCTTGACCTTGAAGTACTCTCTTGTTTTATCTGAACAAAAAAGCATTTGAATGGTTTTCATCAGACGGTCAGCACAGAGAACATGGAACATGACCCTCATGGTCTATTATTAGACACACACTAAAGTGTCCAGCAGATCTTGATAAAATTAGATGTAAGGTGATTACAGTGCAAAAAGATTGCTTCTCCACCCGGTGTGTGTGTCTCAAATCTGTGTGCATGTACATGTTTAGACATTTGAAATGTGAAAATAATTTTGTATAGGCTAAAGAGAGAAGCCAAATGTACACAATCATAAGGGCATTATATGAGAGAGAATATCGTTCATTTGCAAAAACTCACCCATATGTCATTCCTATATGTATATATATTAATAAAATAAAAACAAATCACACATTTTATATATACTGTGTGTGTATATATATATATAATATGAAACTAATAAAAACGTGTTTCCATTCTCTCTTCCCATAAATTTTGGGCCTGAATGGGACGCTACAAATGCATATGCAGTAAGGTCAACCGCAAAAATAACGGTTCACACCTTTTCAGCGCACATTTTTCACTGCGTGTCTTTAGTAAGTCTTGACACTAGGGTTTGACTTGCCGCTGTTAGTGAATCTGGGCCATGAAGTGTATAGATATATTATTTTTAACTAATAAAATAACCGTTGGCATCCCTTTTGCAGACCTCAAAGATTGGTGTATTTACATGACCGAGTTTAGTTTAGTTATTTCTAAAGCACATTTCTACTGCCTTGAGTGCAGCCCAAAGTACTGTACGAAGAAATCAAGAAAACCAAACATAGAAAATACACACAACAACATACAATTTATATTTTGTTCTCTTCAGTTTGGGGTTCTAGTGTTTTGTTGACAGAGCTCTGACACTGCCCCTTTGTCGTGTCTCTGTGAGAGCGTGGGGCTTCTGTCGCGCGCTCTCGTGTCTGTGTGCTTTCATGTCGTCTGTGTCGCAGTTGGTGTGTTTACCAGCTGTGCGCCGTCTCGTCACTTCATGTGAACATGCAGCGATGTGCGTCTGCATGGGCTGAGTGTTCATGTCTTGTTAGCGTGTAACCCCGCCCACCTTGTTCCCTTGTTTCCCTTGAGTGTTTTCAGCTGTTCTCGTTATCTTCTTCTTGTTGCCTATTTAATCCCTTTGTGTTTGCGGTCCTGTGTCGTTGTCATTCCGATGTCTAGGTCTGCTCGTTCCCTGTGTCTGTCCTCCCCGTTTCTTCCGGTTTGTTTGTTTTATTCGATTTAGTTGTTTTCCCTCATTGAGGGCAGTTTTCTTTTGTGTGTTTGTTTTATTTTGTTACAATAAATTCCCTTTCACCTGCACCTGAGTCCTCCTTACCTGTTCCGTGACACTTCTGGGTCAAACGCCAAGATTTAAAAGTGCTTCTTCAGAACCTTTTGTCCAACTTAATAAATGATTAAATAATAATCAACTATTAAAATATATCAGTCATTGTACCTGACTGTATATATACCTTTGTATATTTATACATGCATTCAAATGTTTGTGCTCAGTAAGGTATAAAAAAAAGAAAAGAAATTAATGTTTATTAATTAATTGTATTAAATCTATTGATAATGTTACAAAAGGTTTAAATGTCAAATAAATGTAGTTATTTTGGAGCTTTATTAATCAAGGAAAAATTACTATTAGGATTGTATCAGCTTTGCATCACAGGAGTAAATTATATTATTATTATATATTGTTATTTATGTTGATTTTTCACAATATTACTGTTTTTATTGTATTTTTCATCAAATAATTTCAGCCTTGGAGAGACTACTTTCAAAAACATTACAAGAGTTCAAAATTCAAACTTTTGAACTCTCTGTGAGTGTACATGTATTACGTTGGCTGTGTCATGTCCATTTAATTAAATCAATTAGCTGAGTGGCTCAGAAGGAAGAACAGGGTGAAAGCAATAGATCAGCTGTTAGGAACAGAGGGAGGGAATGAGAAATACTGGAGGGAAGAGGGGAGAAGGGCATTCGGACAATTACATTACAGTGGAGAGCTAGAGAAAAGCACATTCATAAAGGACGCCAGGCCACTTCAATTAAATTAGAGCACACACACACGCACACAGTTGTGTTTTCATGTTTTATGGGGACTTCCCATAGACATAATAATTTTATTTTATACAAACTTTGCATTCTGCCCCCTTAAACTAACCCTATCCATCACAGAAAACTTTCTGCATTTTTACATTTTCAGAAAACATAGTTTAGTGTGATTTATAAGCTGTTTTCTTCATGAGGACCTAAAAACGTCAAGGATTTCAGATATTGCCATCTTTGTAGGGTTTAGTCACTCTAAGTAAAAATTCCTACTTCATTGTACCTTACATAAATAGTTTTATTTTACTGGGATATGTTACAAGCATCTTTAAGCTGTGTTTTGCATGATAATTGCATTGTGTTAATGTGTGTGCGTGTGATGAGTTACTACGCGAGGGATAAGTGACTTACCCACATCAAGGTTTGTAAATGCAGAATGCACAACTTTCTTGTTTGTGTCAGAGCATTTAATCTGGTAGCATTGATCCGAGTCTTTGCATTTGGTTTGTCTGCTTCACTGGGTCTCGCTCTGTCTTTGTGTTTCAGGATTCGTCATCTCTTTGCTCTCAGAGAGGAGGAGTAATGAAGCAGGGCTGGCTGCAGAAGGCCAACATCAACAGCAGTCTGTCTGTCTCTATGAAGGTTAGTGGACCTTTTTTAAAAGACATTAATAAAGCGTAGCATGTTCTAATGAGCATGTTAGCATGTTACCATATTAACATAGTAGCATGTTAGCTAATGAGTGTAGCATCAGTGACATGCACAAATGTTGATACTCAAACACACACTAACAAATTGCAGCTCTCTCACCAGAGTGAAACTAAATGATATCTTGCAAGTGGTTTGCATACAACAGGATATATAAACATAACACTTGACATTAACATGTGACCCGTGTCCGGATTCTGTCTACATACACACGGAAAAGTGAAGTGTAAACACGTTTGTGATCGGAATATTATCTGATACGTGTAGTCAAGGGCGCATTGTGTTTGGTTCTCAGTTTATGAACACGTAATCTGTTTTTGCGAGACAGTTGAGGACGAATATAGTTCGCTTTAAATTGCACAACCATTCGTTGTCTGTAAAGGACGCACAATTTTGGCTGAAAATAGTTTTTAGGTCGGCTTTGCATCAGGGCAATTTTTGCATTACAGATTTAAAAAAAAAAAAATGTGTTTGACTAATCCTGGCTTTAACTAAACCCTGTCTGTGAAACCAGGGGCATATTCTTCGTACCTCGCTAACTCACTTAGCTGGATTAGATTGTTGACGATTTCGCATGATCTTGGATTGTTCGGTTCTTCGACGCTCATCCGGGACTTGTTGTCATAGTAACAGGTCCGCTGAAGTGAACCTGCTCGGAGCAGGCTTACTTCAAGTTAGCAGGATTAGTTCACGGCTTTATAAGCGGAGGTGAAATGGGAAGTTTGTCGCAACATGTCCTGTCCGTTTTTACGAGAGAAACCTGTTGCTGAAGGTGCAATATAATATATTTAATATAATTATAATAATTTTTTATATAATTATAATAATTATATAAAAAATATAATCATAAAAAAACATATATATATATATATAATATTTCGTTTTTCACGTGAGGGTATAATGTATCTAGTTAATTTAGATACAATTAGTCGTAGTTGGCCGTTAAACAGCTCAAACTGTGTGTATTGCCTTGCGCTACTTTGCGAGCGGCACGTTCATTTACACTGTTGGAGATGCGGAGAACATTGTGAAAGTGCTGTCTGTCGTGCCATTCACAAAGTTTACCAGCACTCAAGCAGTCATTTTTGAAAAAAGGGAACTTTGCAAACAGTTTAGTTTACAGTTTATTTTATTTAAAAAAATCCAGCTGATCATCTGTTGCCTGTGGAATGAAATAAATAAATCATGCAAGGTCCTCAATAGTACAGTGTGTTTATTCGTGTATTTTATTAACTTTGAAGTTCCTCTTGAAGCAATTCAATCTCAAGTCTGACTTTTTGCTTTATTAGTTTTTGCAATTATATTTCATCAATTGACTTTTCTTTTTTTTTGCAGAATAGCGCAAGTAGTAAAGATACTATTTTGCAGAATATTTTTGCATTTTACTTTTACTTGTTCCCAAGTTCTAGTGGGTCCTGTGGTGGCTCTAATATAAAAGACGATTATGAAATACAGTACAATTAATATGAGTCAATATAATTACACACACGATCACTAGGCTACTCACAAATTTAATTTGTCGGCAACTTTTTGCCAGTCCTCTCTCCTGGCTTTTGCAGCTTTAAAGTGTTTCCTTGTGTTTTAATTAAACACTGAAATTCAGCATCGCGCGCCGCCGAGAAATACTGCGCGTGCTCTTTCAGCATGCTCACTGACCAATCAAAATGTTGCTGATCAGTGTTTCTACTATCGATACATATCCCCTTTTAAGCCAGCACATGAACGCGCAATGATCTCAGATAACTCAATCCAGCTATACTAATCGTCAACAACAGGTGCGTTTGAAGAACCGAATCATCCAGATCATAGTTAGCGCGACTATCTCATCCCGGATGTGTCAACTGATCTTGGATGTAGTAAGCGACGTACGAAGAATATGCCCCAGGCCTATGAGTGTCATAAACAGACTTTATAGATTTGTTTATAGGAGACAAACACAGTTTTCATACAGTATAACTTTAATAATAGAAATGTGGATATAGTTTGTTACTCACTGGCCTGAGTAAATATGTGGACTTTAAGCCACACTTGATGTACAAATGCCATAGATGATAAAATCGGGAGACATTTCACTAAAATGTGTTTGTTAGGTAATAATAAATACAGTTGAAAAGACAAAATAGCATTGTTATATGCTTTGATCCAGTACAGTGTTACAGTTGCCATAAAAATGTAATCAAATGAGCATCAAATCATCATATTAAAATGATGAACGATCATGTGACACTGAGGACTGGATTAATGATGCTGCAAATTCAGCTTTGATCACAGGAATCAATTACATTTGAAAATATAGTAAAATAGAAAAGTTATTTTAAATTGTAATCATATTACTGTTTTATTGCATTTTTGATAAAATGAATGCAACCTTGATATTACTTTGAGAATTCTTACCGACTCCAAATGTGTTTATAATAGCGTGAGAGTGAAACCGTTTTAAATGCTTCTGTTTATTTTCAATGGACTCTATCTGTTTTTCACCTGCATTTTTTTTTACTCTCCACAGGTGTTCAAGAGGAGATATTTCTACCTGTCTCAGCTCCCTGATGGCTCCTACATACTGAACTCATACAAAGATGAGAAAAACTACAAAGAATCAAAAGGATCTATCTATCTGGACTCCTGTATAGATGTAGTGCCGGTACACACTCTATATATTTATCAGTTTATAGACAGACTTTCTTACTGGCTGAACACCCATTACGATTCCAACCACAAACGGCTCTTAAATTCACAGCATTAAAATCCTCCGATAAGTAACGCAGCACATTTCTTGCAGTGCTCTAAGATGCGGCGCAATGGTTTTGAGCTGAAGATGCAGGAGCGTTACAGTCACTATCTGGCAGCCGAAAACGAGGTTGAGATGGAGGAGTGGGTGAGCACGCTGAAACAGGCCTTACTGAGCACCATGGAGGACAGGAGGAACGGATCAGAACCTTCTGAAGGTTCTCTGGGTAAATAGCACACACACATACACACACTGAAAGCACACATATTAGCATGTGAAGTGTCCCTATTATGCATTTTTAGATATTACGTTTCATGTAGTGTTTAATGTCGCTGTTTGCAATTATTTTGAATAATAATTTATGAATCATTTATTCACTTTCTTAGAACTCATCGCTATTATGAAGAATAATGCACAACATAGAGAGAAAATCAGCTACTCGCGGGCGATGCGTACAGAATTAAGCGAACACGTGAAGGGAACGTGCGTCGGCATCGGCGTCAGTATGCTCGCATCTCGAATATTTACTCGCACCTAGAAGCAAAAATCTGCCAGAAGGCTTGCTCGTATCTTGGAAAACTCGTATGTAGAGACGCTCGTATCTCGAGGTATTACTGAATGAATAAATAAAAATTAATTCTGTCATTATTTTTATTAATTGATCCTTTAAGCTTTTCTATCATGAGACCACCATCATGACTTGAATGATGTAATGCAACTTATTGCATCGTCATCATGAAAGATATGATGTCACTCACAAAATATCAACAATAAGCAGTTTTTAATTGGCTTTTCTCAGTGTTTCCCCTTCATCTTGGCACACAAACCACCTTCTTAAAACGAAATATTCAAACGATGTTCAACATAACCAAATAAAAAGCATTTTAGCAAAGTAGGGAAAGTCTGGTCTGGTCTACTTCCTGAAGAGTTGAATAGTTCCTAAAAAAGTGAGTTTGTTTTCAGTTTGGGGTCTTTTAAAAGCCTAATAAACTCTCTCTGATTTTGAAATACAAACCACTGAATAATGATAATAGTGCAGTTTCTGCTTTTATCATATGAGACTCCATATTCTGTTCTCTGAGTAAATCTTTTCTCTCGTGATGACAGATTTCTGAAATGTTAGGGAGGCTCTGTTCACGTAGAGGAGTCGTGAAGGGAATGCTTTTGCCTGTTCAATAAAGACACAGATAAACAACTCCCTGTGCTTCTATGATATAAACTTTGGCCAATGGTGGTGTTTATTTTTAAGATCTTCCATGTGATGGTTATGAGGAAATGAAATTATGCTTTCAATAACAGGCTTTCAACTTATAACTTCTCTTTTTTTTTTTTTAAATGACTAATAAGCATAACTCGTATCTCTAAAACTGAAATGACACCGTTATTATATGATGCACATTACTATTAGTATTAGAATTAAAAATAACCATAACCTTACACAGCAAGCGCTTGATGCCTTTAGTTTCAAATGCTGCTTGTTTATCTGGACTCTCCTAACATGTATGATCTCTCCTCTTGTCCCTATTTGGGAAACCATTCCTTTTGTTTATTACAAGTCTAGATACTACACAGGACACTTTCCATGCATTTAACAGAGTTGCATGTTTAGCCTAAATGTGGAAAATATTAGGATTTTGGTCATTAAAGTAAGTTAATAACTTAAAACAAGAATGCAATTAACTGAATATATATATTAACATTTGATTTTAATTGCTGGATTTAGGCCAAAATCACTAGATATTTTATGTACTGTGTTAGGTAATGTAATAGTTTTATATAATAAATCTAATGGGATTCAACGAGATCAAGCTGCATCCTGTTCTTGGAAAGTGCCAGTATATGAATCAAGCAGGCATTTAAAAATGTTCCACATCAGACTGGAGATAAATCTTCTAGGAGCCCACCTTCTGTGAATAAATGAGGGCAGATGATTTCCCTGAAAGCTCCACCTAGTGTCCCTGCTTTGAAAACATTACAGTTACTGTTTCTGCGTTCTGCTCCAGTAGAGTCTTAGAATGTTGACTTTCAAAAATATCTGTGATTTAGAATTTCACTCGTGGTTTTCTGCTGTAGGGGAATTTACAGTTAAGACCCGAGGACCAGATATGTTGAATGAAGACCAGGAGTCAGAAGTGCAGTCAATAGAAGAAATTTTAGTGAAGTTTAGTTTGCAGTTTCATCAGCAGAAGCCAGCTTCAGGTCTCACAAGGAGTTCGTAGGCCGCCCCCCTTACAATAACATTGTTACAGCAATTATACTCTAACAGAGGGTGCTAACTACGTCAATGATGACGTTTAAATGATTCTGATTGGCTAAGAAAGAAAGAAAGAAAGAAAAACAAAACTAGTAATTTTCCACTCGAGAGCAGACAGTCTGAAGCATATCTTCGTTGATCACGTGGTTGACGGGTTCGTGACGTGGCTTGTCGAGAACAACAAGTTTTCTGGTGCCAGTTAATCACCTCACCAATACTGACCATATTAACACACACACATACAGCTTCTCCAAGGCTGAACTCGGCTCAGGCTCCAACTATAAACCAAAACATTCTGATAACATTCTCTATCTGTTGAGAAGTGCTGACAATATTCATCCTTACACTATGGAAAACTACAGAAAAGTAAAGTAAGGTTTTTAACTAATAAAAAGCCCTAACTTGATTATAAATCACTCTTTACAAATCATTCAAATAAGAAAGGGAAAAGAACATATGAAAAATAAGACAAAGAAACATATGAAAATTAAGACAAAGAAAATAATATAGGTACAAATAAGAAAAATGAAAGAATATATATATACAAGCGGCAATGGATTTCCGAATAGTATCCTTCAGTCCCCCCTATAAGGCCAAATGTGTAGTAAAACAACACATCTGGGCTATCAATTAATGCCGCTACAAATTGATATATTCACCCTTGCTCTAATTCCGGTTAAAATTGTATAAAACAAAATATGTTTTCCCTTCACAGACTTAACTGGAACAGAATATCTTACAGAGCACAGAGTGTGTTATTGACCTTCAAAACAAAAGACATGGTTGTATAAACATCTTATGCTGTTAGTATGAATCTTGGCTATTTTAGTTTATAATCAAATTAAATGGATTTAAAAATTAAATACATTTTTATTCTAGAAGCCGGGATAAATGAGAAAATAGTGTTACGTCTACTGGTATTATCACCCATCATTGCATGAAAATATCAAGATATACACTGTTGTTGTTGTTGTTGTTGTTGTAAATAAACCAAAAACAAAGCAATTTCCAATTCATTGTAGAATACATGAAATAAGAGGGTAAATCTATTTCACTACACCAATTAAAATCAAAGGTGGTCAAAATAAAAATAAACAATGAAAGAATAAATAAATCCCATAAAAATCCGTCTTAAGCTTTGAGTTTCTACTGAAAGTGTCATTCATTTAACAGGCAAATAGCATGTACCATCTTAATTGCAGGACATATTAAAATTTTCTTTTTCAAAAACAGAAATAAAAAATGAAACAAATTCAAATAATCATTTCAATAATTATTTCCACTGAAACAAAATAATTTCACAGTATTCAAACCATGTTAACATTCCAAAATTCAAAATCAAATAATAATGATTTCCTTTAGTCAATTTTGTTCTCAGTATCTCAGTTTGTTAAACCTGCTTATGCGTTATGACCAAAATCTAAACCCTTTCATTGTCATTTGGCTCATCAGATACCATTAGGTTTGCTATCTTTCAAATTTGTTATAAGTTGAACAAGAACTGTCAGATTTTCATAATATATTAATTTAAAAGTGTTCTTAAATTGATCCAAATTCATATCTGAATTTTCCTGTTCATAACATTCATTTTATTTATTTTTATTTTAATTACTTGTCAAGGTATTTCTCTATCAAATGTTTAGACTTTCTGATCCCACAAATATTATCAGCATTGCCTCAAAAACAAAAATATGATATTAACTCAACTCAACCTTGTTTATAAAGCACTTTCAACACCACTATGTGGAAACCGAAGTGCTAACCAAATAAAAATTAATGAAAGCATAAATAAAGCATAATACACACTAACAAACGGCAGATTTCAAAATACTTTCAAATGCTATTGAAAACAGATGAGTTTTTAGCACACTATGAAATAAACCGAGAGTAGAAGAAGATTTATCAGAGAGAGATAGTCTTAGAGCTGCAACAGAGAAGGCCCAATCACCTTTGCGTTTTAGGCGAGATCAAGGAATCATTAGTTGTAATTGATCTTTTAAACGCAGGGACCTATTTGAGTGATGCAGAATGATTAGATCTGAAATATTCTCTGGTTCTAACCCATGTAAAGCTTTAAAAACATATAGCAACACTTTATAATGAATTCTGAAACGTATAGGAAGCCAGTGTTGTTAGATAAGCACTGGAATGTGTTCTCTCTCTTCTTAGTTAGAAACCTAGCAGCTGAATTCTGAACGAGCTGCAGGAGAGAGAGACCTGACTCACACCCAGATACAGTATAGTAATTCAAACAAAATAGCATAAAGGTACGCACAACTTTCTCCATGTCATAAAAACAGAGGATAGACTTCAACTTGGATATAGAGCTAAGATGATTAAAACTATTTTTAACAATGCATTAATTTGGTGATCAAATTTGAGCTCAGAGTCAAAAATGCCTCCTAGGTTTTTCAAACTATAAAGATTTTTCCCTGAAAGGAATCCCGGGCAGTCAATGACATCACAAAGACATCCCTTATTACCAAATAAAATAAACTCAGACTCATTCATCTGGAGAAAATTGTTAGCCAGCACTTAACGTTATCTAAACATTCAAACAAAGATTGAATGGATACTTGATAATAAATGTGAGAGTCATTAGCATACAAATTATAATGAATGGTATATTTTTCAAAATCACTCCCAAAGGGAGCATATAGAGGGAAAACAAAACTGGCCCCAAATTGAGCCATGAGGGACCCCATACAAGAGAGGGGTAACGGATGAAAAGAAAATCCCAGGATTGACTAAAATAAGTCCTATCTTTTAGATATGAGTAAAATCATTCCAGGGCTAAACCCTCAATGCCAACCAAATCTCAAAGACACTTAATTAAAATCTTATGGTCAACGGTATCAAATGACACAGTTAGATTTAACAGTAATGAAAAACAATACTTTCTAAAATCCACACTAGGTAGAATATCATTTATAACTCGTGTGTTGGGCCAGAAACATACTGTAAAAAAAAAAAATCAAAAGGCTCTAATAAAGGTACAAAATCTTTCGCCAAGGGCTTTAAAGAACCACAAACATTTATGTTGAAGTCTCTCAAAATTAAAAAATATTGTCAAAAGAAGGGATCGTAACCAATAAAAGTTCAGAAAACTCATGTATAAAATCCCCATTCCTGTTTGGAGGTCTATATATTAGGGCAGATAACAGATTTAGACGAATTCAATATTAACTGAGTTTCAAACCTTCTAATTACTCAGTAAGTAAATGTTCTGCCCTTGAGTTTATCGTTAAAAATATTACTTGTGCTTTAATCCCTAAGTCACACAGACAGTCTCATAGCTGCTGTTTCATTAACCCTTTGTATGAATGGCTGATCTAATGTCATGCATCCTCTTAATGGATGAAAATCAATAAAAACTTTTTATAAGTTTTATTCACTCTGATCGCCCACCGGCCTTCATAAATATGAGGGTGCTCTCTGGATAATTTGGAGGGTGACTTTAGCCAATGTGTCACACTATCTGTGCCGTCAAGTCTTATAACGTCAAGTCTATAACACTCGGATCACTCATAGTTGATAGTATTTAAATTTAGACCCTCAGTTGAATTTAGACAAGGGTTTTAAACCCCATAATGGACGGCAATCTTCAGCTTCACAATTTCAACTTACACAATTATTTAAACTAATCCAGAGAATAACTTGAAATTAACATCATAAATGACAAAATTAGTCATATTTACCACTAGCAGACCGAGCTGGATATTCAGTCCAATTAAAGCTCGTCCCATGTTTTGTATCGTCGTTTCATCAGATCCCATCAGAATTATCGGCTTCTGTATAGATTGTAAATTCACTTAACCCATCTGTAATGATCAAACTATCATTCCAGAGGTTAATGACACATATTCACACTATGGGGACATACAAAACTCACACACACTCAGACATGAATACAAATCGCTCATATTCAAGTTTTACTTCTGGTATTTATTCTACAAAGATTTAAGCTTTAAAATCTTCTCTAGGTTTAACTTATTCAGTTTAAAAGTGTGTTTAAAAATGTCTGTTTATAAAAACTTGTTTTTAGAAAAGTTTTCTAGGTTGTTTTATTTCCTTTATCAGTTTGATAACAGAGTGCCATACCCAGCCTCCACTCACAATCTCTCTCTCAGCCAACAGTTTTCCTCAGCAGTCTAAGACTGTAACTTTTAGGCAGAATGCAATAGTAAATTCTTGGCCATATAGAAACCTTAATCATTCACAAATTTCTTAAATGTAAATATTTAACTCTCAACTAGACCCATTTTGATAATCTCAAATAAAGTATGCTAGGAGCATTACTAAGTTTAGTTTGTTAAAAATTCACTTAACCTTTGTTATCCAGACCATCTTTAATCTGTAAAAACACTCTTCATCTTTAGTCACCACCATGTCTAACGACCTGCAGGAGTGAAAACTATGATAGAGACATATTAGTTCAGTTTCACTATTAATTTTCAGTTAATTCCCATAAGCCAACCCAATATCATGTTCTTGGTATTATAAAGTTTTGTTATGGTCTCCACAACAACTAAAGGTCAATCACATCATGTTCTCAGCCAGCTCTTGAAAGCACATTCCCATTATCTCTTTATAAACAACCTCTTCAGGGTCTCCCCCTGGCATCTTCTACAAGTTGGGGACACTTGTCAAGGAATGCGGTTGCAGTGACCTGGTATGGAGGAACTCAGTTTTGGGGCAGACTTCTGCAATTTAACAGGTCCCCCCTCTGAAGGATGCTACTAGCCAACCACAGACATCCTCTCAACTCTCATCCAGCTGTCACATAAAACATCTCCCTTCCCCTGTTTTTGGGTAGATGCCCAGGAGCGGCGGCGAAAGCCTGCCTTAGGTTGTCCCTCTATGTGGCCATTAGGGGATCTTACCCGTCTTTGGCATTCGCCCTCGTGCTCACTGTCCCGCCATTTGCGGATCTTCGAGTTTTCTTCAGGTTCAGGTATTCTCTGGAGCTTAGGGAAGGTGCATTCAAGAACCACCAGAGTTATTTCGACTGCCTGATAGTGTTCAAAACAGGGAGACCAGTTAATAACAGCAGTATGTTATCAGTAAAACCCATTAACATATTCAAAACAACAGCATAGCTTATTCTCTGTGTTTAATCTCAGCATCGCTATCACCATTGTCTACTCCATCAGCCTTGTACCATGGTGGAGACTAAGATGAGACAAAAACAAAAATTACTGGTCATAACAATTTAATCAAACAATTTAATCTCCCTTTTATAATCAGGTCTTAATTTTTATTTAACTTATTTAAATTTATTTTAAAACTCCTCTTTAAAGGCATTTGTTGAAACTTTTAACAACAAATTTAATGTGCATAATCATAAATGTGGAACTTTTAAAAGTTTTGAACTGCCTGTAACAGGATTTCCTTTAACTTCTCTGTGTCTATGATTTTCACTGGAACACTTCCTGTAAATTGTTTATCACTGACTCAGATAACAGCATTTAGCTGACTTTGAATGAGAGAGAGAGAAACTCTGGACTGGATTCAAGGACTGGAACACTGCATTTTTGTAAACATTTAACATTTATCTGCTTTATTGTGACTCTGGCCTGTTTCAGAAATCTTTGCCAAAACTACGTTTTCAAAGAATTATAATTTTTATAGTTGTCTTTTTGCGAATTACATATTACTGAAACTCCCATCTTTTGGAGTCATTGTCTGTAATTTGACGCAATTTATCCTTATCCATTCACTATAAAACTTCTCATTACAAATCTTCCTTTCAAAAGAATTCCTTAAGACTTTAATCTTATTTTTGTTCTTTTCCAGACGAAAACGTAAACGTTGGTATATCAGACACTGATCTTCTTTTCAAATCTAAACACCAGAAATATGTCACTTTATCACATCTAGCAGACATTTATATCGTTCAAGCTCTTTCTTTGCTCACAACTTTCCAATCACATTAAAACTAGGAGCATTTTCTTACTGAGCTCTGAAATTTTGCTTTTGAAAAGCAAAGCTGTGTACAGCCTTTAATATATTCTCTTCTCCGTTTCATTATTTTATCATGACTTCCAACCTTATTTTTACAATCAGAATTAAAAACACAGACTGACCATTTTCCTCCTGAGCTCTGAAAATTCACTTTGAGAAGCAGCGCTGTTTACAGCATTTTCTCTTCTGCTTACTTAACTAATCAGTAATAATCAGACTACTCAGTTATTGTTAGCCATATTTTAGTCAAAGTTAATACTCACCTGAAGTCATGGTAGGAAGAGATGGAGGCGGCGGTCTTTGAATAACACAGCTGTGGCTTCTGCGTGATGAAACCACAAAGTATACTACAAAAACACCAAGTCCCATATCCTGATCCAAACCAATTCGGATCACAAAATTTTCTCGTAAAATTTACTTTTGCAGGAATTGTTCCAGATGCATCCCAGGCAAACAAGTTAGCCCTATATTAATTCATATTATTTATTTTATAACTAACTAATGGTTTAGTCCCTAACTGCCTGAATCACTAAATTCGGGGTACCCCTATCTGAAGTGGAAGTGATCAAGTCAGGTTCACAGTGACACGGACCTGTGGAACCTGGAATCTCCTTGTGAGATTCTTCTGGATTCTAACCAGCGTTCCTATCCAGTGTTCTATACACTTTCCCTTAAAGACTTCCCCAAATCCCTTTTAAAGTGTATTAATGCGATGCCTTCCGGTTACGGCGTCCCTGGCATTTAACCAGTCCCATACGGATCCCAGCGACTATTACACCATCAAAACCGAATGATCATAAAAATCATAAAGCTGGTATAATTATTTGTACCTCCATTCTGGTTTTAAGCAGTTTCGGTACTCCCCACTCACTTCTGAGTGGAGCTCTCCCGATCCCCTGTCCAGTCACTTCCACTCAGACAGCCCTAACACTTTCTACCTTGTTTGTTGTTCGACCAGGGATGTCATTGAAGAATGAATTGCCCGCGCATTCTCCACCATTAACTGTAGGGGAATTTACAGTTAAGACCCGAGGACCAGATATGTTGAATGAAGACCAGGAGTCAGAAGTGCAGTCAATAGAAGAAATTTTAGTGAAGTTTAGTTTGCAGTTTCATCAGCAGAAGCCAGCTTCAGGTCTCACAAGGAGTTCGTAGGCCGCCCCCCTTACAATAACATTGTTACAGCAATTATACTCTAACAGAGGGTGCTAACTACGTCAATGATGACGTTTAAATGATTCTGATTGGCTAAGAAAGAAAGAAAGAAAGAAAAACAAAACTAGTAATTTTCCACACAAGAGCAGACAGTCTGAAGCATATCTTCGTTGATCACGTGGTTGACGGGTTCGTGACGTGGCTTGTCGAGAACAACAAGTTTTCTGGTGCCAGTTAATCACCTCACCAATACTGACCATATTAACACACACACATACAGCTTCTCCAAGGCTGAACTCGGCTCAGGCTCCAACTATAAACCAAAACATTCTGATAACATTCTCTATCTGTTGAGAAGTGCTGACAATATTCATCCTTACACTATGGAAAACTACAGAAAAGTAAAGAAAGGTTTTTAACTAATAAAAAGCCCTAACTTGATTATAAATCACTCTTTACAAATCATTCAAATAAGAAAGGGAAAAGAACATATGAAAAATAAGACAAAGAAACATATGAAAATTAAGACAAAGAAAATAATATAGGTACAAATAAGAAAAATGAAAGAATATATATATATACAAGCGGCAATGGATTTCCGAATAGTATCCTTCACTGCTATTCATGCACCTTCAATAGAATGAATCAATTTGCCCTTTGATTAACGAATGTCTCATCCCAGCAGATGATGACACCAGTAGCCAGGGGAAACCGGAGAACACAGCGGAGAGCTTTGGCCGGAGTCTTCATCCAGAGCTAATGAAGGTACTCGAAACAAAATAATTACAATGCTAACTGGAGTGGTTTGAAATCTTCTTTGTACATTTGAAGTAGCTGTGTTCTGCCTGCTAGGCCAGTCACTAGGCCAGTTCATTGTCATACAAATAATTTCTGTTGTTCATGTCACTTACTGGCCACTTTATTAGGTACACTTTGTTTGACATTTACATTTATGGATTTGGCAGACACTTTTTATGCAAAGCGACTTACAATGCATTCAAAGTACATATTGACATTTTAATCAGTTCTTGCTATCCATGGGACCCTCTTTTCTCTTCAGAACTGCCTTATTTCTTCTTGGCATAAATTCAACAAGGTACTGGAAACATTCCTCAGAGACTTTGGTTCATATTTTCTTGACCGCATCACACAGTTGCTGCAGGTTTATACATGATGTGGATCCATGATGATTCCATGATGTGAATCTCCCGTTCCACCTCGTCCCAGAGCTGCTCTACTGGACTGAGATCTGCTGACTGTGGAGTTTAATCAAATCATTGTCATGTTCAAGAAAGCAGTTTGAGATTGGCATGGTGTTTTATCCTGCTGAGATAAGAAGCCGTCAGAAGATGCTTCACTGTGGTCATGAAGGGATGGGTTGGCTGTGGCATTTAAACGATGATCAGTTATATTATACTAAGGAGCCCAAAGCCTGCCAAGAAAATATCCCACACACCATTACACCAGCATCAGCCTGAACTGCTGACACAAGGCAGGATGGATCCAGGTTTTCATGTCTGACCCTTCCATCTGAATGTCGCAGCAGAGATCGAGGCTCATCAGACTAGGCAATGTTTTCCCGTCTTCTATTGTCCAGTTTTGGTGATCCGTGTGAATTGTAGCCTCAGATTGCTGTTCTTACCTGACAGGAGTGTGTTGCTCGTCTGCTTCATGGTTGGATGTGTTGAGCTTTCAGAGATGCTCTTCTGCAAACTTCGGTGCTTATTTGAGTTAATGTTGCCTTTCTATCAGCTGAACCAGTCTACCCGTTCTCCTCTGATTTCTTAAATCAACACCCACAGATCTGCAGCTCACCTAATATTTTCTCTTTTTCAGACCATTCTCTGTAAACCCTAGAGATGTTAGTGTGTGAAAATCCCAGTAGATCAGCAGTTTCTGAAACACTCAGAGCAGCTCGTCTGGCACCAACAACCGTGCCATGCTCACAGTCACTTAAATCACATTTCTTCCATATTTTGATGTTCAGCTTGAGCTTCAGCAGATCCTCTTGATCATGTCTACATGCCTAAATGCAAGTTGCTGCCATGTGATTGACTGACTAGAAACGTCCATTAACGAGCAGTTGAGCAGGTGTACCTAAAAAAAGTGGCCTGTGAGTGTATGTAATATTATAATAATAATAGAAACTTGTGATTTAACAAAGACATGATGTACTTTAATGCTGTAAAAATTAATAATATTTGAGTTTTAATTGCACAATATTAAATAATTGAAATGAGATCAAATAAATCTGATTGGACAATTAAATTTACATTTATGTATTTGGCAGATTTGCATTGCTTTTAAGAAGCACATTAACATTCTAATCTGTTCTTGCTTTCCCTTGGAATCGAACCCATTGGTGTTGCAAGCACCACTCTCTATTGTTTGAGCCACAGAAAAGCTCAAATCAACAGTTTATACTGAATACTGTTGTAAAAAACAAAAAACGGTATGCAACAAAGCAAACTTTTGTCATGTTGTACCATTTAATTCAGTGAGTGGTGTCCATTTATTAAAATAAATATTGGTTTTAATTTTTAGTCCAGTCTTGTGTGTAAATGTCTTAAATCATGGGAATCCAGTTGAAAAATAGGTCAAGAAAGAGATAAAAAAAGTAGATGATTTTGCGTCTCTTGGTTTATTCATCTTGCTGGAAATTGAAGATCAAGTCGAGTTTAATGCACTGTGAGATAAAGTATATTGAGCAGAACTTTATTCCACAATTTATTTATTCACAAGCTTTTACAAACGCAAAGAGGTTTTGTCTTGTTATCTCCAGTATGCCAGAGAAAATGAGCAGCTGAATAAAATGAGCAGGAATGAGGGCCGACAGAAGATCTTCACTCTGGATCCTGAGATGCAGGTTAGTCCATTTTATTGCTATTAGGAAGACAGTCTGAAGTAATGATGAAAATGAATAAATGATATCCCCCTTTTGCTTTTCAGAGGTTAGATTTCTCCGGCATCGAGCCTGACGTGAAGCCGTTTGAAGAGCGATTTGGACGAAGGCTCATGGTTCGTTGTCATGACTTGACCTTTAGCCTGCAAGGATGCGTCAGTGAGAAGAATGATGGCGTTCTAACTAACGTGAGTAAACGCTCATCTGTGCATTTCGTCTTGCTTGCCAGTGTCATATTGTCATGTTTTGCGATTGGATTCTACTATAATGTTGAGCTCAGTTGCATGAGAAGGTTTATCATTCCTGTATCATATTCAAAGCAAAAACATAAATATAACCTTTAGCTCAGTTATCCTCATATGACCCCACAAATCATGTTTGTCCTCTGTAAATAACGTGTTTTTGGTCATTTCTCCATAATCTGACATAATTCTGAATAACTATTTTAATATGAACTATTTTGCTTATTTCTATATATATATTTATTTATTGTTTTTAAAAACAAATGTCTGAAAATACATATTTTAAATATAAATACAATTCTTAATAATAAAAACGCTTAGATATAGGCATTGCTAATTTAAATGTATATTATGTTTGTACATATACTAGTGTACATACAAAAAACAAAATACTACCTTTTTTTTCTTTTTCGGTTTATTTATTTCAATATGTATATATCAGTGTAAAGAACAAAATAGCCCAAACCATAAAAAGGAATAAAATGATTGTTTTCTTAAGAACTTCCTATGCTGAAAATCAAGTTTTTAATATGCTTTTAGACGAACAATATGCAAATTCACCAGTCAGCACCAGTTTCCTACCATCACAAACATGTGACAAATCCCGTCAAAGTCCGGGCTTTTCCTATCATTAGTGAGCACAAGAACACATGAAGATGGGACAAAAAAAAAACGGGTAACACATAGCATGTTATGATGAACTTTGTGTTTTGAGAACATGGTTTGTGTAACATTAGCAACATATTATTAGCTGTTTGTGAGCATAGTCAAGCAAGATTACCGTTATGTGTCCGACGTTGTAGAGAGCGATACATTACATTAAACGCTTGTAGAACAGCCTGAAATATGTCTTTTGAATCTGGTTCTGGTTCAAACATACAGTATATGGCTGAATTAAACCAATATTTCCACTTGGGTTTACTACAGTAAAGTTGAGCGAGTGGAGGCGGGGCCTAATTTGCATATTCATGATCTGCGTATACTAAATGATGCAAGGGTGTAGAGTTACATTCAAAATAATTTCAGGCATTAAGAAATTATCACATTTTTTTTTTATATGTCACTTTGATCATCAAATAAGAGTTTTGAGGGAAAAAATGATTGACGGCAGGGGGACTAAAACTACAAAATACAACACTGAATAAAAAAAACTGATTTTGCTCTAGGTTAAATACATTTCTCAACTATTGTGTAACTTGCATTGTCAGAGCACAGCAGTTATTGGTCAGTATAGCTGAATATCAGGGAGGTCTTTAATGAGAGATGAACTAGAGATTCTTGGCATGAGGACAGAGGATTCATCCAGAACTCCGTGATGAATATGTTCATGCTCAGTGAAGCACTTTCAGTGGCTCCAGGGAAGGAATGCTGGCGCTCGTCAGCTGGGTTTGGAAAACTACCGCTCCCTCAGAACTTGACTTTCCACACATTTTGTTGAAGAATCTAGACCAGGGGTGGGCAAACTATTTGTCTCGCGGGCCACATTTGGGAAATGTAAAATGAAGGAGGTTTAATACAAGTTCGGCGAATTCGGCGGGCAGGATTGAAAATCCCAACTGGCCGTAGTTTGCCCACCCCTGATCTAGACTGACATGACTGATGGGAATGGAGTGAATTTGCTTACAGAGATGTGCTGGTTCAGAAATGGTTTCGGGACTTTTGCTTTCATCTAATTTGCTGTCAGATTATATAATCTATATAAGCAACAAACTATCTGATTCTCACAGTACAGTAATACCTTGAGATACGAGCATAATCCGTTCCAGGACGGAGCTCATAACTCAAATTGCTCGTATTTCAAATAATTTTTTCCCATAACAAATAACAGGGATAACATCGATTACGCAAACACAATACGAAAGTCTCGCGGGAGATGTGTACGGAAGTCGGCTATGGCGAAAAATTCATGCCAAAAAGAAACGAGCGCAAAACTGATGTTTGAGCGTGCATAAATCTACATGCGAAAAACAGGAGCCCGCGAGCTCATTTTAATCGCTTGTTTGCACTCGATCTTCTCTTAACTGCCGTTTTTGCTCTCGCAAACACTTTTATTGTAGTCTACGAAAACGTGAAATAAACGAGTGAGGCGCGTGGTCTTCTCTGAGTGCACGAACACCTAGTGTCGGCGTCTGTGAGCATGCTCATATCTCAAATATTTACTCGTGAAGGCTTGCTCGTATGTCGGGATGCTCGTATCTCAAGGTATTACTGTATATAACACTGATCAGAATAGAAATCGCTCATCAATGTTGTGCGAGAATAATTTTTTCCATGGTAAAGATGAGGCCAAGAAAGTTAAAAAAAGGTGTAATGACATTCCCTACTATTCTGTTTCTCTCCAGCTCGAGCCGTTCTTCATCAGCCTAGCGTTGTTTGATCTGTCCAAAGGCTGTAAGATCTCTGCAGACTTCCATGTTGATCTCAACCCACCCTGTGTGCGGGAAATGATTCAAGACGGCTCTCCTGGAACGCCAACAGAACCGGGAGGAGGAGACGGAAATGAATCCATCAGGGTAAACGGACACGGCCTGCCGGTTCTCCAGAGGGTCGCAGAGTCTCTCTTGCGCTTCCCCACTCAGGTAAAAGCTCATGATACTGACATGGTAATGCTTTGTATAATTGGGATGGCTTTCTAAGAGTCTCTAAGACAGGGGTGCTCACACTTTTTCAGCATGGGAGCTACTTTTGAAATGACAAAGTCAAAATGATCTACCCATTATATTTATTGAGAAATGTCTGTATATGTATGTGTGTGTATATAGATAGATAGATAGATAGATAGATATAGAGAGAGTCCGAAAATGGCGCTCCACATTTCCCTTCTTTGGTATTGCGACGGTAGACTGGCAGACGAGACAAACGCACTTTGAAAATGTCATTGTGAAAAAAAAAAGTCCTCCTCCCATTCTGTATGAAAGTGATACGTTTTTTTCTTTTTACTTGGTCCAGCTCCCCCACTCATTTTTATACCCTATCTTACGTTTAACCCTTTCGCGCGTACGATCACACCGGTGTGATTAGAACGTTCGTGCTTCACGTCATCAACTACTAAATTCAAACGTGTTTTTACGCGTCATCTGGCGCCGATTCAGAGACGGATGCACTCAGAGCTTGTCATATATCACATCTACTCAGTGTTTTCAACCACATAAGGTTTATTTTCGGTTTCAGACATTTAAATACTCCTAAGTACTCGCAAAACAATACATCTATACTTTGAAAAAATACACACTGATGTCCATAAAAGCAGAAATGGCAATCGTTCAATTATAAATTGATCAGATAAATCAGATACACATTGCATAAGTAACTATAAAGTCCACTGTATTCTTCTCCCACTCCCACCGGCCGTTTACTGTCATGTTTTTCAGGAGAAGCGACTGAATTTGCGTTATAAATCAGACCGATCAGATTCTCCGAACTGCGGCGCAAACAAACATGGCGGCGCCCTTCGCACATCATAGATCAGCTAAAATGGTCTTTAAAGTTTTTAAACAACAAAACACATTTACTTCCACATATTTGAGAATGGAAATATCAGGTAGTTGATAACATAGCCAACAAGTGTGTGAATATTTTGAATAAATAAGACATACACTAAATAAATGCGACGCACATGTTGTTCAGCGCTTTTGAGGCTGCGGTGTGTCAACGTGACAAGCATGACGCGTCGCCATGGAAACAATAAGGTAAACATTCTAAAATAACGGTCGCCTAAAAAAAGAATCACTCTGGGGGGTCAGAGGGAATATTTAGAACTTGCGTGCGAAAGGGTTAAGAGGAAAAAAACGAGCGAAAAATTAGGATGTTACTAACGACTAGCTTGTTAGCTTTGCAGCGCTCAGGGGCGTTGTTTGTTTGAGCACAGTGACCTAATTGTACGGAAAAAAAATCAGATGTCATCTGACTGGTTGTCCTGTGTATCAATCAAGTGACGGGTTGGCTGATACGCTGACGTCTAGTGTTTATTCAAAACAACTCAACTTTATTTGTATAGCGTCAGTTCATGACAATGTCACCTCACCTTGTCATGCGATCTACCAATAGTACCTTGGAGATCGACTGGTTGATCGCGATCGACGTATTGAGCACCCCTGCTCTAAGATGTTTAATAAAAAATAAAAAAATAAATTGGGAAACTCACTTTTGATCAAATCCTTGGATAAATGAAAATGCTGTCCTTCCAATACTATGGAATGAAATTAATCTATAATGATGAAATTAATAGAAAGGCTTTTTATTATATTACGTTTTTTTATTTTATATTACATTGCATTACATTATATTATTTAGTGCTGTAAAATATACTATTTTCGGCCCAGTTCCGATTTTCATTTAATTTTTTTGCCCTGTCAAAATGCACAAGAGATAATTGTTTTTTTGTGTGTTTTTTTTTTTACCCATGCAAACAGTGCTTTAATATTTTCAGGTAGATTTAACAGGTCGGAAATATACAGAAATGTAATAGTTATCAAACACTTTAGTCATCACTGCATAAATTATAGATTAATATTTATTAAAGCTACAACTGTTATTCAGTCATGATCATGTAATATAAATCTAAAGCTAAAGCCAAAGTATGACTGGAAAAAAACAGTATTTTTAACACATTATATTATTGTCTTTAGTTTATTGCAATGTGGTTGCCTTCGACTCTCTGATATTCTTGTCACTAGAAATGGTTCTTTCCCACAAAGAAAGTATATTGATTTTTTGTGTGTGCCTGTTTTATGGTCCACCAGACGAAAAAGCCTTAACAAGCATCACTAAAAACCAAGAGAGAGCTTTTTGTTCATTGGAGTGTGACAGATTTATCCTGCTCACCTTTTAAAATCTGCTCTCTGCTGAATATTTCTGTAAATGACTGGCAACCCTTCCCAGTAAGCATCGCCCAGCACTGCTGAATAAGTAGTGCTTCTGATAGGGAAGTCAATGTGGTTTCAGATTTTTGCACATCCATGCAGTTTGCGTGGCTAAAGGTGTCTGAATATAGTCGTCGTTTGGCTGACTTGCATCATTTTCTCTTGTCATTGTGTTTCATTTAGCAATATGTCCATTTTGCAATAACAGCCACCAATGCAAAATCACGTGCATAAGATCTTTCACACCACATTAGCACTACATTTAGTGTTTTCAACTGTATATACAGCTTCATTATTTACATCTGTGACCTTTTGCAGGCCTGTTAATTCAGGATGACACAGGGACCTTTTTATCTCGAGATTGGGGTATTGAAGTTTTCTAGTTTTGAATCATGATTCATCAAACTTCACTAATCCTCTCAAGGCCTACTTATCTGAGTGTACTCACAAGTGTGTGTTTACATGTGTTTGAGCTTGCTATGACGTGCATGGCGTGTGGCCAGGGCAGAAGCGGCTTTAAGTTTTAACACGGCACTATTTCATAGCACTAATGCTACACACTAAATCAAAGCCAGTGCCGTGACTGTCTCAAGCCTCTGCTGGCAGGCTGGGAAATGTGACGTGGCTTTACTGGAACCGACATAACGCGGGGCCCGTACAACACTGGGCAGAAGAAGAATAGACAGCTTGTTGTTAGAGTAAGAAGAGAGAGAGAAATTGACACAAAGATGGAAAGACAGAACTGAAGAGTACAAGCAATGTCTTTTGAAGGCTTGGATGAATTGATTGTGCATACAGTATTTTCAGATGCCAGGATACATTTTCCTCGCTTTCACCCCCTTGTGTTTGGGTACATATGTGGTCCAATGCCACACAAAAATAGTGAGGGCACTTCATTGCATGCTTGAGACCTCTTGTTATTGTTATTTTTTAAGCTTCAGAGATACACTTAGTTTAAAAGTTTAGATAAAATGCATGCAAAGAAGACTTTATGTATTTATTTTTACTGAAACATTTAGGAAAATAATTGCTAAAATACTTAGAATCGTTATTAATATTGTATCAGATTAAAACCAATAATAAATTAGCAAACCAGCTGTCTAAAACACTATTCTCTGATTTTCCCATTTATTTAAGTTACTTGGTTAAAGGTACCCTATGCAAGTAAAATAAATAATTTGCATGCATTTTACGGGAGAACATTGTTTTGGTTGTGCTTCAGCTCTGCAGATGAATATGACCCTTCACTATAGATATTGCTTTAGAATGAACTCTGTTAGAGAGCTACATATGGCAATTTATCTGCTCAATAAAATACCTTCCGCAATCTCTGCATCGCTTTTAAAACATCTCAAATATCTCAGTTGTCGCCATTTCCCCAAAAGCCAAGCCAATGTTGATTCTTGTTTTATTACGAGCTCTGTTACATTTTCTTTTTTGTCAGCCGACTCTTCTCTGTTCAGAGGTTTTATTTTTTAGACGGTTGATTTTCCAGATATTTGAGTCACTATATGCACATAAAAGTAGCTAGAGCAGCTTCTCTGTATTTATGGATGTGACATATGTACACAATTTCCTGAGAAAATCATCCCATCAGGTCTAAAATATAAACTCTTATAATAGGCATGTCATATTTAATCAGGGTAACACAAAAACATGTTTTAGAAGAAGAACTGACTGATCCATTGACTAATTATTTAAATGCAATTTTGTTTTATATGCAGTAAGACCTTGAGATACGAGCGTCTCGACATACGAGTATTCCGAGATCCGAGCAAGCCTTCGAGCTCATTTTTGCTGATACGAGTAAATTTTTTTTTTTTTAGATACGAGCAGCTTACAGATGCCGACGCTAGGTGTTCGAGCACTCGGAGCAGCTCAAGCGCCTCATTTATGAGGTAATTGCGTATGATCTCCACTAGAGGGCCACCTTGGTTTTACAGCGGCTGTTACCGGGGGCGACGAGTAGCAGCAATGTCACCCTGTAGCCTAAGACTGGTTGCTCACAAAAGCTAAGCGGGTATGTGTGTGGTCGTTTCCTGGATGGGAGATTGACCTGATTGCTGCTGGAAGTGGTGTTAGGAGACCAGCAGGGGGTGCTCACCCTCTGGTCTGTGTGAGTCCTACCGCCCCAGTATAGTGACGGGGACACTGTACTGATATGAGCACCGTCTTTCGGATGTGACGTTAAACCGAGGTCCTGACTCTCTGTGGTCATTAAAAATCCCATGGGCAAATTTTTCCATCATGGCTTCCTAACCATCCCCTTTCTCTGATTGACTTCATCACTCTGTCTCCTCTCCACCAATAAGCTGGTGTCTGGTGCAATATGGCTGCCGTCGCATCATCCAGGTGGGTGCTGCACTCTAGAGGTGGTTGAGGAGATTCCCCCCATCCCCCCCTCCACGCTATATAAATGTAATGAATTATTATTACGAGTGATTCACAGTATTAAGCTGGGAGCAGCACAAGTTATTCAATAATAATAAATATGAGGTTCTGAGTCCAATACACAACACGGGAAGAAACACTACACTTTATACCGTATTTTGTTTGTGTTATCTACGTTATCCCTCCCTCCTCCTCCGCACATGCTGCCATTAGCCGCTACTGTATCGCTATTTCTTATGGGGAAAATTATTTGAGTAATGAGTTATGAGCTCTGTCCTGGAACGGATTATTCTCGGATCTCAAGGTATTACTGTATATCAAATATATTGTGTAACTTTAATTACACTGAACTTCCATAATCAACAAACCACTGACTATAATAAGTTCCCATATACCTAAAATCCTTATACCCACAGTGTCTTTTGTATTATCCAGGGTATTTTCTCCGTCACCAACCCTCACACAGACATCTTCCTGCTGGCACGGGTGGAAAAGGTTTTACAGAATGGCATTACTCATTGCGCTGAGCCCTACATGAAGACCTCTGACGTCAGCAAGGTGTGGTGCTCAATAACACACTGCAAAACATTGCAGAAAATCAGCAAGCTGTCTAGGATGGACTTTAATATTTTAAATATTAGTCTGATAGGGAAAATAAAGAATTGCGTTTAAAGATACTATAAAGATGTGTTGTATTTGTACAGTTGTTAAGTAATGTTTTGCTGTTAAAATGTGGCTTTTCAGTTTATTAACTTGCGTTTACAGAGGTGTTGGCCTAAATTGTGTCCTTTCGTTCATTCAGATTTAAATGCTTTGAGAATGTACTGTAGAATATTTCCATGCATTTTTGTGTGTCTGTTTCTCAGACAGTGCAGAAGGTCCAGAAGACTGCCAAGCAGACGTGCCAACGGCTGGGCCAGTACCGGATGCCCTTCGCTTGGGCTGCCAAGTAAGACACAGAAACTCACTTTTTATTCACTTAAAGGTGAATAAAAAGATTCACTCATTACTTCACCCAAAAATTACTCCGTTTACTCAGCCTCATGTTGTTCCAAACCTGTAAGACATTCATTCATCTTTGGAACACAAATTAAGATATATTTAATAAAATCAGAGCCAGTTCTGTTCTCTCCATTGACAGATTCACAACTACCACTTTGACACTTTTAAAGTTCATAAAGAGATCGTAAAACTAATACATATAAATTGAGAAGTTTAGTCAACAGTTTTTGAATAGACGCAATCGCTTTATATGATTGAATTTAGGCTTTTATTGACATTTAAACATTGAACATAAACCAAACCTGCTTGACGTACAAGAGCAAAGCTTTTGCTGAAGCTCAAACGTGATGCGTAACACCAGAATGAACCTCATTGGTTCTTGTTGAAGCTTAAACGTGATGCGTAACACGAGAATGAACCTCATTGGTTCTTGTTGAAGCTTAAACGTGATGCGTAACACGAGAATGAACCTCATTGGTTCTTGTTGAAGCTTAAATGTGATGCGTAACACCAGAATGAACCTCATTGGTTCTTGTTGAAGCTCAAACGTGATGCGTAACACCAGAATGAACCTCATTGGTTCTTGTTGAAGCTTAAACGTGATGCGTAACACCAGAATGAACCTCATTGGTTCTTGTTGAAGCTCAAACGTGATGCGTAACACCAGAATGAACCTCATTGGTTCTTGTTGAAGCTTAAACGTGATGCGTAACACCAGAATGAACCTCATTGGTTCTTGGTGAAGCTCAAACGTGATGCGTAACACGAGAATGAACCTCATTGGTTCTTGTTGAAGCTTAAATGTGATGCGTAACACGAGAATGAACCTCATTGGTTCTTGTTGAAGCTTAAATGTGATGCGTAACACGAGAATGAACCTCATTGGTTCTTGTTGAAGCTTAAACGTGATGCGTAACACCAGAATGAACCTCATTGGTTCTTGTTGAAGCTTAAACGTGATGCGTAACACCAGAATGAACCTCATTGGTTCTTGTTGAAGCTCAAACGTGACGCGTAACACCAGAATGAACCTCATTGGTTCTCGTTGAAGCTCAAACGTGACGCGTAACACCAGAATGAACCTCATTGGTTCTTGTTGAAGCTCAAACGTGATGCGTAACACGAGAATGAACCTCATTGGTTCTTGTTGAAGCTTAAACGTGATGCGTAACACGAGAATGAACCTCATTGGTTCTTGTTGAAGCTTAAACGTGATGCGTAACACGAGAATGAACCTCATTGGTTCTTGTTGAAGCTTAAACGTGATGCGTAACACGAGAATGAACCTCATTGGTTCTTGTTGAAGCTTAAATGTGATGCGTAACACGAGAATGAACCTCATTGGTTCTTGTTGAAGCTTAAACGTGATGCGTAACACCAGAATGAACCTCATTGGTTCTTGTTGAAGCTTAAACGTGATGCGTAACACGAGAATGAACCTCATTGGTTCTTGTTGAAGCTCAAACGTGACGCGTAACACCAGAATGAACCTCATTGGTTCTCGTTGAAGCTCAAACGTGACGCGTAACACCAGAATGAACCTCATTGGTTCTTGTTGAAGCTCAAACGTGATGCGTAACACCAGAATGAACCTCATTGGTTCTTGTTGAAGCTCAAACGTGGTGCGTAACACCAGAATGAACCTCATTCCTGAATAAACCTGCTAATATTTATGCAATGTTTAAATGTTTTAAAGTTAATTTCTGGTGCCTTGGACATCAGGATGTGTGTGTTGTGTTGCTTCAGACAGGTGTTCAAAGACTCCCAAGGGAGTTTAGACATGGATGGGAAGTTTTCTCCACTCTACCGCCAAGACAGTAGCAAGATATCCACAGAAGACCTCATCAAACTTTTGTCTGATCTTAAAAAGTGAGTGATAACACGTGTACCCTAAGATTAGCCTTAAGCATATCCCTTTCTCTATCCCTAAAATCTGATTAGTTGATGGGAATGTTCTAATTGGCAAAGTCCCACTCAACTACCATGCATGTATTTCCTTATTAGTTGCTTTATTGCATAATGCATTAAGAGTTCAGTGTTTTTCAGAGACATTTTTCTTTTTAGACCAGAGAAGAACAAACTGCAGATTATCCCTGGACAAATTAACATCACTGTTGAGTGTGTACCTCCAGACATGTCAAGTAAGTTTGCTTTTCTGTTATGTTAATTGCTTTGGCATTTCATCTCGTTTGAGTCAAAGGCCCTGTTTACGCCTGGTATCAAGATGTGTTTTGGTCGATCGGATCACAAGTGGACAACACAAAATACAGATGTAAACTTCTTGTCCTCTTTCGACTCTTTCCACTCTTTTCCATTAGCCGCTACTGTATGGTCTGTCTCGAAGGCAAGAACTCATAATTAAAACCACATTTTATTTTATATCACAGGAATCCTTATATACTATGAAAAAAAATGTGTGTATGTCTCTATAGCAATTAAAACGTGTCTTTTCCATTGTTATTAACACTAATAAGGGTGTTTTTTAGAGGGCCGGAACAAATTTTTTTTTTACTGTTATTTCTTTTGGGGAAAAATGATTTGAGATACGAGCAATTCAAGTTACGAGCTCGGTTCTGGAACAGATTATGCTCGTATCTCAAGGTACTACTGTACCGTCATGGAGAGTGGTTTGATGATTGTGGCATTTACTATATAACCTTAATCTTCATAGACTCGGTCACATCGTCTTACATTCCTGTGAAGCCGTTCGAGGAACAGTGTGAGAGGGTTTCTGTGGAAGTGGAGGAGTTTGTTCCAGAAGAGGCTAAATACAACCATCCATTCACCGTCTACAAGAACCATCTCTACATCTATCCTCAGCAGCTCAAATACGACAATCAGAAGACATTTGCCAAGGTGAAAGTCCTCACACTTCACACAGCACAATCTGTAATTATTGGATGTGGGTGGTGGTACAACAACAAGCTCCGCCGTGCCGTAACAATGTGCGCCTACGTGTTTTCAAACATGAGGCTTTGTGAAAAGCCCTCGGGATTTTATTCATAATCAGTTTACGGAAGATAGTATCTGTAATTAAACAGACTTCGGGGTTAATCGCTTCCTGGAAATCTGGCTGTTTGCCCTGTTACTCTTCTACTTTTCTTCTAAATTAGAGATGCTACCAAACAAATGGTTTCTAGTGATATATGCTTATTGGCTTTCATTCAGTTTTATTCATTTACACACTACAATATAATAATATATTATAGGCTTTATAATAATCCTCTCAATCTGTATTTTACATGTTGCCAAATACACGGGCATCTGCTAGCTTACCTACTAGAATCCAATCATATTTTAATCAGAATTTGAAAGAGCTTTATTGCCAAGTATGTTTACATATACAATAAATTTGTCTTGGTGAAAGAAGCTTCCACAGTACAGACGGAGTAACAGCGGAAAGACGGATAATAAAAAATATAGAAAAATATACAATTTATGTATGTGTATATATATGTCATATACAAATGCAAGGGAATGTAAATAAGAGATATGCTGTGCTAAAGTATAAATAGTGTTCTGTATTGCACATTTATTGTCCAGTGGGTGCATTTAACTGTATTTCTAAACTAAAAATATCCTTATAAAACAGTAGTACCTTGAGATACAAGCATAATCTGTTCCAGGACCGAGCTCGTAACTCGAGTTGCTTGTATCTCAAATTATTTTTCTCATAAGAAAGAAAGTGTATCTGTTCTGGCCCTCTGAAAAACTCCCTTTTTAGTGCTAATAACAATGGGAAAAAAATGTTTTTAATTGCTATAGAGACACACACACTCCCACCTGTGTGGTGTATTGGATAGTGTAATGAGTGTATGCATCAGAACCTCATATTTATTATTATTGAACGCATAAATGGTGCTGCTCCCAGCTTAATACTCGTGAATCACTCGTCGCCCCGGTAACCTCCCGCTGGAAAACCAAGCTGCCTCTAGTGGAGATCATATGCAATTACCCCATAAATGAGGAGCTTGAGCTGCTCCGAGTGCTCGACTACCTAGCGTCGGTGTCTCTAAGCTGCTCGTATCTCAAATATTTACTCGTATCTCAAAGCAAAAAATTGCTCAAAGGCTTGCTCATATCTCAGAATACTCGTATGTCAGGACGCTCGTATCTCAAGGCATTACTGTATTTGAAAAAGCATCATGCCTATTCAAACTGAGGGGAAAATAATGTTTTACCTTTGATTAAGTTGCGTTTCAAAGATAATGTTGAGATTGCAAAATATCCCTAATATTTTAACTATGAAATCATATGATAAATGCATCGCCCATGCAGTGTAATACAGCATCTGTGTTTCCTCTAGGCGCGGAACATTGCGGTGTGTGTTCAGTTCAAGGATTCTGATGAGGAGGGAGCCGCTCCGTTGAAGGTGACTGAATGTTTATTCTTCATATGGGACCAGCGTTGTTCCCCCAGTTCTTTAATATTTAATAATTAGTGCAGTACAATGTGCAATTGATTAACCACTGATTGCTTTTAGTGTATCTACGGGAAACCAGGGGATCCGCTTTTCACCACCAGTGCTTTTGCTGCTGTTCTGCATCACAATCAGTGTCCAGAGTTTTACGATGAGGTAATTTATCCGTATATTACCATGCATATTGAAATTCTTTTGCTCACCTGCACAGCAACACTATCTCTCACTTTAAATAAATATCGATCTGTTTAGCGGATGACATTACGACAAATTGGAATTATTTTAATGATCAAAAGGTTTTTGAGTAGTAAAAATATTAACATCATTATTGTTAATTAAGACCTCTATGAATTATCATTATTGTTAAATATAGATATTTACAGTGTACATATCTTTCCTGTAGCTCAAACAGTAGAGTGTGGCGCTTGCAACGCCAAGGTCATGGGTTCGATTCCCAGGGAAAGCAAGAACTTTTTCTTGAATGCAATGCAAGTCACTTTAGATAAAGGCGTCTGTCAAATGCATAAATGTAAATATATCAGGACATGAATAGCTCGTAAAATAGGAATTCATCAAAAGCGCTTTTACATAATGTGCTTGCATAATTCATAATAATGTTGAGCCATAAACAGCACAAAGCTTGAGCTTTCCCAATACAATATCTGAATCATTCCAGAGACGCATCCTGTTAGGCTTCACCAGATCCTCAGGGCCAAGATATTAAAGACAAATTGTTCTTTCATTAGATGAATGAGTCACAAGACATCGACACATACAGTAGTCACAGATATTTATAATAAAAATGCTTGATATAGGGGTTGCACAGACTAGTCAAATAAATGCTCTGCCTTGACTCTTTAAGCTTTACTTTGCCTGTCTTTTTAGTCCACTTAAATGTAAATTCTGAGTGCATCATGAGATGTGTTTGATCATACCATCCAGATGCTCACATTTGATCGGGTGAATGCATGTTTTAAACAGCTTACTGAACATGTAAGTGAAGTGGAGGTGTAGATGAATACGATTCTGCATTGTAACGCACACATACAGACAGTAGCTGTGCAGATCGGACGCACACAGAAACATTCAATAGCACGAAATGGATTGTCAACACTGATTTATCAATAAAATGGCATAGAAACTGAAAAGTTCTTGCATATTTTTCTTGGTAACTAAAACCCACAGCTTCACTGTTAGTAAAGAATCGCTGTGGAATGAGTTCACACACAATCGCTCTCTCACTAATGCATTCATATAAATCTAATCTTTACTGTGCTGCTTTATCTGTATCTCTAAGAAATATAATGACTTAAAGAACTAATATAATAATGTATGACTAGTAGTAGCTCAACCCCTAGAATAATACGGCTTAATGCATTAATAGAGTGCCCTTCATATTCTGCTTTCATGTTCTGTATTTATGAGATAAAATCATGCTTATTCAAAGTTTTGCTTTTTTTTTTTTTTGTACAAGAACTTTTCAAATGAAACTTGTCATGTTCTGCTTAATGTTGAAGTATTTGCATTTCTGTCCCAGATTAAAATCGAGCTTCCTGTTCATGTCCACGAGAAGCATCATGTTCTCTTTACTTTCTACCACATAAGCTGTGAGCTTGGCAACAAAACCACCACCAAGAAGAGAGAGGGAGTGGAAACACTGGGTGAGTGTGCGTGTGTGTACTTGTAATCATTACCGTTCAAAAGTCTGGAGTCAGTTTGATGTTTATTTGATACTGTTGTTCACAAGGATGCGCAAAACGTAATGATGCTGAAAATTGATATTTCCCAGAATAAAGTACATTTTAAAATTCTATTCAAATCAAAAATAATTATGTTAAGATGTAATAATACTTAACAACATTATTCAGAAATGCAGCTTTAGTGTGTGTGTGTGTGTGGAAAAGAGTGCAACAGTCGGGTTCTGGAAATAAAAACGTGATTAAAAAAAAATGTTATTAAATAATCGTGTTTAACAGCAGATTTTGTGGTAAATTCCACCAATCATAGAGTTAAGAGATGCAAAATATACCAAAAGATATATATATAAATAACATATTTTCCCGCAGATAATCCGCACCCTCATATAGCTTGCGGGTTTTGTGGAAAAAAAAAACATTGGCATAACCCGCACCCTTATATAACCCGCACCCATAGATTTATTAACTTTTTTTGTGTAATTTCGACATAACTGTTCAGCTCGGTACACAGTGCTTGTGCGCGGAATTCACACAATAAGAAAACAAACACAAGTCAGAATCAGAAGAAAAAGCAAAAGCAGTCTCTCCCGCTGTGCAGCAGCACATCCTTTAAGAAGCGATTCTACAGGTGTTGATCATCGGATGAGATGAGAAGAGCCCGCCCTCATGCAGCACAGCCAATCACGTCTTCTTGCATGATTGACAGGTCAGACAGCCTATCAGCGCCAGCTGTCAGAGTGACAGTACAAGCGCCAGAGACAACAACCCTCGCAAGAAAGAAAATACAGTGGTACCTCGAGATACGAAATTAATCCGTTCCGAGGCGGCCTTCGTATAATGAGTTTTTCGTATCTTGGAACACATTTTACATGTAAAATGGCTAATCCGTTCCAAGCCCTCCAAAAACACCCCATTAAATTTCATAATAAAGCTAAATTGACCTATAAACAATGAAATAACGTAAAATGTCGAAGCTTACCTTTCGAGTGAGGCTATCTCCGAAAGTGGCAGCAGAGGAGGAGGAGGACAAACGGCAGATAACGTACGTACACTTAACTTTACGAAAACATAAAAAAGTTTCGTGTGCGGAGTGGCTGAGCTAAAGCACGCCAGCGCGTACGTATAGAACAGGGGTGGGCAAACTACAGCCCACGGGCCATATCCGCCCCTCGTCAACAATCGCGAACCACGCTCACTTTCAGAAACCTTTCGTATCTTGAAAACTTTTCGTATGTAGAGCAGTAAAAATTTTCGTCTTTGCTTTCGTAACTTGGATTTTTCGTAAGTTGAGCCTTTCGTATGTTGAGGTACCACTGTACCGCAAAAAACCTCTACGTCCTTAGGGACATAACAAATATATTGAAATATTATTACGTGTAAAACATTTTTGTGATATAGCCCGCACCCTTATATAACCCACCCCCACGTTTGTAAAATCTGGTATAACCCGTGGGTTATATGCGGGAAAATATGGTGTTATTATTTATATATGGTAAATATGAAATGATGCATATGATATATGCAGTCAACATTGAGTAGTTTTATATTTCTTTTTTAATTTAATTTTGCTGTTTGTAAAGCTTCATGGGATTGTAGTTCTTTCCATCACTAAGCCGTTCAGCCAGTCTTGTATCTTTATATTTTTGTCCATATTTTCGTATCTTTATATTTTTGTCCAATTTCCAAATACTACTTTGCTTCAAATAGAAGTTGGTAATGTTGTGATTCACCTCATCAGTTTGGTTCATGTCTTATAACTCTTTAATGAAAACTAAAATATATTAAAATATATTTGAATGAAGTTTTTTTTTTTAAAATCCCTATGGGAGAAATTAATGGACATAATACTCCTGGAACCTGCGCTACCGAAAAATTGGGCTGGCACTATTGCACTCTGCTAACCTTTAATTCTCGCTCTCTACAGTGGGTTATTCCTGGACCCCTTTATTGAAGGATGGCAGGATTCAGTCCTCAGAGCTACAACTTCCTGTGTCTGCAAATATACCAGCTGGTTACTTGTTTGACAAAAGCCAAGACTCAAAGAAGGTAAAAGCGTATTTTCAGCAACACTAATAATAATTTTAAATAATAATAAATTATTAAATAATAAATCATTTTAAATGTCTATTAGTTGGTTGGGTTGTTGATTGGTTTGTACATTGACTCGTTGGTTTATCTTTTTTCTTTTTCTCCAGTCTTCCCCAGACATCAAATGGGTGGAGAATGCCAAACCATTATTCAAAGTGCGAGCGTATGTAGCCTCAACGATTTACACTCAGGTTTGTTGATCTGATCTAAGGATTGTTCAATTTCAATTGCACTGAACAGAGAATAAAAGTGCTGTGAAAAACAGAAGCGTTAAATCTAGTAACTCCCACCCCCTCCAGGATTTGCACCTCCACAACTTCTTCCAGTATTGCCAGCTGATGAGGTCAGCATCACAGGGCAATCCCGCTGAACTCGTCAAGAACCTAAAGGTGAGAACGACATGTCTGAGAACAAGGGAACGTGCACTCGTCATTATTGAATTGGAGTTAAACCAAAAAAAAATTAACAACAGAGAACATTGTGAATTTAAGTTCATGATTTCTGTGAGCTTTCTTTGGAAGACATTTTGGAAATAACCTTAATTTCGGGTTTTCAGATACATTTTTTATATATATATATATTTATATTATATATATTTTATATATATAAAAAAAAAATGTTTTATCTGAAAACCCGGAAAAAAAAAAAATATATATATATATATATTTTTTTTTCCAGGGTTTTCAGATAAATTTTTATATATATATATATATATATATATATATATATATATATATATATATATATATATTTTTTTTTTTTTTTTTTTTTTATCTGAAAACCCTGAAATGTGTATATATATATTTTATATATATAAAATTTACTTTTTTTTATCTGAAAACCCTGAAAAAAAAAAAAAAAAAAAAAATATATATATATATATATATTATTTTTTTTTTATTTTATTTTTTTTTAAGTCTTCATTAAAGAGTTTAAGACATGAACCAAACCGACAAGGTGAATCACAACATTAAAAATTTATATGTATGTATATCAAAAATGCATTAAACTACTACTAAAAACAAATTCTACTTTAATACATTTTAAAAATGTAATTCATTCCTGTGATTTGTATATGCTGATTTGCAGCTCAAGAAACATTTGACAATGTTTAAAAACATTTTTGTGAAAACCGTGACTGTTTCAGGATTTTTTGATGAATAGAATTTCAGATGAATAGAATTAGAGGAATAGAATTCATTTATTTGAAATGGAAGTCTTTCTTATCATTATACATATCTTCATTGTCACTTTTAATACATCCTTAATACATCCTTGCTGAATAAAAGTATTTATTTCTTAATCTTTTCATTTCCAAGTGCCTGCATGCGGTGGAGACTCAGGTCATCATCAAGTTCCTCCCTACGGTGCTCGTTCAGCTCTTTGAAGTCCTCACTATGGCAAGCAAAGAGGGTCAAGATATTGCGGTTAACTCCACACGGTGATTTACTACCTTATTTGAAAAACGGCAGCTGTTACTTTTTTGTATGCAAACTGGCCTACAAAATATTAATCTTTAAAGGAATACATGCAACATTAAAATGAGTATGTCAGCAGTCATCAATCAATAATGTGTTTATGTCTTGCTCATAATAAGCCGGGGGAATGGCATGCGTCACTAGTCTTGTCATAAAGTGACAGAGCTCGTAATAAAACCAGAATCAACATTGGCTTGGCTTTTTTTGGAGATGACAAGAACTGAGGGATTTGAAATGCTATAAAAGCAAAATGTAGATGCCATTTTTATTACTCGAGGTGATTATTGTATTGAGCAGATACATTTGCATATGTAACTCTCTAACAGAGATCATTGTATACTGAAGGGTCATATTTATACGCACATTCACGCCGTTCTTCCACAAAATGCACGTGACTTATGTTTTATAACTGCTAGAGGGCCAAATGTTACAAGTGTAGCTCTAACATCATCCTTTAGTGTTATTTAAAGTGTAGGACTGCATATTGAAACATAACGAGGTTACTAATGTGTGTGTGTTTCACAGCGTAATCATTCACATAGTGTCTCAGTGTCACGAGGAGGGACTGGAGCACTACCTGCGCTCTTTTCTGAAGGTACGTCACTAAAGCTCCCTCGTGTTTTTTTGGGAACACTCTCGAACTCAATGGATTTGATTGATCTAAAAGAGGTTTAAACCAGTGGTTCTCAACAGGCTTGGCCGCACATTTTCCCATAGTCATTAAGCCATTAGCAACCTATGTTTTTAGGAATTTGAATCCACTCTTTCTTTTGCAGTACGTGTTTCGGATCAACAAAACCACTTCAGAAAACTCTGTGACGACACATGAAGTTTTGGCCACAGCCGTGACGGTGATCCTCAAACAAACGGCAGACTCTAACACCTGCAACAAACTCCTCAAGGTGACAGAACTGTTCGGTTATGAGGAATATGAGCTATTTAAACAGCAGGTGGTGCTGTTGTGTTTATTTTCAGTCCTTTAGATCGCCTTGAGGTTTACGGTCTGAATAAGTTCTGAGGAATCCGTGGGTTGTTTCGAATAACGAGCTTATTTTAAGATCTTATCTTTCATATCCAAATAATATGAACCATTTTCTTTTATTTAATACCACTTCATCTGAATTCACCTTCCTTTTCTCATACAGACTAAGCACCTCCGTAAAGTCTCCACAAGGTCACATTTCCTTGTAATTTTATTTTAAGAACTTCCTCAAGGCTCAGTTTTAGGGAATTTGCTCTTACACAATTAGGTAGCTGAGAACTGATTGGTCTTGACCCGCTCTCAGTGTAGTGTTTCTTTCACTTTGCTTTACTTTTGTGATTGTTTCACTATTGTATATACTTGCCTACAATTTGTATTGTTATTGTTCATTTCAGATGCATTTCAGTTTTTTCAAATAGCCTGCTCAACATAATTTTCCGAAACTAAGGCTCCTTTTCTCTTAACTCTACACACAAAACTTAACACAAAAGCAAACATTTCATTCAAAACTATTTTGCATCATTATACATGAGTCACGCATGGTTTTAATTGTTTCTCGAGCAGTAAATCATCATATTAGAGTGATTTGTGAAGGATCATGTGACTGAAGACTGGAGGAATGATCACAGGAATAATAATTACATTTTAAACCATATCCAAATAGAAAACGGTTATTTAAAGTTGTAATAATATTTCATAATATGACTGTTTTACTGTGTTTTTGATTAAATAGCTTGTTGTTGAATAGAATCCTCTCCTTTTCTGTCTTTATTACAGTATTCCTGGTTCTTCTTTGAGACCATGGCCAAGTCGATGGCACAATACCTCCAGGACGGCAACAGAATGAAAGTTAGTATAATCCATTTACTTGTCATGAATTACTCACCCTCTTGTCTTTCCAAACCTGTAAGACTTTCATTCATCTTCAGAACATGAATGAGATTACTGTCCCTTCATTGAGAGATACTTAACTACCACTTTCAAGCCTCAGAAAGGTAGTTAAGACATATTAATACACATAATTGACTACTTTATATACAAAATCTTAATCTCCAGTGTGTTCACAGTACAGTACACATGTTGTGTTGATACGAGAGCAGACGTTGCTTGAATACATGATTAATATTCTGTAAATAAAATGGTCAATCATGTTTTCTGGAGCTTGAAAGTCTCACTTGTGTATCTGTCAATGGAGGGACAGAAAAAATGATGTTTTACGGGTTTAGAGAAACATGAGGGTGATTAACTAATGACAATTTTCACTTTTAACAACCATTTGTTATATGAGAAGAATGCAAAGTGCTTTCCTTTTCTTTGTCTTCATCTGCATCATCAGGTAAATACACTCTCTGTATGTAAATAATCTGGGTTGTCAAGCAGGATGTTTTCAACTTTTGCATTTGTTCATAGAAAGCGGCTAACTTCCTCATTCTTTAAAAGTGTTTGTGAACTCGTAAAAACTCTTTGAACTCGTAAAAACAAGCGCGCACGCTGAGCCGTGCTCTACTGTTGACGTTAATCTGTCATTTGCATGTACGCGTGTTTAATAGCTTCAGCTTTCCAAACATGTTCAGACCTATTTGGCATGCCATTGGATCCTATTTGCATAACCGAAACTATGTGTGGTGTTATGACATTTCAGGCCAGCGTGTGAAGTCTGTTGTTCTCGCATGATATTCAGAGCACAATGGATTGCATATCACATGATCATTCTTGTTAGAATTGAACTTCTGTAGGGTAATTTGTGAGTGAAATGCTGAAATGAAATCCTACATCGCTCACAAATACACATTTCCTATAAACAGTGAAACTATGTATCATTGCTGCGTGACGGTTAATCATGTGAAACCACCTACATTCCCTACAGATGCCGCGAGCGCAGAGGTTTCCAGAGTCTTTCCACCAAGCGCTGCAGTCTCTGCTGTTGTCCATCATGCCTCACATCACCATCCGCTATGTGGAGGTTGTAGAGGAGGCCCGCTGCGTCAACTTCAGCCTGGCCTGCTTCATTAAGGTCAGGCCTAAAACTGGAGTGATTTAATAAGATCAGGGCCAGTTGGATAAACAGTCACTAGTGTGACCAACTAGTCTCAGCCAGTTGTTTTTGATTCTAATGAAACCAATCTACTAGTTTAAGTTTTGACCAATCTTAAAGAAAAATTTAGATTAGTCTGATCAGTTTATGCAACTGGCCTAACTTTCTAGTTCTTGAGTTAAATGTAGGCCTAATGAGGTAAATGGATCAATCATTTTCAACATTGATAATAATGAGAAATGTTTCTTGAACACCAAATCAATTGAAGGTGTTGATCATGTGTCAGGCTCAAAGGGTTAGTTCGCCCAAAAATTCTGTCATCATTTACTCCCCCTTCTTCAAAACATACATGAAGATATTTGAAATAAAAAAAATAAATAAATAAATATATATATATATATATCTCTATCATTTTTATTTTTAGTGTTTCTTGAATTTATTTTTTGTGTTTCTTGAATGTAATATAAGTCTGAAACGTAAATGTAGATTTTTTTAAATTCCTATTATTCTTATTCAAGTTTATTTATTTATATATATATATTTTTTTATTTTTTTTTTATATATATATATATATATATATATATAAAAAACCATAAATAATTATATAATAAAAATATAAATGTAATTATGTATTTTTATATAATAAAAATACATAAAAATATAAATGTAATTATGTATTTTTATGTTAATGTAACACGCAGTCTCTGCATACTTTAATCTTCATTATGAATTATGTTGATATGAAGTAGTTTAAGGAACTAATGAAGCAATCTATTAATTTGGGCTTGGTCACCAAAATAAGCCCTGCACCTGTTTTTCCCTGATAATACAGTTTCATCAAACACAATTATATATTTATAATATGATTCATGTCTAAAGATTTATTTCACTTGTTTATTAATTGTATTATTTTTGTTATTTGTCTTCACATGAACTCACTGATATGTTGTTCTGACTGAAACTCTTTCCCTGCACAGCGTTGCCTAACGTTTATGAACAGAGGATTTGCTTTCAGTTTGATAAATGACTACATGTGTGGCTTCAGCTTGAAAGATCCAAAGGTAGGCAAAAAGATTCAACTCTATTACATGGTCAAAGTGATGCTACTTACATTTACTCACCAGGTTACCAATATTGATTGGTCAATCTAATTGCCGCAGCAACCCTCTGGTCCTCACAGTAGCTTGGTATCATGAGGATTAAAGCAATACAATGACTTCACTCATAATGAAACCCTCTCATATTAAGTTATAATCCTTCATTATGAAGTGCCTGTTTGCTTTGGCAGGTACAGTTCTTCTAACATTGCGTCATTGCTTTTGTTTTCTATCTCATTCAACCAATTTGGCATTCATAGGAAGTGTTCCGGTTTGATTCTCAAGAGATTGTCTTCCCTGTGAGGACTTTCACAACAGGCGTCTAGATGATGGGTGTGATACATATTGTTTTGCGGAATAGCTTCTCTGCGCTCATCTTTTGTTCTGACGCATATCACAGGGTGGTTTTATTGTCGAGTATCTTATCATAACACTATGTATAACTAATTTTGACTTGCAAATTGTATGAATCATAGCCTGTCTGGACTGTCCTTGGAATACACATGCAATGATATCTACAGTGCTACTAAATATATGATAAATGTGTCCGAAAAATGGCAAGGATACGGTCTGATAATTTTTTTTATTTATTAATACACTAGTGTTTTCTGAGTCGGTGTCGTCTGTAAAGATGAAGTTGACGATGTTGACTCCTTTACATTTATGCATTTGGCAGACGCTTTTATCCAAAGCGACTTACATTGCATTTAAGATGCACACTAACATTCTAATCAGTTCTTGCTTTCCCTGGGAATCGAACCCATGACCTTGGCGTTGCAAGCACCATTGCTCTCTGCTTGAGCTACAGGAAAGCATCACAGTACAACGTTGAGAAATGCACGTTGTGTTAAACATGACGTGGAGGACTAATTTAGTTTCCACTTGCAGCGCAAACACATTTTCTGATGCGGACAAAAGAGCGCGCAGCTCGATCGAACTCGAAACATTCACAGAACACACAAGCAAACACTCATCTCGTGCGCCCACAACAGAAGACAAACACACGGAGCACGAGTGTCCGAATCCCGAGACAAAACCAAACTGGACTAGAATCGGGATCGAACACCACGCCCCACGCAACAGACAAGACATTACAAGCAAGCTCGAAACCGCGCGCTCATACAAAAGATGACATTACGGTCACAAAACCAAGAAATGACTACACCGAATGTGACAGAATCCTAGCAATATTATACTCTACAGTTAAGCGCAATCTTTTTCACTTGACAAAGTGGAAGTCACTTCAAAATGGTGGCATGGATTCCTCCGAGGGGAAGTTTGCATTTCAAACGATAAGGGCAAGTTTGAGGTCGATGAATGATAGGCGTTTAGATTTCCTGCCCGTCATATATAGTATTGCAGTTATCATTGATTTGAGAATATTGCACTGTTGAAATGATGGTTGTTAATGATAAGAAACATCAGGGCTGTACAGTTTAACAGCTCTATCTTAGAGTTTATTTCAGGATCGTTGATAATTGATATTTCATTTTACATGCTTGTTTCCACTATATTTATATTACATACAGTTAATATTTAAAAACTAATTCTAATAGTTTAATAATAATTCATTTAATAAAACTGTTAAATGTAACCTTTAGCCAATCTCCAAATGAACGTCCGTTTTTCTTAAATTCCTAAATTCTGTTGCAACATTTAAAACTGATGAAAAAATTATTTTATTTTTCAGTGATATTGGCTTTCCTGTAGCTCAATCAGTAGATTGGGGCGCTTGCAACATCAAGGTAATGGGTTCGATTCCCAGGGAAAGCAAGAGCTGATTAGAATATAAATGTGTTTCTTGAATGCAATGCAAGTCGCTTTGAATAAAAGTGTCTGTCAAATGCATAAATAAAATTTGGACAAAATATTACAGAAGTTTAATGTTGACCTTTTATTAGTTGTCAGGCATTACATACAAATCATTACTGTATCAGCCAGAAGTGTAATATTGGCCTTCCTAGTTTGTTCTTGTACTACTTGTGTGTTCGTACCAACTCTTGTTGCTGAACTTGGATGTGAATTTAGGTATTTAGCTTGTCAGAACTTGAGCAGATACGCTTTTTTGATAAAACGCTTATCTGTCTGTTACTATGGCAGATATCTAGATCTCCAAACCAACCAACTGCTCCGGCAACTCGCTCATCAGTTTTATATCCAATATTTACAGGTGCTTACAGAGATGAAGTTCGATTTCCTCATGACGGTGTGCAACCATGAGCACTACATTCCTCTTAACCTGCCCATGGCGTTCGGCCGAACCAAGTTGCAGCGAGTCCAGGGTAAGTGTCTGCACACTGTCATTGTGACTGCCAACATGCCATGGCTTTCCCCTGCTCCCATCCTCCCCTCCATCCCAGTCTAACACCCTCACCACATTATAATCTGCTAGTAACACCATTCCTCACGCCATGTTACTTGAACCTGAAAACCGAGCTACACAGGGATTTAAGTGTCACGAAACGGGGCGTGACGACATCAGGGCGTAACATCTGGTTTTGGCATATGATCAGAATATTTTTCCCTACAAGTTTTCTCTAGAGATAGATAATGGCTGTCATGGGTTTATTAATTTTGCCATTTCTAATTGGAAACTGATAAAATAGTCTCTTTATAATAAAACCTTCTGTCAGTCAGCATGGATCACTCCCTTAAAGCAAATACAGTAATACCTTGAGATACGAGTGTAATCCGTTCCAGGACGGAGCTCGTAACTCGAATTCCTTGTATATCAACAACAAAAAATCCCATAAGAAATAATAGAAGAAAGAAAAACTGTTCTGGCCCTCTAAAAAACTCCCTTATTAGTGATAATAACAATGGACAAAACATGTTTTTAATTGCTATAGAGACACACACACAAATTATAGTATTTAAGGATTCCTGTGGTTTTAATTATGAGTTCTTACCTTCGAGACAGACGATACAGTAGCGGCTAATGGCGGCATGTGTGGAGGAGGAGGAGGAGGAAGGATAATGTAGATAACGCAAACACAATACGGAAGTGTAGTGTTTCTTCACGTGTTGTGCATTGGATAATCTCAGAAGCTCATATTTATTATTATTGAACACTCATAACTCGTGCTGCTCCCAGCATAATACTCGTGAATCACTCGTCGCCCCCGGTAACCTCCCGCTGTAAAACCAAGCTGCCTCTAGTGGAGATCATATGCAATTACCCCATAAATGAGGAGCTTGAGCTGCTCCAAGTGCTGAACACCTAGCGTCGGCGTCTGTAAGCTGCTCGTATTTCAAATCTTTACTCGTATCTCAAAGCAAAAATTTACTCAAAGGTTTGCTCGTATCTCAGAATACTCATATGTCGGGACGCTCATATCTCGAGGTATTACTGTATGTTATTTGTCATGATTACTATTCCAATTAGGTAAACAGTCTTGCCACAAACTCCCAAAAATTCATTGAAGTTCACAATATTGAATTATTCAGAAGTTCAATTGCCCAATTTTCTTTGCATCCTTGATAAATAAAAGTATTAATCTCTTAAAAATAATTTTTACTGTCCCCAAACTGATCCCAAAATGCAATTTGTGTTTAGATTTCCATTGTGATGAATGAACCAGACCTTTTTTTTTAACTAACTTGATTAGGCCGCCAAAATCTGGCACAAATTGGATTAAAACAAAAAAACATTTATATATAATTAAAAAAGCAATTATTTACTGAATTAATCATGCAACATGGATGACGGTGTAGCACACTAATGTTTAAAGTGTTTATCAATCCACAATGCATAACCAACCTTAGAAAAAAATGAAAGTGCAGTAAATACTGTATGCAGCATTAATTAGTGAGTAGGGTTGGGTATCGTTTGAATTGAACAGTTCTGATTCTTATCGATTCCTATTTTTGAGTCCAATAAGGTAAAAGTGTATAAAGAATTAGATATTTACATTTATGCATTTGGCAGATGCTTTTATCCAAAGCGACTTGCATTGCATTCATTTAATTATAGCTGAATACCATGAACTAAAATCAACAGGCTAAAGACAAGTCAACACTTGCTCTTGAATCATTTAAAGTCAAATTAAAATTTTAAATTTCGTAGCAAGTATCCAATTCCAGAATTGGACTCAATTCTCGATTCCCAACCCTATCAGCGAGGCAGTATTTCATTGCTAACGCAGCCACACACCCCTCACAGCTTCACTCCCACCACTGATGATGGCAATCCTGCATGATTGCTTCCTTTATTCATTATTTCAGATTTTATTTCGTATGCGGCGGAGTGTCTCGGCGTCGTAGGTAGGTGATGCCGACCAATGCCAACGCACTTCCAGTCGCCACATTTTCGTCCTGATAACCCCACTAATTGCCTTGCTATGCTCCTGCATCACTCATAAATCACTGTCTAACTGCATTTCACAATTTCTGTGGAGGCTTTCGTTTTTTCTGTCACAAAGCGTTGCATATTTGCTTTGGTCTGATAAAATTAAACGACTGTGGGTTGTGACAGGATTCTTGGAATGGTTTTACACAATAGAAGTTAAAGGGCAATGTTTCACGCTATCTGAGTTTGTTGCTGTTATACTGTTTTAATGACGTGTCTGTCATCTCCTGTCATCACTTTATCTCTTAACTGTGTTATTCTATGCTGTACATGCAGTATGAGTGCAGAAACATCTTGTGTGCACTTGTTATAACTGATTTCTATTATTATCGTTATACAGAAAAATGGGTGGAAATGTGGCTATTCTGTTTTCAATTGTGATTACAGGGAAAATAAATTCTTAACCTTGCATTTTTTGGCAAAACAATCCTTTTTTTTACCGTTTACTTTCATGTTTTTCCAAAAGAAAATTACTTTAGTCTTTGAAACAAAAAGCATTAATATTCAAGTAAATATTTTCCATTACACAAGAGTTCACAGTGATCGGTGCTGTTAAGCTGTAGCATCCAAAAACCACTAGAACAGTGTTATATACAGTAATAACTTGAGATACGAGCATAATCCATTCCTAGACTGAGCTCGTAATTCGAGTTGCTCATATCTCAAATCATTTTTTCCCATAAGAAATAACTGAAAAAAATGTACCCTCTAAAAAACTAACGCAAACACAATACGAAACACACGCAAACACAAGACTCGCGGGAGATGCGTACGGAAGTCGACTACGGCGACAAATCCATGCCAAAAAGAAATGAGCGCAAAACTGATGTTTGATGATAACGGATCTACTCTTGATAACAGGTCTACACAAGCTCATTTTAATCCCTTGCGCGCACGCATGACATCTCATCTGCACAATACGCACACGCACAAACATTCCGCGCATACGCGTGAACATTCCCCACACAAGCGCGCACTCGATCTTCTCTCGACTCATTTTTTTGCCCGCGCAAACAATTTTAGTCGACGAACAAGTGAAAATATGGAGCAAGGCGGCGTGGGCTTCGAGTGCTCCACCACTGAGCGTCGCCGTTTGTAAGCTGCTCATAATCTCAAATATTTACTCGTATCTCAAAGCAAAAACTTGCTTAAAGGCTTGCTCGTATCTTGGAATACTCGTATGTCGGGACGCTTGTATCTCAAGGTGTTACTGTATTTTGTTGACTTGTGTACTTGTATTATCCCAGCAATTTCCAACAATGCTTAAATCCAGAGAAATCAGCTAATTTAACTAGTGTCAGTGAGTTGCCGATCAATGACGTCATATCCGTGTTACCCTCGATTTCCAGTTTTACATCCATAGAAACAATGACGCTTTAATATATTCTGTGCTTTATTAGACAGATGAACAACTGTTTGGATCAGGGGTGGGCAAACTACAGCCCGCGGACCATATACCCTTTGGGCTTTTTCATCCAGCCCGCCGAACTTGTATTAAACCTCCTTCATTTTACATTTCCCTGTAATGTCATTCTGTCATTCTAATATAATATATATTGGTAATGTTAATATATAGCATAATCAGAAAGAGCTTTATTAGGAAGTAATTTTCTCCAGCACACAATATATTTTAAAATGAGAATAAAAACGTTTAAAACTTAGGTTGCAGTGGCCGACTTCGATATATAAGCCTGATTTTAAAAAAGAAGCGTAAAATGCGTAGAACCTGCTTTATAACACTGTAATGTTAATAAAATTTGAATGCATTAGCTCATCCATTGTCATGACTCCTGTTGGATTGGTTTCTGTTGGCTGTGGATGTGAAGACAACATTTCCCATGATTCCACGCTCATTCACAGCACGTTTTTAATGAGCAACCTCTTGCGCTGAAAATTACAAATGGATGTAGACGTAGCACAAATGGCATACAATACAGTTTAAAAGTTTGGGTTTTTGAAAGAAGTCTTATTTAATCAAAGATACAGTAAATATTGTAAATATAAAATAATGTATTTAATATTTTATTTAAAATAATCTATTTATTGTGATGCCAAGTTGTGTTTTCAGCGTCATTCCTCCAGTCTTCAGTGTCACACGATCCTTCAGAAATCATCCTGATATGATGATTTGATGCTCAAGAAACATTTATTATTATTATTATTTTGAAAATGCTTGGGCTGCATTTTTTGTGGAAACCATTTATGAATTGAGCGTTCAAAAGAACAGTGTTTGTTTGAAGCAGAAGTATTTTGAAACATTATAAATGTCTTTAATCTAATGTTTGATCGTTTTAATGCATCATTGCTGATTAAAAGTATTTCTTAAAAAAAAAAATTCTTACTGACCCCAAATTTTTGAAAGCACACAGAATGAGTGAACTGAAATCTTATTAATTTAGTCCAGTTTAAAAAGAACTGTCTGACTGAACTGTCTGTTCACTGATCCGCTTTCCACCGTCTACATGCTCTTTTCTTTGTGTAGCACAGCATGCGTTTCTGAGGCAACATGAGGATAAGGATATCATGAACTTGCGTGAACTCTGGGGAAAATATTGGCATCAAATTGCATGACAAAGAAATTCAGTTGAATTAAACACAAGGTTTTTCTGTCACTCTTTGTTTTCTGTTACTGTGTGATGTCTGGAATGCAGTGAAGTCAGATTTCGGAAAGAGCTCGCAGTCAAACCCTAGACACGATCTTTTCATTTGGATGCTTTCACCATCACAAATGTTAGTGACTTAACACAGGACCTACATGTTACACCTGTATGTTAAGTACCATTTGCATATATGCATCTTTAAAAGTATTGCGTCTTTAGGATGCATGAAAGAAAATTGTTGCTTGATACTTTCTATCGAAAGGCCACACAGATTGCAACAAATGAATAAATAAGAAAATCATAATAAATGTCACATTAGTAGAAAACTTTGCTGACCCTCAATGGAAATGTTTCAGATCAGAGTTTGGAGTACAGCTTGACTGAGGACTACTGCAAGAACCATTTCCTGGTGGGTCTGCTTCTGCGAGAGGTGGCCGATGCGCTCCAGGGCTGTGCAGAGGTCAGGCAGCTGGCTGTGGCCACGCTCAAGAACCTCATGATCAAACACGCCATGGACGACAGATACAATGCCTTTAAGGTAAGCGTATCATGTTACAAGTGTAAGTCACTTGACCGACTGTCTTGCTCCATGTTTTCCACGTCGCTGATGCTTATGCTGTCATTATTGTCACACTATTGACTTCCATTCATAAGCATGTGATTTGCGTCAGACCGCACATGCAAACTTAGGCGAAAAGGTGATAGAAAATCAGTTAATATGTGTTGCTTTTTATTCATTTGGTGCTATTTACATTTATGCATTTGGCAGACACTTATCCAAAGCGACTAAGCAAGGATAAAATCAGAATCCATCCTGCTTTCAGAGCTCGGAGCATTTAAAGCGACAGATGACAAAACTGCAATGCATGCTTAATAAATGAAGCTAAATCAACAGGTGGTGTGGACAATAATATAGTTATTGTTCTTTGTGTGAACGGGCCTTAAGGCAAGCATCAATATTAGTGTTGAGCATACATGCAGTAAGGATTTTAAACAAACCCTTTACCCCAAATATTCATGGGGCATAACTTTTTGTGCTAGAGTCATAACTGATGCCTAAAATTGTGCAGGTTGTTCATCACTTTTCTAAGGCTTGTCGAAATTTGATTCTTTGTGCTGGAAAATGAGAGGAAATGTGGAACATTACAGAAATTCTTTACATTTAAATGTTTATCATTTGTTCTCTTTCATGAATTTTAATTTTTAGACAAATTAAACGAATTGTATTTATCTCACCTAAATGTTTGCTCACTCATTTGTGTTTTGCAATGGGGTAATTATGTTGCTCAAGAGTTTACACAACGCAAGGAAGCTTGATTTCAGTCTTTGAATTAAAAGGGAGTGCAAATAAGTACAATAGAATAAAGATACAAACTAAATAAGAAATGAAGAGAAAATATTTTTGGGGTAAGTCTTAACACTAGTACAGAAACTAAATAAGAAGTAAATAATCTAAATAATCAAATATAAATAAATATATAATCAAATATAAAATAACACTGGATAGCCTTTTAGTCCTGTATTATTTTTTTAATCCGTGTGGATTAATTTACTCATATAATGTTAAAGTAAATGTTTGCGGGAATTTACCGCATTAAATGTGAGACCTATAGTAATATTTTTTTCTTATGAACGTTTTTTTTTGTTTTTGTTAAAAATGATCTGCAATACACACAATCCTGCTCCAAAATGTAAGCCCTGTTAATAAAAAATAAGCACCTCAAATACAGTAGTATCCAAAGGTGATGTCTTCTCCCTTATTACAATATTAATAAAGTGTGATTTAAAGTTTTTTTTTTTTTTTTTTTTTTGATAACACAGTGAAACATGACAAATTGTATGGGCATAATTTTTGGCCAGGCTGTCATACAAACAATATATGTGCAATGAAATATTAATAACTGATTATGTATGTAAAATAAAACCTGTAGCTGTAGTTTGCCTTTTTTGCCATATAATTTTGTCAGATATCTTAATTGAGATTAGTGTTCTTCCCTCATATATGAAATATTAAATATATGTATATATAAAAAAATTTCCTTATATTTTGATGGTTTAATCATGTCTGGTAAGGTGATTTAAACCAAATATTCCCTTTGGACATCAGTTTCGGATACTACTGCAAGTTTAGTCAAGTGCAGTATATGACACGCAGGAAATCAATTTTCGAGGAAGTTATTTGAGATGACCACAATGAATAAGCTGGTAGATGTTATTGAAATGTGTGACACTTGCATTTGAACTTTTTAAGGTGAGTGGCCAACAACAATACAAAGAAATCCTTGAGTTGTGTCCATACCGTTGTCACCGTAGCAAGAAACTGCTGCACATTGTGTTTGCATTCACCACAGACAGACATCTGTCTGTTATGCAAATGCCAGACTCCGTGTTGTCCAGATTAAAGTTCCAGATCGTTGCCACAGACACGGCTCCCCAGCTGCCGCTGCAATCTTATTTCTTGAGAAGTCACTATGATCTATGATCACTATGGTTTTTTTTTTTACAACTCAGCTTTAGTACAATTTTGCTATATCAAATTATATACAATACGTTTGTTATTATCATTTATATTTAACCTTATTTGATTTAAATTTTAGTTCAAGCTTATATTTAGTTGCCAAGTTAGCATTTCTATTTTAGACTTTTTGTCTAATATTCTATCTTATTCTAGCTTTATTTTAAATAGCAAAAATGTATCAGCAATAATCGGCTGCGGAAAGCGGCAATAATCGGCTGCGGAAAGCGGCAATAATCGGCTGCGGAAAGCGGCAATAATCGGCTGCGGAAAGCGGCAATAATCGGCTGCGGAAAGCGGCAATAATCGGCTGCGGAAAGCGGCAATAATCGGCTGCGGAAAGCGGCAATAATCGGCTGCGGAAAGCGGCAATAATCGGCTGCGGAAAGCGGCAATAATCGGCTGCGGAAAGCGGCAATAATCGGCTGCGGAAAGCGGCAATAATCGGCTGCGGAAAGCGGCAATAATCGGCTGCGGAAAGCGGCAATAATTAGCAGCAGTAATAATCGGCAGCAGAAAACAGTAATAATAAGCAGCAATAATCATTATCAGCAGCAGAAAGCAGCAGTAATCAGCAGCAGCAAAACACATCAATAATCAGCAGCAATAATCAGCAATAATCAGCAACAATAATCAACAGAAGCAGCAATGACAGGCACAGCAATATCAGCAAAAACAGCCTCCAACAACAATCAGCAGCAGAGTTGCAAATCTATTTGGCCAAGATTAAATACATTATCATATCTGTTATTATGCTAAAAAAATTTGAGAGTTATGATTGAACTCACATTTTCTTCAAATATTGTGTAATGTTCATAGCAATATTATTGTTAAAATGTTTTGTTTCTACAATATTAAAAAGCGTTTGAAAAGTAGATGTTGTTCTTTTGAAAGCCGAAGGCACACACAGAGTACAAGAGAAATATACACAGTGACACTAATGAAAATCAATATCATTGGTAAGTGACTCGCAATGCCTTTCTTTCTGCTACAGTGTGTCATAATCATACGTTTTCTATTGCCCTTGTGACAGAACCAACAGGCTCGCATCTGCCTGCTGTACCTGCCCCTGTTTGAGCTGCTCTACCAGAACCTGAGTCAGATGAACAGCCCCAGGCAACTCTCCAGAAATGGCCTCGGCCTCATGGTAAGCGCTTATCTAGGATCAACGACTCGTTCTTCATCTGTTCGCTGCAATCAATATTTTATTGCTCAATGGATTGCAACTGTTCACAGATATCAGTCCAGAAAGAGCTATTTGGAAAATATTAACAAGCATTAGTTGATATTTAACTGTAATCTTAAACTAAACAAAAATGAAATGTTAAAGCCAGCCCACACCTACAACTCTCAAATGTTCCTCTGATATCTTCGAAATGGGTATTTTGCATATTGTTATTTGTAGTTGTACAACTAACAATTGTAGATGGTAACTAATTGCAGATGCATAATCTTAATCAGTCAAATAAAATGCATGGTCTTCGAGTTTACAGATGCACTTGTTATTTTCCTTTATCATGTCGTGTGTGTGTGTTGATTTGGGGTTTGTGTGCATTGTTTCAGTATTTACCGATTAGGTTTACTTTTGCGCTGTTGTACAACTTGAGACATGCAAATGCTACATTTAAATTCCATGTCCTAGTGTAAATGTTAACCTTGTAAGCTCCCAAACAGGAGTTGGATAAAAACACTTCCTGTTTTCCCATGCTCCTTTAGTGCCCTGATGATTTGTCAATGGACAGCCGCAGAAGCAACGCTATCGTTGATAAGGAACCTAGTGAGTATCAAAGGTTTTTGGCAGAAGATGTTACAAGTAACAGACACACACACAGTGTGCATTTGTGTGTTTCACAGGCGGGGTCACTCAGAATGGACACAATAGGAAAGGGGAGTCCAGAAGCTCTATGTATGGAGATCCTGGCACTCCAGACATCAATGAGGTGAAACAGAGGCAACCATTGTTTCACTACAGATGTTACAGATGTTCAAATGTTACTCTTAAAAGTCACAGTTTGTTATTTTTTATGGAAACGCATTAGGTATATTTTTCTTTACTTTTTACATATATACAAATGTTCAAAGGTTAGAGAAAGAAATGAATCCTTTTATTAAGCAAGAATGCATGAAATTGATTTTAAAAAAAAGTGGTGAGAGATAAAGATATTTCTAATATTATTAAAAGATTTCTTATTCAATAATAAAAAAGTGTCACGGTTTCCACAAAGGCTATCAAGCTGTTTTCATCATTGATAATAATAAGAAATATTTATTTAAAAAGTATATAATTTACTCTGAACCCTTATGCTGTGTGGAAAACCCTGTAGCATCTTTGATGTTCCCTATTAAGATGGCCGGTCTTTTAAAAATAGCTTGTAAATCGATCGTTATGCTAAATTATTATCAAATATTGGATTAAATCTTTGTGTCAGCTTGTTTTCTTTTAATTAGAGCAGGTTTTGTGCTTCATTTAGAATCTGATCAAAAAAAACATGCATAACGTATTTACATTACACATGCATTATTATTTAGTTTTTCCCGTTCTGCTCAGTTACACAGGCGCGGCTCCACTATGAGCACGGTACCCGCCGCTGGCCGTTTGGAGCAGTATGAGATCAGAGGCCTGCTTCTGTGTTACCTACACATTGTAAGAACATTGTCAGATGGTAAGCATCTGGTGGATTTGCTGCCAAAAAGCCCTGGATATGCTGGATTTTGTTTTTAGTTGCACAAGGAGGATTTTTCTTTGAAACTTTCCCAAGCAACTTAGTGATGTAGGGGTTGTTTGATATTTGTTTTTTATATTTTGCTTTCTGACCTCAAGACCAATTCATCTCTTAAATTCTCCGTCTGTGATCCTTGGAGAGTCTCAAATTATCCTCTTTCCCACACATTAAGACAATATTGACTCATGTCTTCTTCCAGGCAGATTGGAAGTTCTTAAATAATGGTGGAAATGGGAATTCTCAATGTTTTCGCTATTTCGCTACTTTACATTTTGAATAGAATTTCTGATAGAATTAAAAATAGAATTTTGGAATTTTTCCATAGAAGTGCAATATCAAGTGCTACAATTTGACTTTTCCTGATCACTAATGACATTTGTTGTCGATTACTTTCATTGTCGATTACTTTCATTATCGATTATTTTAATTTTAAATTATTATCGATAATTTTACTCGTAGTACAGTTTAATGCACATCTATCCTCTTATGAAAGATATAGCTTTAAAACTGTTTATCACTCCAGCTTGTGTGTTCTATTGGCGCCACACAGATTAGACATCTTCCGCTTAAGCTTGTCGGCTCATTGGTAGAGTGATCCTTGATCTAAATGTGGTATCAGATAAGCAAGATGCCTAAAATCTAAAGTGCTGGAGCAGGATTGAGAAACTGATTTAAACAAGTTGGTTCTGGTCGTAGATATAGGGTTTCTAGTGTCATAGAAAACCTGGAATTGTGGTTTAAAGGATGGAATAAACTCTCATAAATTCCTATTGAATATGCTTTTGTAGTATTTCTATGCTCTGAAATGGCACTCACAACATCGGCTAGTCAGTCAGTCAATGTTTGACGTTACGTCAGAACTGAACTGATGAATTAGGATCTTGCCTGAGAGCCTTGTCAACTTCGAGTGTAAACTAAACGAGCTGAGTCCTGTAAGCTGTGCTGCAACCTATTAAATGTGTGCTTCAGTACTTAAAAAAAGCATTTCCCTAAAAGAGCAAACATGGATGTGATGCTGCGTCTTTTTAAATACACCGTTCCACCCATGTGTTTTTGAATTCAGCTGTTTTTTGGTTCTGTTTGACAGTCATGATCGCTGCATCACGTGTCTTGGCTTAAAAAAAGCATCCTGAGGTGGCTTTTATAGAAGAGTCATGTACCCACTGTGGGAAAATAACCACGCGGTGCTGCGGCTGATTCCCCTCTCCTGTGCCCCGATCTAGTTCCTCTGCTGGCCAGGAGACGGTTACTTCTGCGAATAGGCAGGGTGACCTGAGTATCACAGTGGGGGCAAACCTGCTGAGTCAATCTCTGTGGGCTCCTCACTCCTCTAGCGCACCGCAAGCTGGGGAGCTTCTGGATGAGATTGCTGGTCCTCCCCATGAGGAACCGCTTTGGTTCCTTATTCATCAGTTTAGTTTTGACGTAATGCCGAACATGACTGACTGATAGGGAACATCTAGGTTACTATTCTTATGTCCCATCGTCACAATTGCTATACCATCGCTTATCGGCCGGGCCAACGGCTCAGCTCCTCAACAAAAACCTGAATGTTTGACTGCACGCACTCTTCCTCATATACCCACTTTGCTGGGCGAGCAATCAATGCAAATCTCGCATGCCAATGTGGGTTGGCTCGTTTAGTTTATACTTGAAGGGGATAGAGCTCTCAAGTGAGATCCCAATTCGTGAGTTCAGTTCTGATATAGTGTCAATGTTCCCTCCTTTAGAGCAAAACTACTAACCACTTTAGTAAAACAAGTGACCATTACTTATTTTTATGAGGCTACTTTTGGAGACATTAGTGTTATACATATATGGATTTAAAACCTTTTAGATAAAAAATCTGTTATCAGAAATCCATCCCAGTAATCACTATGAAAAAACCTTATCTAGGAATCAAGAATGAGTAGAAAGGTAATGGAAACGTCATTGGGCAAAGAGCATTGTGGATCCATTGTCTGGGTTTCCTGAAACTCTTGTGAATTTCACTTCAGTAGGAAGAAGTGTTGCATTAATGCTTTTTTTCTGTCTTACTCAATGTCTTCCTGTAGACACTCTGGTGGCCTACTGGGCTAAAGTCAATCCACAAGACATCATGAACTTCCTCAGTCTGCTTGAGTGAGTGACATTAACTTTCTCATGAAGTGTTGTTCTTGTGTGACCAATTTGGAAGTTGCTTCAGTAGGAGAAGCTCTGTATATAATAAAGTACTTGCAAGAAAAGTAGAGCATGAAAATTGTGACTTGTGCTCTGACACAATTTGGAATACGTGTAGCTGGAAGCAACTTCATAC